>VZTF01017490.1:3257038-3391378 GCA_013397755.1 Cnemophilus loriae | reverse complement strand
GGCCCGGCCGCCCCGCCGCGGCTCGGCCCCGCCGCTCTCCCCGCCGCGGCTCCGCACCGGCACCGCGCTGGGTGAGCCGCCCTCCCGCTGCTCCCCTGGCGTGCCCCGCCGGTGAGGTGCGTTATGTGACTTGGAGCTCTTTGTGTACGATGTATCTGGTGCGTGGGACTAACTGGGCTTGCCAGGGTCACATCACAAATTTGACTTAGGTGGATTTTTGTTCTGTTAGTTTTTCAAATTCCCTAGTGTGTGCTTTTCATCTCGGGTTAGATCAGTTTTAAAACAAAGTGTTACTCACAGTGTTGTAGCTCTGGCTAGCAGAGAGGGGCCTGGATATTTTTTTTTTCCCCTGAACATATTGTGAACTACAGCAGTTGGGAAAACATCAATTAAGGTATCTGAATTGTGTCTGTTGGCAACTTGTTGCTAGTATTGTTTTCATTGCAGGTACACTATTGTATAATTTAGTCTCTGAATTTCTGAAAACTACTTAAGAGGAAGACTGAGCCCTGTTTGTGATGCTCATCAAAGAGGGATTTCCCTTGCTGGTTGCTTATAGTAGCTCTGAACTCCAGTACTTCTGGAGCATAGACATGTTGAGAACTTTTGAACTTACACAAAAGGAGACAGAACAGTTTCGATCTGTAATGCCTCCGATAAAGACTGTCGCCATGTACATTATTTTAATTCTATAACAAGTGTTACAGTATGAAGCATAGGTATTTATTGTAGTTAGAGCAGATTTACTTACACCATTGCATTTTTCTGTAGCAAGAGTTGGATTGGCACAGGCATTTTCATGCATATGGTATGGAAGAATTGATAGCAATTAACTTCTGGAAAACATAAGAATACACACCAGTACTTTTGAACTTTCTTGAAATCAAATACAAAGAAACCCGACTGGGTGTTTCAAAGTGCATGATATATCATGCTATTCTTATTTACTTATTTATTTGCAAGGTTGTGAGGCCATTTTACCCATTTCAGACAATGGTAGGAGTTGCTTGGTAAAACTTATCAATAATCCTTCTCTTTTATCCTATCAGTTATAAAGACTTGGAGGTACAGTCTTAGTGTAGCATGGATTTGAGTTTCTTCTATATAGTCGGAACATAAAAGGATGTGAAGAAGGAAAAAGTAAGGAAATAGACATTTTAAAGGTTGAAGTAAGAGAAGTTGGTGAGGAATAAGGAATGCAGGTAAATACCAATTTAGTCAGCATAGGTAGGTGATGATATAAGATGTACTTCCTCAAAACTTGGACGTGACACTGGATACTTATATTTGGAGGGGTGTTGCTGACTAGGTCCTTTCTCTTTTCCTAGTCTTCTGTTCATAACAAAGTTTCCTTAGACTTCCTAATAAACGTTTCTAAGTGCTTTCCCACCTTGTCCTTACTTACATGTTCGGGTGTGTGTGTGTGAACTTGGTTACTTTGTTCTTGATGCTTCTCTCCATCCTCTATTTGTTCTTGCCTCAATTATCAAAGCTGTGTGAACTTTGTATTACTTGACATTTTAGGCATGTGAAGCTGGCACGGAAGTGTATTTGCAGCATGACAGTTACATGTTGTACAAAAGAAGAGTTTTTCAGTGTCCTGTTTCATTAAACAAAAACTTATTTGTCTCAAACCAGAAGATCCTTAGCTTTTGAGATGGAGAATGACCATGAGCTAACATCGTTTCTCTTTTTTTTGTAATTTAAAGCTTTTCCAGCTTTAAGATGCCAACTCTTCTTTGAAAGATGGCATGTTTTGCCGTATTTTGATACCACTTCTCAGACATGAATGCCTTGAGCTTTCACTAAACTTTGTAGAAAGGTCTGAAGGGAGAAAAGGCTGAGAAATAAAATTACCAGTAAATGTAGTGTTAGACATCTGACTTTTGCTCTGGGAGGGAATAAGGGCTCTGTGTAACCGGGATGGAATTTAATCCCAAGCTTCTGTTTTGTTGTGTGCAAAATCATGCCTTTTTTTATACCTGTATTTTTAATAAATCATTCATTTAATAGATATATGTATATATTTTCAAGAGATGATGATGTTCCTGATTTTGTCGTCATTTTGTAAGCATTTAAGAGTTTTTATTAGAGTTAACTTTTTGTTATTGAACTGGAATTCACAGCCCTAGATGTTTTATTTCTGTTACTTAATTTGTACAAATAATGTTAAATCTGGTGCAATTTTGATCTTGAAAGTTACTTTCATTTTTCTGTTTGGCCAGTGAAAGTAAATGTTTCATTTTCTTAAATAAGCTAATACCATGCTGTGCATGCTTCTAATGCTACAGAAAAATACATGAGTTTAGAAATGCTATTATACTTATATTACGTTCTTAAATGATTTTTCTTGAATTTAAATATTTCTATATTATATTTTTCTACAGTCACCATGTGTGGTATAAATCACTTGAATATGGCTTTGATAGTGTAGGCTCTGATTTCAGAGTGATAATCTCATTCTAATGTTGCCAGCATTAAGATTTCTATTTGTGCTATAACCTAAGAACCTATGAGAATCGAGCCCCTGGTAGGCCACTTTCAACATAGGTCTACCAAGGATGATGGGACTCTTCAGTAACAGATCTCAGAATGTTTTGTGTTCTCTTGCTTTTGTTGTGAAAACTTAGGAATTGTAAGATTGAGGATTTCTCACTATGGGGAACAGCAACTGAGGAATTTTAAGAGTTAACAGCTCATTTTGGCAGAGCAAGGCAGCCGTGTGAATTGTTCATAGACTGTGGATAAGATGTTTAAGTGTTGTATTGCATTTTAAAGCTTTAAAACACCTTTGTTAGGGCCTTTGTTACACGAGCAAGCTTTGGTGCATCGTTTGACTCCAGGGTAATTGTTTTTTTCATGTTGCAGTTTCCCTATGGGTGTAGCTGCTCTAATTGTATGCTGTTGATGAAAGCTGTGCCTTTCTGCTGCATCCTTTGTGTAGGCAGGAGTGATCATCCAAATGTGTGGTTAGTTAGATGAGGCAGCTGAACTGTCTGAAAAATGAACAGTAATTTTAAGATGGCTCAGCTCTTTTTGTGTGCTACACCATGGGTCTTACCACCACCATGAGGGAGATGATAGGTGCGGGTGTGGAAGGGTTGGAGAATGTGTTGCAGTTGCTTCTTCTGAGACCAAAGTAGACTTCAGCTGAATGAAACCAACTACTGAGATTCACTTCAACAACTTAGAACTACCAACAGGGAGTGTTGTGGTTTGTTTTTTTTTTTTTTTTTTTTTTGGTCTTCTGTGGTAGAAACATCATAGTGTAGATGATCCAGAACTGTTGTGTAAACCTTCTTATCCACAATAGTCGCGTCATTGTCATTTTCTCTGTTGAATTAGAATTTTATTCATGGTGGTGGTGGTTGAGGAGGGAGCGGGCTGGGACTTCACAACAAATAGGATGGCCCAATATGTTTAATAGGCAGTATGTCTTGGTCTCAGGAACTGTTGAAGTTTTTTTTGCTGACATTTGTGTCTTTTTTTTCTCCAACTCACAATTATTAAATGTGATTTCAAGTGAAAATTACGAAACACTTTTTTCCAGCCGTTCCACTGTTCTTTTTTTGTTGTGCAAACCTGCGTGAAGTTACAAAGAGTATCTGTGGGGCTGGGACTCTTAAGTACGTCGATACTGTGTTTCTTTGTTCATGTAGTCGTTAAGTCTTCTAGGCAGAATTGTGGTTACTATTTAGAAATTCTGTTTCTTAATAAGTAACCAGATAATAAGTAGTTTGTTTCTTCAGGATAGCTAATTCTGTACAGGTATTCAAAGAAATAGGGAGCAAAATTCAGACTTGAGTTGAATCAGAGAGCTGCATTATCACCTAGTTTTTATTAACAGTATTTTGGGGGCAGTCTATACAATATTTTGGAAGGTGTTCTGAAAGACTTGGCACTGTGGCTACAAAAACCTAAGTATTCTGATTGTTATCCCTAGCCAGATTTTTGGTCTCATTAACAGTGCTTCTGTTGGACATATATCAACTTAAATGACCTCCCCTGAGTTCTAGAAGACAAATGCTTCTGTTCTACAGACTATTCCCATGGCTGAGAATTTAGGTGATGTTAAAACCTCTCTGTTCAAACAATTATATTTTGATATGGGGAAACACTTGTTTGTTGTGGGAAGCACCACACATTTGTTTTTTCCACAGATAATCAAGAGAATTGGCCAAGTCAACTGTTTTGTGCTAGTTCTTTCAAACTGGGACTAAGAAACACTAGTGAGAGAGGGGATGAAGAGCAGTATCAAGTTTCTAAAGTGTAACTTTTTTTTAAAAAAACCCCAAACCCAACAAAACCCACAAAACATTATGAGCGAGTTTAAGAAAGGCAAAAAGCTACAGGTAATTTAACAATAACAAGCATAGCTGAACATCTTAGTCCATAAGGCAAAAAATGCTGCTTTTGCTCACACCTTGTCATGTGGTAAGCTTGCAGCAGACTGTTTATAGTAAGTCCTGAGTTTATCTGCTCTGGTCTCACACCTGTTAAAAACATTAAATAGTTGAAAAAAGAATGTGTGCTTGGGTTGGTTGGTTTCATATAGATGTATTTAATTAGAGAAAGAGTACGCATTCTGATTGGAAACAGTGGTTAAATATCTAAATGGTTTTAGCTCAAACAGGATTAGAAAGTATACAAGAAATAAATATGTTTTGGGGAAAATGGTTCTCCAATTCTCCCCTCCCTGTTGTTTGTTGTCCCTGCCCTGTCTCCCCAGACCACGCCCCACTTCCCCACCCCCCCCCAAAAAAAGAAAAAAGAGAATGAGAATTCTTCAGAGAAAACTACTTGCATTTCATTGCAATTCCTAATTTTGAAGTCATAAGACAGTGACTGGTGGTACATGGTACTCTGTTAGATTGATGATCTGATATAGTACAACAATTATTGTAATTAAATTTAGAGCTTGTTTTGGGTAATATGTTACATAGCAGGGTAGTTAAAGTGGGATAGCTGCTGGTGTTAGTAAGACTGAGCTCTCATATCTTGGAATAGAGGTGGCTGACTGACATAGATTTTTGTTGTTAAATGTCCTTGTGTGGAAATGTGTTTTTCTGAAACATATTTACAGTCAATCTGGTAGTAAAGCGTGTTGACTGTTAGCATGGTGAGAGGAGGAACCAGCAATTTTTCAGAGAATGTTTCGGTGTGCAGAGTATTTGGAGCACTAGAAGGTCATATTTTACTTGATGTCTGAAACACTAGTGGTGAATAACTGCATTATGTATTGTAAATTTAACTAAAGAGTCTAGGTCAAATCACAATTCTTTTGTTTCATTCATTGTGATTCTGATGCTGAATTATGCTGCAGAGTCACGCAGAATGAAAATATAAGCACTTAGGTCGATTTCAAAGGTAATAAAGATTTGTATGTTAGTCCAGATAGCTATGTAGTTGAGTTTTGTGTATTCCCATGCTGCTTGTTTGGAATATGGGAAGTTGAGAGTAGTCGGTAAAGGGAGAGGTTAAGGATAATGCTGCTTCTAATTTTCTAGAAAATAATATTTATGCTTAAGATCCGAAAAATTTGTACTTGCTATCAGAGTTCTAATTTTTGTTGCAGTAATAGTTAAGAAATGTTAATTTATGTGAAAAGACTGTGAGAACAAAAAGAGTTTATTATTTTGCCTTAAAAGCACGTCTTCTGTGCATTTCTTTTGGAAGAACAGAGCAGAATTAGACATTGAAGAATGTCTAATAGCGCGAGGAAGAAAAACAGCTAGAATTTCAGCTAGGAGGGACTGGCAGAGAAAAAACCCTGTGCTTTTTATGCCGTTTGACATCACAGTTTTGGCATATAATTTTAAAATTCCTGTCTGCAGAGTCCAGTTTTCACTTTCATTTAGAGCTGTATGAATTTTAAATACTTGTACATCTGTTATTTTTTTCCTTTTGCTTTCCTTTCTCCTCTTGGAGTCAGAGATTGATATCAAACCAAATTTCATTCTGTTCTTTCATTCTATTAATTTCAAATTTCATTCTGAGTTGTCTTGAGCTTTTCTGTTTCTGACAAAGCTTCTAAAGTTACCATTAAAACAAAAATTTATTTATTTTGTTTTGTCTCAGAAATCTGACTTGGAAGTACTCCGGATGTGGATTTTTTTGGCTTGTAGGTATATTTTTGTTGATTCTAGGTCCTTTTTTTGCAGTTTGTCAGTGGAAGAATTGTTTCCTGGTAGACTGCACCATGGAACAATCTGAATAATTTTAGTTTAATGTATTAAATAACCTTGTCCTGTCTTGAGCTGTTGCTACCAAGTTGTGGTTATCTTTTCTGCAATTCTTGTTTTTCCTTTTTCAAAAGGGAGAAATTGGGTTGATTTCTGTTACACAGTTTTTTAATTTGTGACTTCCACTATAATAGTCACTCATACAAATTAGCACTCGAACAGACTTTCTAGAGAGGCAGTCAAGGCCCCAGGCCTGTTGCTGTCTGAGACATTTGGACAACACCCCTAACACCGTACTTTAACTTTTGGTCAGCCCTGAAGTGGTCAGGCAGTTGGAGTAGATGAAGAATGTTTTTTTTTTTGATGTTGAAGAAATTTTATCACCTGGAGAAAACTTACTTGTAAGTTATTCAAGTTCTACATTTTATTTGTTTGTAGAAGAAGAAAAGAGAAAAAGAAATCAGTCCAAATAAAACATTTAATTGAGTAAGTTTTCCTATCTGATTTTACAGATAAATGAAACCTACCTTTTTATTTGTTGAATTTCTTGTGTGTACTTTATGTAGGAAAATGCGACCCAAATGTTGACTGTGCATGGTTCATGAAATAGCTCTATAAACTTTCTGGAACTGACAAGTGTTTGAATGGGCAATGCCACTTCTGTTTTGGCAAAGCATACAGCTCACGTTGCATTGTTGAATCAGTTTGTTAATGAGCTGTTGCAGATGCTGCTTAGTAGCGAGCTATGATTACTTAGACAAATACTCTGAAGAAGCATCACACAACTACTGCATAATGTAGAATAAATAGCTCTTCACACAAATGGACTTAAATGAGAAGAGACTGTAGTGTGGGTGTAAGGTATATATTGAGATCTTTAATACAGATGATCGAGAACAAAACAGACAGATATCTCTGATCAAAACATTTGCTTTAAAAACTGCAAGAGGAATTGAGCCTACCTAGTTTCTGCTAAAATAAAAAGTGAGCACATGGCTGATGACAAATCATGAGAAATATGACTCAAGATGTCAGCTTGCTGTAGTTTTGGAATGTGTCAAAGATTATTTGCTTCATTTACTTTAGATTTTGTGCATTTCTTAGGGTGTGTAAAACTGTAGGGTCTTGAGCAGGATAAAATGACAACTGTGTTATGTATTTAGTTGTGTTATTCATGTTTAAAGCAAAAAACCCAGTAATTATTAATCTTTGAGAGAGGAGTTCAGATTCTGCAGATGTAAATTCTGTTTTCAGATGGAATTAAGCAAAAAGCAGTGTTTGTTAAGCTTTTGTGCTCCTTTTGATAGAAGCAGAGAACAAAAGCTAAGGAAATGGATTGGAGCTGTTGATGGCAAAAACTATATACAGCTTCATTGCTTCTTATGGCTATTTGGATATTTTAGAGCTCTCATGCATGTGTTTTGGCTGTGATTCCTCCTTTAAGCAGAAAAAAGCATGTTGATTTGTTATTTTGATTAGGTTTTCTTATCATAATAATTCTGAATTATTTTTTGGCGCTCTTCTAACAGTGTGCCTGTCTGATGACATTAATTTTAGCAATTTTAAATTAACTGATCTTTATGATGAGCTGCAATTTTATTTAAGTAAAATAAAATTTTTAAATTTTTTTAAAGGAAACTTTTTTTCACTTTTGTGTGTTTTGCAAATCATATAACTTTTAGGCAGTTAAATTCAGACAGCTTACAAGGCTTTCTACAAATGTAATATAATCCACAGATGGAAAACCCCACTTTCCAGGAAGCAGCTAAACATTTGCCTGTCGATGGAAAGTAGTAGATGAATTCTTATTTTGCCTTGCTTGCTGTGCAGATTTTGTTTTATTTGTTAAACTGTTTTTATCTCAACCCACAAGTTTTTTCTCTTTTACCCATCTGATTTTCTCCCCCATTTCACTCCAGTGAGAATGAGCAAGTGGCTGCAGAAGGCTGAGCTGCGGGCCAGTGTTAGACCAATACAGGAGAGAGGAAACTTTCCTTCCTTCACTAAGAGACTGTGGTGGTGGTGGTGGTGGTGGGAATTACTGGTGTAAGCAAGGTTTTTCCAGAACTTCGGTTTCAGACATCAGCACTCTTTATGTTAACAAACTGCTGGAGTACATGAAACAATTACGGTGTGTCAGCAAGATAGGAGCACATTTGGTGAAGAATGAGGTATATTCTATTAATTGGGTGTAATACAGAAGCATCGTTATGCCCAAGTGTCAGTCCAGACCTCCTCTAGTTACAGAATAACAAAACATCACAAGCTTTTTCTTCAGTATTTTGCTGGTTTTTTTTCTCTTCTGTGAAATAAAACTGTGAAGATGTATTTCAGGATGTATGAAGGACAAAACGACTACATGCCAAATTCTGTACAAGGCTTGGAGAAAACTGAGTCTATTCTCCCTCTTAATTTATTATTTTAATTTTTTTTGTTATAGTCTGAGTTGACAATAGCTTATGCATTTTAAAAATGCTATTTCTTAACCAAAAACCTTATGTTAGTGGGATTATTATGTTGTCACATACATTTCAAAAGCTTTTTCCCCCCTTGTTATTTAAGACAGTTTTCTGATCTAGAATTATAGTAGTTCAAAAGAATAAATTGTTTTTGTCTGGCAGTCATTAAAGCTGGTTGAACTGTTTATTATCAAGTGGTGAGAAGTTATGTGGCTGATAATAGGAGCTTGTTTTAGTACTGTGCAATTATGACCTGTTACAAAAACTCGTCATCTTTATAGATGCAATAAGGACCACATATACCAATTTTCAAGTTGAATTACTTAAGCGAATGTTTTTGTTTAAAAGCTTTAGATGTGAGATAAATAAAGCCAGTTGTGAGGTTTCAAGGTGTTTTAACTTAGGTAAGTTGAGGCAGAATGTTTTTGCGTTTTCTTCTACAAAGCTACGTTATTTATTTGGTATTTGTAATTCTTGAAAGAAGTAAATGTTTCTGTCTTTACAATCTTTGTCTCATCTTTATCTTACAGTAATTTAAATTGACTTACTATTACTTACTATTTAAATATATTATTGAATATATACTTTACGTTTTTTTTACTATGATTATAAGGGAGCTTATTAGTGTATGACCAAATGTGTCTTGAAGTCAGAAAGTAGTAAATACCAACAGTTCTCTGTACAAAGTGGCATGTACTGAATAGAAGAATTAATTAGGACCAGCTGGAATGAATTATTGTACTTAAAGGTCATTATTTGGTTTTATCCTTTAATATCTTATAATTTTCTTATGAATTTGTGTAACAATCTGGGGGAAAAAGATGAAACCAGTAATGCATCAAAAATATTGTATTCTTTCTCAAATATTTTGTTTGCTGTTTGATATAATAGGTGAAATACTACAGACACTTGGCACCTGATCACTTGCTTCAAATATGCCATCGACTTGGACCGCTTCTAGAGCAAGAAATTCCACAAAGCGTCCCTGGAGTGCAGACGTTATTAGGGGCTGGCAGACAGTCTTTGCTTCGTACAAACAAAAGTATGAAAATTTCATGAGAATGTTGAGAGTTCTTGATATTTCATACCTTTCCTGTGGTTTTGCATGAAAAAGCCCATTTGCCTACATTTTTTGGTGTGATTTTTAACAAACAGGTTGCAAACATGTTGTGTGGAAGGGATCTGCTCTTGCTGCACTACATTGTGGAAGGCCTCCAGAGTCCCCTGTAAATTATGGCAGTCCACCTAGTATAGGTAAGTCAATTTTATTCTGGCACTGCTATTGTAATACCTAACTCTGAGTGATTGATTATTGTGATGAGGAGAGCTAAGTAGTAGTTCTGTTTGTATTTATCCTTGTTAGTGTCATATACCTTACTTTTAGTGTTTTTATTAAGATGCTGTGTTGCTATATTTATTGTAAAATTTTCTCTGAAGCTAGTTTTGTCTTTGAAGTGTAAAATTGAATAAAATATGAAACAATGAATGCATACAAACAAAACGCTTTCTTAAAGATGTAATAAGACTGCCACTAGATAAATAATTAGTATTATAGGGCAGCAAGGCCTACACCCATTGTTAGGAAGAGTAAGTCATGTAGACTGGTAATGGTTTCCTTTGGGAAAATTTGAGTCTTGTGGAAGTTATTCTTTTTGCTCTCTGGTCCATTCACTGGTTTTGTAGCTGTCCTTTAGCTTCCTCTGCCGTGCTGTATCATGAAGCATGCATGTGCTGTCTGTACTGTTGAAAAACTGAAAGCTGGAGGTCAGATGTAGTCCAGTTTTTATTTTTATGCTCTCATATGGTCACTGAAATGTTTGTTAGCTTTCATGTTTTAAGAGCAAAGATAAATGTTTGTTTAGTTGGTAGAAGGATCAAGACATGTGATATTTTAGAAGATTCTTTAAGGAGCACCCTTTTTCTTTTCTTTCATGTATAGAAAAATGAGCAGAATCACTTGCATCTTTTCATCTTTCTGTATTGATGTCCAGTGAAGGGGGAATGATTAAGACCAAATTGTCTGTGTGGATTACACCAGAAAAGGAGTGGGTTTTTTTACCAAAATGGTAGTTGCAGATAGATGTGCAGTGTTGAATGAGAGTGGGCAGAGAATATACAGTTGATTGGCTCTGGATCAGGTGCAGCTGCTGCTGCAAAGACAAAGGTTTCTGTCTTGGCAAAAAAAAGAAAAGAGTGTAGATATATTGGAAAACTAATATGTAACAATGTATATGAAAAAATACATATACATTATATATATAGTATCACAATATAAATATGTAGCCAGATGCTATTAGGAACACAGACTTTTTTAATGTGGTAACTTGCCATGGCAATTTTTCAATCTCTAAACTCCTTTTGGAGGCTTTTGGTAGCCTCTAAGTTTTTAATGAATTTAAATCGATACACATAACATATAAAAAATTGAGAGCAGTTATTTTGGGCTGTTTGTATTTTTTCTTATGTTGAAAGAACTCAGAATCAAATCTCAAAATACACACCATTACACTTTATCCAGAGAATTATAGTTCTCTCTCAACAGCTGAAGCAGAACCATGCTACAGCTAAACTCTTAGGTTCAGCACAGCCAATTTTGACTTGGTAGATGGCAGGGTATTTAGTGTCCTAGTAGCATTTCCATTTTAAAGCACAAGTTACATACTTTCAATGATATTTCTGGAGATGCTTGGACTGTAAGATGAGAACATGGTTTTGCTTGCTGTTTAGAGCTGAGTTTTAAGAACCTGCTCAGCTGGTACGTGTATTGATCAGAAGTGGTTCACTTAAACCCTAATTTAGCACCTGCATCTATTCAATGTGGTTTTGTTTAGAGCTCCTAGATTGGTATTCACATAGAGGACTTTTTCTGTGTTGTGCTCTAGGTGTGTAGGAGAAAATGCTTGTTGCTGCTTAGAAAATTCCCTTCTTGAGTGGTTATGCAATGGCTTGCTGATTGTAAACTTGGAAAAATCTTGGGCTGTTTTTGCAAGGTGACTGTAGGACTGAGTTTTTAATAGCTAAGATTTCTTTAGTGGTTGCTTAGCTTTTCTTGTGGACAAATTTTAAAACGTGTTGGAGGAATCAGAATGGTTGAGGACTGTTTTATGTTGTACTGTAGCTTACAGTGTATGGTAGCTGGTGTATACTTTTTAAAGGGAAAAAGATCTGTGTATGAGATTCGTGGTAGCTGGAGTTCAAAGAAAGCTGTAGATCTGCTGTGGTAGTGAAATGAAATGTTAAGAAAAATAACTTTCAGACTCTTTATAGAGAAGAACAAACCAGGATTTCTAAATAAATGTTATTTTTTATTGAACCTTTTGCAGAGCACTGAACGCTTGCAAAATTACAGTTATTTCAAATACCACTCTTTTCATGACCAGTAATTTCCTTTTCCAAACATTCATATAAGTGCTGGTAACTGAATGTTTTCAAGTGTGAAGTGTATTTAGATTTTTGAGATATTTGGTTCAGAGCTGTATGTTAAAGCATTTGCTTTTGATTTATCTTATTCTGTCTACTCTGATGTCTCAATGAAATAATGAACTTGAATGACAGTTCTTGTTTAAATTGAATTGGAATTTTTTTTTCTATTTCCTTAAATAACTTCCAGTTTTCCACTGGGAAGACTGCATTTTGTGTAAAAAAAGAAAATTAGGACCTATTATTCTTCGGGCTGTATGTATTTCAGGTAGATAACCTACTAATGTTGGAAGAACAGAAACAAAGACACTGAAATTCTTCTGTGTTGTGCAGGAAAACTTAACTTACATTTCAGTGTACGTACAAAGTTGTTAATTTATTTCCTAGCCTGATGAATCAATGCATGTATGATGCTGATGGGAGTATTATTTAAATTTTATTTTGTGTATGTTGTGCTAACTGCCTCGTAGGTAGCTGGCTTATACACAATTAAAATAGATCTGTACAAATACGTATTTCCCCTGAAAACTACAGAATATCTGTAGAACATGATGAAGGGAAGTAAAACTTGAATATGGAGTAGTCTTTGTCCAGTTGCTCTCACTTGTGCAATATATCTTATAAAAATTTGCTGAAGTGCTTAATTAAGAACAAAAGCAGCTAGGTCATATGCTAATTTGTTTTGTTAAAGGTCTCATTTTCTTGGATGCAGAAAGAGAAAAAGAGCTCTTTTTCAGTAATTTTTGGGAACTGCTGAAAAAGGAACGAACCTAAGCATAAACCTTTGAGAGCTTTGAGCTCAGAACTCTTGGGAAAGCTCAGGTGTGGGGACCTGAATGAGACTGGCTGTTTGCCCCAGACAATGAAGATTTTTTTTTTCCAGCAAAAACGTCTGCCTTTCAAAACCAGTATTTCATGGTTTTGCAGAGTAATTAACCTCAAGAAAAGTTCTGAGGCATTTTACACATTTTTCAGTTTGTTTATTAAGTGGTGCTGGTGTTTTGGCTGTAAAGAGAATGCCAGGTTCTGAAAGCAGTGTAAACATCTATTTTAGAAATATAGTAAATACTTTAGGCCTAAAAACTAGCTTACGAGTACTTTGTGCAACCCTATTATTCTGTTAACTACAGGAAAAAAATAAAGGAAAAGACTGCCTTTATATTAAAAGATGTGTGTAAAAGTAACATCTTGTTACATGTTTATTGAAGTCTAGAGTGAATTATACTAAAGAAAATGACTTGTTAGTATGCAAGAACAAATGAGCTATAGAAGTCTTGTGGAACTTCGAGTAAAATACCAATGGAACTATGTAGTGAAAGCAAATGTGATATTGCTGGAGTCAGGGAAGTTTGGGAATGTTTGAGATTGTGTAACTTTCATTTGCTTTTACTTTCTTCTTCTTGGAATATCTCACCTCTTACCACTCTGAATTAGGAAGGGTTGGCAGTTGCTTTCATGAAGCAAATTAATATTGTATGTGAAGTTTGAGATGTATATAGAATTTTTTTGTTTTCGGAAATACTCCAGTTAGGAGTTGGTATACTTTTAGCTTCGTGATATGACCAGACACAAGTTCTGGCTTGATAATATAGCAAGCTTAATCATTTTACTTAGTTGGCCGTCATCTCTAAGTCAAGAGACTTGGAATACTGCATAGAGTTGAGAAGCTGAACAGAGAAATGATAGGAAGTTAGAAGTCAATTCAAGCTTTTTTTTTTTTTTTGTCTTGGACATCTTTGAAGAAGGGGGAAAAAAGCCTTCTACAGCACCAAACTGAATGCTGGATACATTCAGTCTTACTAGCTTGGAGAGTGAAAGGAGTTGTCTAGCAGTCTCTACTATTATTTTTAACAGCTCTGAATCCCGTGGTATTCATTAGAGGCCTGTCTGGCCTCTTAAGTTAATGAAACTTAATTCAATAAGGGTAAGAGTTGTAAGTGAATTATATCCTTTGGGTATCCTTCCAGGATTCTTCTGAATCTGGTTCTATTTTTGTGTGAATGGAAGGGGAATGAAGTTGGATTCTGGTCTTCAGAACAGAACTTCTGTTAGTTAAATACAACTCCAGAAATGAAGAAAATGAAAGATTGTGTATGCATTTTAAAAATGTAACTTATACTTGGTACGAAATTAAATTTAATTTATCACTGACTAGTGGATAAGGCAGATTACTATCCCCCATCTTTAAGGCATATTCCATATTCAAGGATAAGACCATGTAAATAAGGAGATAGAATTGATTGCTTTGGTAAAATTAGAAAGTGGAAAGAAAACCAAGTGGAAAAAGAAAAGAGGGCTAATACTGTCATATCTTTCAGACCCCCAGATTTATCTTCCTTTTAACAGATTGCTGTTTTTCTTTGAGCTGCTTGTTCTAATTTGGATGGGGAGTGAGTTAGAGAAGTTCCAAAACTTTGAAAGCATTTATTTGGTGCCTCTTGCATGCCTTTTGAGTGGGAGAAAATCTATACTCTTTTGTAAATTCCACTGAAAACTCCCACCACTTCACTTCCATCAGCTTTGTTTGATTTTTACATTGTTCCACAGGAAACCAAACAAATAAGGTGTTTTTGACTCTTTGAGATGTGTGGTTTTGAGATTAAGGTTGTTGGCAGCAATGAATTGTGACAGTAGAAGCAATATTTTAAAAAACAAAGTTGCATTTTAGGTTCCTGAGTGGCAACTTCTAAAAAAAAAAAAAAAGGAATTTAAACTCTTCCATTTAGAGCCTTTAGGTCAAGAATCCCACATTTTTTACTATACCTTTTTTAAACTCTAGAGATTAGAGTTTAAGATCCTGAGCAATATTTGGCCCTTTCAAAGGAGGATTAGACTAAATGATTTTTAGAGGTCCTTTCCGACTTCAACCATTCTGTGATTCTGCAGTAATGGAAGTTGGAGTTCTTCTGGCATTAAATCTGGTGAGGGATATGAAGCAACACATGAAGTGTTTTTACAGGTCTATCAGCAGTAGGAGGAACAGTAGGTCCTGCTGCTAAATGGTGCAGGAGACCTGAAGTAGGATGAGAAGGAGGCTTTGTAGAACTAAAGGTGGGTCCTCCTTATCTCAGCCCTCGGCAAGCAAATATTTCTGGAAGTCAGTGTAGGAAAAGACAGGTACATGGTTAAGAGTTGTTGCATTGATCTGTGAAGGAGAAATCATGCCTGACTAGCCCAATAGCCTTTTAAAGGAGATGACTGGCTTGGAGATGAGGGTGCAGTCATGAACGTTATTTATCCTGGGTTCAGCAAGGCTTTCTGAACAGACTCCCATAACATTCTCAATGACAAACTGAAAGATATGGCAGAACTGCTGGGATCAAAGGGCTGTGATCAGCAGAGTGAATTCCAGCGACTGGCGCAAGAGCCAGTCACTAACGGTGTATTCCAGAGGTTTGTGCTAGAGCCAGTATTGTTCAATAGCTTCTTTAATAACTTGGATGATGAAACAAAAAGTTTTGCAAACAATTGAAATTGAGGAGTAGTGGGTGTTTGAGGAGGACCTTGACAGGGTGGAGAAATGGGTCAACAGGAATCTAATTAGGCGTCACAAAGAAGAGCGAGGGTCCTGCCCCTGGGGAGGAATAACCTCATGTAGCAGTGGATACTGGGGGCTGACCAGCTGGAATGCAGCTTTGGAGAAAACTACCTGGCTGTCCTGGCACTGAACGTGTCAGACACAATGTGCCCTTGCACACAAAACCCAAGCAGCATCTTGGGTTGCTGGAGGCAGTGCATTGCCATTAGGTTGAGGGTGTTCCTTCCCCTCTACTCAGTGTAAATAAGATCACACCTGGAGTGCTGGATTCAGCTCCTCAGGAAAAGACATACACGGACAGTCTATAGCTGTTAGCCGGTCTATCAAAGGACTGGGAAAGTGATGAAGGGATGGAGGTATCTGTCATACAAGAAGAAGCTAAGAGACCTGGGATTGTTTAGCCTTGAAAGGAGAAAGTGTGGCATGGGCAGGATGGTGGTGGTAATATCGATGGTTATAAATACTTGAATTGGTGCATGTGATGGAGCCAGACTCTTCTCACTGGTGCATCTTGACATGACAGAGGTCATGAACCAAAACTGAAATAGATGAGCTTCAGTTTAAACATAGGAAGACAGGTTTGGGGGGTTATAAGAGCTCTGGCACAGGTTGCTCAGAGAGACTGTGAAGTCTCCATCCTTGGAGACATTCAAAACTGGACTAGATGCAGCACAGAGCAACCTGCTCTAGCTGACCCTGCTTGAGCAGGGGGCTTGGAATAGGTGACCTCTATAGAGATTCCTTCCCACCTCAGCCATTCAGTGCTTGGGTGGTAGTAGACCATTTGAGTCTTGGAGGCTGGTCGTATTATTTGAACATAAGCCAGTCTAGTTTACTAAAAACTAGAAGCCACTTAATTTTGTTTGGAACCAGTTAGTAAACAATTGTTAACAACTTGAAATGATAAAATTTGTGAAAAATCTTCAAAATGTCAACAAATTCACAGCTTTCTCAGACACTGGCTTTTACTGATTATTAAATATGAAGAATCCTGATTTTGAAACCAGAATATCATTTGGGAGTAAGTGGTGGTTTATCATACTATGTTGTGCAACAACCACTTAGTAACATCTGTTTTTTTTAATCTGTTTTCAATTTTATTTATTTATTTTTAAAATAGGACCTTATGTGTAATTAGCAGATGGGCATGTAAAACTAAGTTAATATTAATGTCCTTGGTCAGCCAGTCATTGGATAGTTTTTTCAATGCGTTGTCCATTTCACAGTGCTCTTCCAGCAAGGAGTGTGCAATCTCTATTCTGTCATTTTCTTCTTTCCAACCCTTCCCTTTATGTTGGTTGACTCACTGTAAAGCCCAACCAGCGTTCTCTAACCCACCCTGGGATAAAGTATCATCTTCCTTCACTCTCTTATGCAGTTTGTGGCTCCCACTGCAACTGTTTAACTGCTTATACCTTGTCACTCTTCCTGTGATTAACAGCTTTGTTCATACTCATTTGTGTGAGGCCAGGCAAAGACTGGAAAGTGCTAATATGGCTGAAACGAGAGAGAGATTAGACTTGCTGTCACAGAGGGTTCTAAATTTATTTTTTTTCCAAATGCAGTTAAAACCAAGCTAATAGGTTAGAGACTTGACAAGCATTGATGTAACAATTGTTATAAAACCAAGGGCCTATAATTTGTACAAAGGCATTATTATTAACAGTTGGTAACCTTTCTCATCTTGGCTTGGACAAGAAAATTCAATTTTGTTGTTTGGCTGCAGGAATTTTTGACACAGCTGTTTTTGATTTTTACCTGTACTCTGAGGAATAAATAAATGCTATTGTGCTAGCGAAGTTTGCAGGTGACACATTGGAGCTGTCAGTGTTTGGAATAAATAGTCAGAATTGGTCAGTTAGAGAAATCAGGATAGATCACTTGTCAAAGCTGATGAGAGCAAATATAAAGGTAGTTAAATGGAAGAGATATTGAAGAACAATGGTGGACATGAGAATTCAGTTTTAAATAACCAAAAGATACCCCCCAATCTGAGAAGCCTTAAAAGTTATGTGCTTATGGATAGCGTTCAATTCTGTGGGAGATAGATTCTTCCCCATCCCTCTGCTAATTGCATGAACTTGGTAAAAAAATTTCTTCCCAGAGAATATAAATTCATAATACTGTGGAGGATTTTTTTTATGGCAAATTGCTTTTTAATTCACTTAGTTTTATTTTTAACCAGTATGGATATTTTTGTACATTTTAAGTTTTGATCAAGGCTGAAGAGTAAGATGGATTCCAGTCTTCTTGTTTCCAGTGTCACAGTATTACCTTTTATTTTCTCTGGTAGGTTGATTGTACTGAACAAGGAGTGTTTCACCTGTTGAGTTTCCCAGGGATATGTAAACTAGTAGCAAGTTGCCCATTGGTGATTGGCATCAGTGAGACCATTCTTAGAAATACTGGCTTGGGTTCTGCTAAACTTAGCTTCTCCAGTGTTACCAAAAAAACCCCCAAACCAAGCAACCCACTCCCATAAATCCCCTCAAACTTGAAGCTGATCTCAAGTACTTCAGAAGTTTTTTATAAATTCAGGTGTATGTTAAAAATTACATGCTTATGTGAAGTCATTTGTTGTTTCATCCTAAAGAGTCTGCTTGCAGTTTTGTTTCATTGACGCATCCTCTCTACGAATTAAACATTTAGTTAAACTTTTTTCACTTCTTGTGGGCTATTGTTTCATTTGAAGGTGTTGAGATATCCATCAACCATGTCCATCTTACATTAAAAACAGACAAAAGGTAGTTTCTGTGTAGGTTGAGATTATTGTGTAAACTCACTTTGTTGGGACAAAGACCTTTATTCTGTTTGTGTGTGTGTACTTGTTTGGTTTCTTTTTTGTGTGTGTGTGTGTTTTGTTTGTTGAGGGTTTTTTTTAAACGTGGGATGATTTGTCAGATAACAAAACTAGATTTATCTTGTGCCTGAACTAATCTTGGTTTCCTGCTGTTCTGAAGTAGACTCTTGGCAAGGAAAAGCTTTGTCATAAAGCAAATGCAACCGCATCTTTTTCTAGTGTGAGAGAAGGGTGAAGATATAGTAGAGCCTTAAGACAGCAATTGCTCCTTGACTAAAAGTGCTTTGCTCTACAGCTAATAATTCCACTCCTTCACAAAGCTTCTTGAACTAGGAAAACTTCCTTGAATTGGAGCCTGAGGCTAATGGACTTGGCACTTGGCTATAACACAAGAAGCTTGTGGTTCTTACAGAGTTGCTACAATCCCACTATAAAAATTGGCACATCTGATGTAGTTTGACCTGTGCTGGCTCATGAACCACTGTTATATTGGTCTGGGCCAAACCCAAACAATGTGAGGGATTTGTAGCTGTTTTGCAGTTGATACTAGGGAGCAAGTTGTCCATGAGCCAGCAGTGCCTTTGTGGCCAAGAAGGCCAGTGGTATCCAGGGATACCTTAGGAAGACCATTTCCAACATGTCAAGAGAAGTGATCTACTCAACCCTGATGAGGTCAGTCTGGAGTGCTGTGTCCAGTTCTGAGCTCCTCAGCACAAGAGAGACATGGAGGTCTTGGAGTGGGTCCAGTGGAGTCCTCTAGTGGAGGATGATTAAGGGGCTGGAACGTCTCTCTCTGAGATAAATAGGACAGGCTGAGAGATCTGGGCCTGCTCATCCTTGAGAAGCAACAACTGAGAGGTGACCATACTAATGTCTATTGGTATCAGAAGGGAGGGTGCCAAGAGAAAGTAGCCAGGCTCTTCTCGGTGGTGCCAAGAAATAGGACAAGGGGCAACGGGCAGAAGCTGATGCGCAGAAAGTTCCACCCAAATATAAAGAAGAACTTATTCCTCGTATGGGTGACTGTACACTGGAACAGATTGCCCAGAGAGGTTGTGGAGTTTCCCTCACTGGAGACATTCAAGAGCTGTCTAGATGCAATCCTGTGCCACATGCTCTAGTATGGCACTGCTTGAGCAGGGAGGTTAGACTGCATGACTAACTGTGGTCTCTTCCAAATTTGCTTTAAATCTTCCAACACCATTCTGTGTGTGAATGTTACATTACCTGCCTTGTCACAGTTTTGTAGATTATAAAATGTATCACCGTTGCCGTTCTTTGGTCTAATGAGGATATGGAGTGTGAATAATGTCTATGTATCCATGCAGAGAAGCATTATACTTTGTTGCTTTATTATTGCATGAGTAGCAATTTAAAATTAATTACAGTGAGCTTTATTTTCTTCACTGATGTTCTTGATGGAAGATTTCTGTTTTGTTAAAGTGAATTCTTGCTTCTGGAACTCGTTAACTTTTAAACTTGAAAAAAATCTCAAAGCTTTTTGCAACGAAGTTTTGTTAGTCATAATCAGAAATTTCTGTAAGTTTTGGTAAATTCATTTGTAAATTATTGTTTGGTGATTTTGTGTGCGTGTGTTTATTTAGCTGTAGTGGGTAGCAGGATTCTTAAACTGTCTTACAAGTGGTGGATAAATGTTTGAGCAGACCTCAAGAAGTAGGTTGTCTTGGAGAAGATTTGAATGTGTGCTGACCTTCAGTTAATAGCTATGTGGAAGCTTTTACGCTTTTTATGTTTCAGGTCGGTTACTCCTTCATTGAAGCTGCCTCAGTACTCTTGAACTTGGGCACTTAAAGTTGAAAGTTGTATTGCATATTTGTACTATGCCTTGCAGTTCAATACTTCTTCCATGTCTGTATCATAGGCTACTTTTGTATGTATTTTTCTCTAACTATGGCAAAATGAGATAATTACTATAGTAAGCTGTTCATATGTGCAAGTGGTCCAGTGTTAAAATAGATTTTCCATCCTTGTTAAGTATTTTAGTTTATGAACACAATATAAACGTGTCTCTTCTTTTTCTTTACCCATTTGGTAGTGGATACCCTGTTTTCAAGGAAACTAAATGGAAAATACAGACTTGAACGCCTTGTTCCAACTGCAGTCTATCAACATATGAAGATGCACAAACGAATTTTAGGACACCTATCTTCTGTATACTGTGTAACTTTTGATCGGACTGGCAGGCGAATATTTACTGTGAGTACAAAATGTTTATTTTTGTAGATTTTTTTCTTTTTTAAGTACACATAATATGTCACCTAATTGTTTCCAAAACTTGAATATAGGATAGATACACTGATTATGAATGAAAAGCAGGATTAGTCCTTTGCTACTATTTCTCTCATAATTGCTTTTTGATAGCCATGCTGGTTTACATGCTAGAATAGTTTTGGCGTATGTGTCTGAACACTAGATGTGATGGTGACTGCTGATCTGTATAGTTCATTGAGAAAACTGTTCATTTTCAGTGGAAAGGATTTACCTTATGCAGGTTCTTTCTTCTGTTTGTTTTCTCTAGCAAAAACATAAGCAAAATAAGGAACCGCCACCACAGAATTTGATTAGGAAGTCGGAGAGAGACCAATCACGTGGTGTGTTGTAACAAATGATGGTTCACAACAAATTGTCTTTATGAGACACTAGGAACTTTTTTTAAATACTAGTGTTTTTAGTATTTTTAACTATTTGCTCTTTTTTGTTGTTGTTAAGTCATAAATACTAGACAGAGTCTGAAATCAGTACTGAAATTGCAGGTTTCCCAAGGAATGGGATTTATAAAACCAGATAGGTATCAGTGTAATATTTGGATTTCTTGGTAAGTAGTCAGTTTCAGTAGAGACAAAGATTTCACAAACATGCTTCATGCCAGTCCAGGATGCTTTGCTTGCATTTATTGCCTTCCTACAAACACTGGATGTAATTGATAGCTGTGTGGATTCAGGAGCTTGATTGTGTCCTTTTAAACTCATGTCAGATAGCTTGAACAATGCCGATAGAAGTACAGTTCAGGTTTCCTATTTTGCCTTGCAGTCCTAACTTCTAAAATTCTTTCAAGGCGGTTGTAAATATAATTCACCCTTTTGCCCACAAACATCTTGCTTTGTCGCATGGGGAGATATATGGTTGAAGGGATGGGACACCTTGCAGTGTTTTGAACAGGCCTATTTATTTGTTCACTTGTTACTTCAGGCATAGGAGAGACTCATTTTCATATTTCTTTTGTTTTCATCAGCAAGCTAAATCACAGGCATTAAAATCTTTTGTCCTGTGGTTTATACGTGATTAACTTATCAGGAAATGGGCTCTGCGTTGTGGGTTTATTTTGGATGTGACATGGCAGAATGCATTAGAGATTTTATGAGAGAATTCTCTTGACTGTAACAGCAGTTTTTTTCCAAGAGAGAAGTAAAACAACATGAAATAAAATGGGGGGGTGTAGAGGGGCAACATGTTTCTGCAACCTCAGAGTTTTCCTGGCATTTCTTTGCTGACTGGTGTCCTGGTCTAATTGCTTGAAAAAAAGTTCCCAGTTTAGGTGATGATTACTTCAGTCTGGTGTTAAATGAAGTGCCATAGATATTAATTGTGGTTGCTGAATTTTCATTTTGGAGGGCCTGAGACTGAACTTCTTATCTCTGCACTTTTAGGTAAATCCAGTGTTCTTTGTGTAGATGTTTAAGTGGTTGTTGGCAAATGGTTGTATTCCACATTTCAGTAAAATTCAAGTTACTATAGCTGGCCTGATGTAGTCAGTGGATAAACAGTCATGAACTGTTGTGTTGTAATTGCATCTGTATGATGAAATGGTGCCAGTTCTTTTCAATCTAGACCACTACAACTTCTAAAATCTCTAGTGTGGCATGTAAATTTGCATGCATCAGTAGGGAATCGTTCTTGCCTTACATTTTTACTCTGCAACATTCAGTGTGATGTTAGCTAGATAATTTGTTTTAGATCTATAATTGGTTCTAGAAGCTGCATCATAATTGTTTCCTGTTGCACCTGACATCTGAAGGACTGAAAGCCTCTAAATTCAAGCTTTTTTCATGTTCTGCTTCAAATTAAAAGGAAAAGAAAGTGTTCTCAGCACATTTTTGAGTCATGCTCATCTGGGAGATGTTGTCCTTGCTAGAAAGACATTGCTTCTATTTTGCCTAAAGACAGTGAAAACAGGACAGTATACATTTTTCCTACTAGCCTAGTTGGTCTGTATTGTATTCATGTAGCAAGGTTGTGGTACTGGGGGGGCTTCTGTGAGAAGCTGCCAGAAGCTTCCTCCATGTCCAACAGAGCCAATGCCAGCCGGCTCCAAGACAGACCTGCTGCTGGCCAAGGCTCAGCACATCAATGATGGTGGTAGTGCCATAGGGATAACGTATTTAAGAAGGAGGAGAAAAATCCCAGGGCAGCTGCAGGTGGGAGAGAGGAGTGAAAATACGTGAGAGAAACAGCCCTGCAGACCCTATCACGAGTAAAGAAGGATGAGGAGGAGGTGTTTCAGGTGCTGGAACAGAGATTCCCCTGCAACCTGTGGGGAAGACCGTGGTGAGGCAGCGGCCCTCATGCAGCCTGTGGAGGTAGAGACTTTGTGTTCTGGTTCTACTGAAAAGCATGACTTGCAGAACCCATGCAGGGTAAATAAAAACAAATACTGTCTTCTCCAGTTCCTGCACTACTTAAATTTCTGAATGCAAAAACCTCCTTTTTTCTCCACCTTTATTTTCCTGTCTCTGCTGAGATTATTCTTTCTAGGGAATAATAAACAGCATTGTGTAGTAGTCTGTGTAAGATTTCCAACCCAAGATTAATTTGTGTATTGCTTGGCAGTTTCACTTCATCCCACAAGTGTGTGTAATGGTAGGGAAATGAACCAATTTTACTCCATACCTTGGTAATGCAGTCATCAATTGTCTCTTGGTGCTGAAGTTGTTTTAGGATTCACTTTTGACAGATGCTTTTTAATAGGTACATAATTTGTAGCAGTTGTAGATATAACCTTGGAAATGTAAGCTGTGGTGTAAGCCAATGCCCTTGCTAGTAGAACTGCAACAGTATTTTAAGAGTTGTGGATTGTCCCGTTCAGATCATATAGAAGCACATGAATTTATTTCAACTCTAATACTGATGTCTTGCCAAGCTGCTACAGAATTTACAATTTTACCTTACCTTTTTTGTTTTTTTCTCTTTTGTTTTCGTTTCCCCTTACCTTTTCATCCCCCCTGCCCCCCCCCATTTTCATTGTTGAGACTTGGCTGACAGTCATTTTTTCTCTGCAGTGGAGATGTACAACATGTGCCTCTATAGTGGCACAATAGCCAGCTGGCAGGGAGCAGGCTCGTTTTATGCTGATCTTCTTTCCTTGGTTTGCTGTTACTAAAAAGACCTCTGGGGACCCTCCAGGTGGTATTAAGTCCCGCAACTATTTTTTATTTTTTTTCCTTGCTGACCGTTTTACATCTTTGTCTGTGACTGATTTCTACCTTTTATAGTGTTCGGTAGTTTTGGGTCCGCCATTCCCCCCTCCTACTTTCAGGTCTCTCTTTTGAGCGGTGAGGCTCTTATTTGCAATTTTACACACAAGCAAGCACACATACCCTTCTGTCTTGACTTCTTGGGTTTTTTGGTGGTGACTGCATTTTGAGAAGAATATACAAGCTTCTTCATGCCCTAGAGTCTCATATCATGATAACAGAACCACATGAGCAGATTCTGTCTTTCAGATAATTACAGCATCCTTACTAACAAACCGATGATGTACAGGTTAGATGTATGGACTGTGAGACTGTCAGTTTAGAGCATTTTCAGGTTTGAAGGGTTGTGATTATCAGCACAAGGTCCCGCTGGCAGCCAGTCACTAGAGGTGTACCACAGGGTTTGATAGTGAGACCGGTACTCTTTCATGCTTCCTTTAAGGACCTGGGTGATGGAACAAGAGGGTGCCTTCAGTAAATGCGCAGAAGATAACAAAACCTGAGTGATGGATGCACCATCATGTTCTAGCTGACCCTACTTGAGCAGGGAGTTTGGACTAGACTAAAGTATCTTCTCACTTCAGTAATTCTGTGATTCTGTCTCCTCATTGCTGTAGCTCAGACTCTGGTTGTGTTCCCTGGTCTGGCATTGTAGTAGTCTAGCAGTTAGATGAGGCAAATGTGTTCCACAGAATCTCAGCATGGAACTTTTATGCATAGGTAGAGATAGTATAGGCTGTACCATTGCTCTTCTCACCCAAGAGGCAAAAAATATAATTATGAACAAGCTTCTGTAACTATTACCTTTGCCTAGGAGACCTGGTCCTATTTTATAAAAGGTAGATGATAGTATTGCCATACCTTCTGCTGTCTTTAAGGTGTAAATGCTAGATAAGTTTGTGCAGAGGCACTGTAAGTAGATGGAATACGAAAAACTGGTGAAATTTTATAAGCATGGTGTCGTGTTGTAACTTCTTGTAGCACCCGTGTGTGTCCAGTAGCAGATCAGTGCTCTGGATGTTAAAACCCACCTTTGTATTGCTTCTGAACCTAAGTAATTGAATTAAATGTTTACAGTAAGCCTTGTCTGTCAGTGTGTGTGCAGTGTTCAAATGTCATGTTATTGAGCCATGGTGCTATGCAGACACCAGACTTTCAGGAAGGCACAGGAATGCAATAAAAAATGAAGGAATGAGTTCTGAATTTTTTGTTAGGGCTGGGAATTTGTTGTACATGGGCAAGTAGCTGTTAGAATTGTGTGGGAAGACCAGCAAAACTTTAGTTAAGTATGAATATGTACATGAAGCCTCTTGAGTTTGTTGAGAAAGAGTGGTCATTTCAGTGTTTGTTAATGTGAATATTGAAGCAGGTTTATAGTAGGTCAACTTAATAATGGAATAGCTGTTCATACATGCTCTGTACCTAGCTTGTTGTGGTAAGTATGATCATGATGAAACTAGGAAGATAAGGAACATAAATGGGTATAAATGACAGACTGTACCAGTTCATAATTCACTTTCACATTTAATGTAATTTTTTATTTTAATGTATTGCAATAGCTTCTTCAGGTTGTGCTGGGTTTTTGGAAAAAGTGTCTTATGTCTGAAGCATAAACCAAATTGCTGTAGGATTTGTGATCTGTATTGTAAATGCATCATGATTGGTATATACTGTTGAGAATCAATGTAAACTTGTGTTTTGAATGCAGTGTGGAAAACTGTTAAAAGCATGGGTGGGAGTATCTGCATGTCACTAGTTCTGTTTTTCACTTCACTGTGGTAACTAACATCAAAACAGCCAATGGTATGGTTGAAATGATTTCTACCTTACTTCTAGGGATCAGATGATTGCCTTGTAAAAATCTGGGCAACCGATGATGGAAGGTTGTTGGCTACCCTGAGAGGGCATGCAGCTGAAATATCTGATATGGCAGTAAACTATGAAAACACCATGATAGCTGCTGGAAGCTGTGATAAAATGATCCGAGTTTGGTGCCTTCGAACTTGTGCACCCTTAGCAGTCCTGCAGGGCCACAGTGCATCTATAACGTCATTGCAGGTAGGTTTTTGCTTTGCAAAAATGAGTCATGAGAATATTCAGTATAAAAAAAATGCATGCTTGGCAAGTAAGCCCTGAAGTGAGAAGGAATTTTCATGGTATGCGTTGTGAAATAACACATGTTTATTGTCAAAATGCCTGACCTTTGAAGAATGCAGACATAATCCTTGTTCAAAAAAATTGCATGACGCATGTGGGCAGTTCTGTTTTGAAGTACCATTCCTTTGCAGGCTGTGATTCTGAGCACAGGTGCATTGAGTAAGAACTTCAGTCACTGGGAGTACTTTGTTTGTTTAGAGTTGCATGCTATTGTGCAACTTGGTGGGAGGGCGTGGAGGAGGGAGGAGGAACCTGGAGTGCTTTGGCAGGTAACCCAGACGGGTTGTTCTGGAGAGAGTGGTGTTCATACCGATTTGTTTCCCTTAACTTGATTTGTTTTTCTTTTTTTTTTTTCCTGTTTTTTTGCTGGGGTGAATTGTGGAACTTCTTAGCACATCTGGAACAGATTAATAGGAGAACTTTTCTTTTTTCCTTCCTCGTTTTCCTAGTTCTCTCCACTATGCAGTGGCTCAAAGAGATACTTGTCTTCAACCGGGGCAGATGGAACAATATGCTTTTGGCTGTGGGATGCTGGCACCCTTAAAATAAAGTTAGTCGCTATTTTATTTATTACTATTTCTGTTTATGTAATTAAGAATGATATACAAATGTGGAGAAAAATGTAACTAAACAAAGCTTGTCATTGGGTATTTCAGTATGTGATTGTTGGGTATGATCTATCTCTGATGTAGCTATAGCTTCCTTGCTGATCTCTTAAAAACGAAGTTGATAATACAACATTTTGTGGAGTGATAATGTATATCTGTTAATTTAGAAAATGAGGCTACTGTTGGGGTTTTTTGTGTAATATAATGTCCAAGTTGGCACTGCTTTATTCTTAATTTCAAATGAAATGAAAATTATGTTGATAAAATTATTGCAATTTAGATTGTAAAATCCACTTTTTAAGGAGACAGTAGTGTCCTAGTATAAATCAGGATAGGATATTTTTGATGTTTGTTCTTTCCTTACCTATGTTGCCTTTTCATAGTTGCTCCTGGCTGTAACGTGGCAGGAGGCAGAATTCTTGGACAGCTGTGTATTGATGGCTGAAGTTGAGCCTGAAGTTTCTGCCTTCAAAGATACTAAAGATGTTGTCAGGACTTTCAAATACAGTTTTTAAAAATCAACTTGCTCAGTAGCTTTCAAATGCTCTTTGCTCTTTCTTTTCCTTTATCACTAAAACCTGTAGCTTAGAATTGGAAAGGGTTGTTTTAGTAATCATTAGTGATTTAGCTTTGATGATGGGATGTGTTCTTCTGGATATGTGCTCCTTGCAGGTAAATTCAATTTCCTTGTAGTTTTGGTAACTGCTGCTAGAATCTTTTTCTTGCAGTGTGCTGAGGTTGTGTAGTGCTTGCAGGCACACTTGCATAGGTACTTTCCTAGTTGTTTGGGCCTTAACTATTTTGATGTTCTCTGGATGTTTTGTCTCGTTTGGTACTGTAAATGAAGCTGTGTCTCAGGTTGTTAATCCTTTGCTACCTAGTGCATGCTGTAATCAAATTAAGACTCGCCTTTTTGCTGAGGAGAGGAGGAGATAGGAGATAGCTTACATGCTTATTTTTGTGTGAAGGAAAGGAGTTGCCACCACGTTATTTTTCTTAAGGTTTCCTAAGTCTGAACTCTTGTTAACAAGATGAAATCTTTGTCTGATTGGTAAACCTTTTGAGCCCACATGTTTTTTTCTTTTATCTTTCTCTTTTCTTTCTTTTTTTCTCCTTTTCCTAAGTAAAGTTTTAGTCTGTGGAATTGATTCTTGAAATGAATCCTGTCATTAGAAAATAGTGAATCCTTGAGAGTTAGGTAGGTTATAATATATAAGCTGGGAGATGAATGTTTAGAAATGGTGAATGTTTGAATGAATCATGGAGTTGGATGAGATTTATCTTGAGATAAAACTTAGAGAGGGAGAAAACTGGTGCCAGTTATGGGAGGGGATGCTCAGCTAATCCCTTTCCGTGGTGATATATAATTGTAGAATAAAAATTTTTAGTGAGATGTGCTCAACAAAAATTAAAAGAATAAAAGATATTTGAGGAATGCTTTCATGTAGAAGTCATTTCAACAGATGTGGTTAGACAGGGACATAGAGAAAAGAGATCAGTTTGGCTGTCTTGTGCAGCACAGCAAGGAAGTGGTCTGGTAACCTAAGTCACGCCAGTGATTCGCGTTGCTTAACAACAGAGCGCAGATTAAATTTTGAGATGGGAATTTTTCTACTGCTCTTACCTTCTGTTCTGGAAATATTTTTTATGTTGGATTTGAGAAGAGAGAGGAAGCCATTAAGCCATATTTTTTCAGTCTGGAAAAAAACAAATGCATGAAGATGAGTCATGTACAGTCATGAGTGTGTTGAGGAGGGAATATAATGAGGAATTGCTTGTGGGCCCTTATGGTTCTAGAAGGTATCAAATGAAAGTATCAGTTTTCAAATTGGAGGAAGATGGTTTACAAAACGTGCAACTGAGTTACAAAACTCCTTGCCACAGGGTATTATGCATTATATGAAGATATTAAAAGGCCTCATTGTGTGCTTTTTCTTCTTTTAGGTCTTTGTTTAAACTTAGTAGAGCTGTAATGTATTTGAAGTAATTGATACTTTTTAATCCAAACTAAAACTTGATAAAAATGTCTAAGTAGGAAACAGGTGTGTCTTTTGGGACTGGAACATAACTGTATGCCACTTGTGATATCGAAACAGTTGGAGACTCAGACAAGACTTAATTTCCTGAATTGAACAGTATACTAGTTCAGGGAACTTGTTATTTAGGGGAAGTTTACTTAATGTGCTAATCTGTAAACTTTTCTAACTGTGCTTATCATGATTATTCCAGTAAACCAAAATAAATTTTACTAGGAAACTTGCAGTCCAGTGTAATTTTCCACAAGAAAGGCTGCATTGCATGGCCAGTGCATCTCTGCAATGGGGGTGTATATTGTCATAACAGTTTTCAATTAGGTGATGGCACTTCCTTACACACTTGGATCTGGTTCTCCTTCCAGACCTGTGGAAGCGTGGCAGGTGCCCTTCACATCCATTCGGTTATGTGCTGGGGGAAAACAAGTACTAGGAATATAAGAGCATCAAAGGAAAGAAAGATGCCTGTTAATTTTTGTCCTAAGGCCTCTTTTGAGGTTATATTTAAAAAATATGATGTGTAGGCCATCTGGAAGAGAGTATCACTGGTGCGGTGGGAAGTTTATCCTTCCATTTATTGGTGTAGTTAAAAATACAGGCTTACTTCTGTTCAGTATCTCTAAAGAGGAGGAAAGCTGGCAGGGACAATAAGACCTCTTACCATGGTTATTCAGCCGCTGAGGCTTGCTGCCCTGTATCTTGGTTCTAGTACAACTCCCACGCCAGGAAGGAGAAATTGGAGCTTTGAGGCAAGACCAAGAGTTCTGAGTAGTTCAGGTGAAAGATGCTGTAACACGCTTAAGTCAGAACTTGATTTCATGTTCCTCCTGAGCTTGACTGCAGCTTGCTCGACAAGAATGCAATTGTTATCGGTGATGAAAATGTGTTACTAACTTATCCAATGCTTCAAATGGGGATGGATGGTGAAGTCTTGAAATTTTAGCTACTTAAAAGAAAAAAAAATCTGTATATCCCATCCCTGCTTTTTCTACTCAGCACTACTCAAATCACCTGGCAGTGGGCAGGCTCATGATGATCATGTGGTTGATTGTCATTTCAAGATGATTGGCAGTGCCATTAGTACTTAGCTGAACTTTTTAATGGAGTACAGGAAAGGCAGAGTTGGTATTGTGTTCAGTGTACTCTCAAATTAAAAATAATCAGTTTTGTTCTTAAGTACACTGAGTTGTATTTTCTGTTTTTTTTTCTTATCTCTGCAAATGTTTATTTTGTTTCATTCTCAGATTACAAAAATTCTTGTAACGCAGCTTTGCCAACAACTCTGCTGCAGTTCATATTATTTAATTAATAGTAAGTCTGAAATTAGGGGCTTCCCATGTTGGTCTCCTATTTTTTTTATAGCCTTGTTAATTCAGGCATGTTCTGGGTTTGGGTCAGACGTATGGCCCAGTCCAGATATGTTGGTGACAGCTGTTTTGATGAACTGCAGAGGGACACATTACAATAGATTTAGTGTCATAGGATGAAAGAGATATTGGCACAGCTGACCACAAAGTTCTCATTTTGTTCAAAGGAAAGTGAACAACCTTGTTCACATAGTTCTGTGACTAGTGTGGATGCATGTTCTTTAGCGTTATAGGGGCTCTTGTGTGCTCGTCTTCTTTCCTTGAAGAGATTTATGACCAGGCATCTACCATGTATGTCTAAAAGCAGTAACATTTCAGGTAGATTAATTCAACCTCCAAAGGAAGATTGGTTGTTGCTGCAGGCAAGGAATTCACAGAATATAGCCCAAAAAAGGTGGGAAAACAATTGAAAATTTAGGCAATTAAGCCTTACCCTGGATTTAGTCTTCTTTTACTGTTCTGGGTGGTGATAGTAAACACAGGAGTTGGATCCTGCATCAGTTTACAGTAGGGAGGAGAGAGAAAATCTGCCTTGGGTCATCAGAAATTGAAGAATCATGTGCTTCATTCAAGTTTAAGAGAGAATTATTACAACTGGTCAGTGCTTCACAGTTAAATCAGTTGCACTGCAAAATATTTGCCTAAATATCTTTTCTGAGGAAGACATTGAGTTTTCATTTTTGTTCTGCCACCTGTTTGCATCACAAGTTTCCAGTGTTAGCCTGTTACTGACAGACTGTATGAACAAGGCAGCAGAACCGTCTCACAGATTTGGATAGAGGAGCTTGGTGTGCTGCTTTTCTTCTTATCTATTTATTCTCCCATAATTTTAAAAAGAGGGTAAAAAAAGCTCAGGAAAAACTCATGCTGATTTTGACATTCCTGTTTTGGACAAGACATTGATTTCTCAATTATCATCAGTGTGATGTGGTACTTCCCATGTGCTTTCTTATGCAGAAGGCACTTGATGTTAAAGGGGCTGGTCATGTGTCAGAACTCAGATATGCTGAACCTTTTTCATTGGCTTGTGAACGAAGACTTAAGTTACAGAGGTTATATTACACATCTGTTTTCTGTGAAGAAGTCTTGCTTTAACTACTACATGACCAGAGTTAGGCTAGTCTGCAGAACTTAGATTAATAAACTAATAAAACACTTAATAAATGCATTGAAAATATATGTAAAGTGAAACACTGTCCTGGATGGAACCAGCTTTTGTCCCCTTTCCACACTTCACAAAAATACTGATTGCCCAACTCATTTTGCAATCTTCTTTATTGTAGAACAGTGTCATAATCCCTTGTCTCCTAATGCCTAAAATAGCACACATTACAGAGACATAAGTTTGAGAATTTAAATTGGTTATCCGAACTAGAATGTAAGTACATACTTGCTCTATTTTGCAGCTGTCCTAACTCCAAAGGCAGAGTTCACAAACGACAGTGGAAGAAAACAACAGCCTATTTATCTATTTACATTTGTTCCAAATTATGTAAACTGTGTATTGAATTGTCTGATAGGTCTTGTTAGTATCTCAGTTAAGGAAGATATCAATTGTTTTGTAGAAAAGATCTTTGTCTTGTTTAGTGTATCTTGTGAAGTTTCCTTGTCACTAATCTGCAGGGAGTTACCTTAAAACTCCTGCAGGAAAGGTCACAGAAATATCCTATACTGAATGGTTAATTTGGAGAAAGATTTCTTAACTGGTATTGCTGATGTTTATTAGTTTGTTTTATGCATAAACATCACCAAGGTTTAATGCTTATGACTTTCCTTGAGATAGCAATAACTGACTAGTGGAGAAAGATCTCTTATGCATCTGCCTTCAGGTGAAATGAATTATACAGGCCATTTTGCTTTTAAAAGAGAACATTTTGGATAAGTTCTGAATATGCATTCTTTTATGTTAGAGCAAATCTTTAGTGATGACACTCGTGGGTGTAGTGCTGCTGTTCTCTCGTAAGTTAATTCTTTGAGGGAAGATTGCAGATGGCATACTATGCAAGACCACCTACTGGTTTGAGGTTGCTGTAATCCAAGAACAGAATTGAAATAATGATTGAAGAACTTGATCTGATTTTTTTGGTTTTACACACCCTTAAAGTGCCAGATCTGCTGAAGCTTTAGTTTTTCTTGCACATCACATTCTGAAATGCCTAGAGAAAAGTGACGGCCATAAAGTAAAATCCCTTACAAACTTCTAACTATTGTCCTGACATTTTGGGTACTATTTGAAACTAGCCCACAAGGAATATATGTCATTTGAAGAAACTCTTATATTCTAATACTGTGAAAAACTCCAAATTTATTTAAATTTCTTTGATATCCTTGTCTATAAAGAGCACCCAGCTCTGTTTCTCTCTTATAAAAGCAAGCATATGCCACAGGAGAAAGCCTGTACACCCAGTGGTTTAAAACTGAACATCATGGGCAACTGGCTCTGTTCTGCTTTGCTGATAACTTCAGGGGAGTTTTGTATAGCAGTATCAGAGGGTAGAAGGGAATGGGATTTAAGTTGCGTTACAACTCTCCTTGATGCAGGGATTACTTAGTCCATCTGGATGTCTTAGTTTCCTAAAGATCAGATCATGAGGCATAGACACACAAAATTGTTTATAAATGGGCAGCCATCTGTTCCTACATATTTAATTTTATCCTTCTGTCCTTTATTTCTAAGATACTGACTTGTTTTTTAAAACCCTATTAGGGAATTATTTAACTGGTTTTTTTTTATTTGTAGTCCAAGGCCAACGAAGTTTACAGAACGTCCTCGGCCTGGAGTCCAAATGATCTGTTCTTCTTTTAGTGCTGGTAAGAGTTTTTTTTTCCTTGTCTCCTTGTATCAGTATAAGAAGTCATTGGAAGAGTAAAATAAAGTACAGTATAGTTACTGTAGCGTATTTCTTTTTAATAAGATGGATTTGAGTTAAAGTGGCTATTAAAAACCCCAAATATTTAAAATAGAAATTCAGAATTTATGCAGTAATACTTGCTGCTACAGAAATTCTTAGAAACAGTTAAACGTGAAATGTAAGTCTCTTGTGCCTGCAAGTCTTTTCAGAACAGGATAGATTTATACATTTTTCTCAGAATAATTAGGAGAGCCGGCTTTATCTGAGGTGTAATATATGGGGATTTGTACAAGAAGGTGCTGATTACAGAGTTCTCACGCCTGGGTTTCATTGATTCTGGAGCTGGCAACTGAAGAATACTACATAGATAATTGGGTAAAATATCAAAATGTACTGGAGTTCTAGTTCCATTTGATTTTTGTTAGGAGAAAAGCTCCTAAGGGCTTAGTTGCAAGCAAATTACTGTAGTTAGCTAATCTTTTGCATACGTCTGCTGATGCATATTTACTGACAGCAAATGTGAGGTAATTCAGCTCCAGTTAAACTTTGGAGTTTCTAAATCTTGTTTTGACTTAAAGGTCAGTTACAGGCATAGTTGAAATGAGATACGGCTATAAATTTCAGGGAATAAATTGAAATATTTGATGTTACATCCCTTTGAAAATACTGTAATAACAGTAGATTGCCCTTTTTTTTTAAGTCTTATCTGTTTGTTTTTCTCAGGTGGAATGTTTTTGGCCACTGGGAGTACAGATCACATCATTAGGGTTTATTTCTTTGGATCAGGTCAGCCAGAGAAGATATCAGAGTTGGAGTTTCATACTGTAAATACATTTTTTAAAATTACATATGTACTTGATTAAAGTAATGATTTGGATAAAAGGGGATAATTTGGAGAAATTTGATTTCTTTTTTCTTTTTCTGCTCTTTTTTTATATAGGACAAAGTTGACAGCATTCAGTTTTCTAATAGTAGTAGCAGGTAAGCACACTATTCAGAGCTAGCTTTTTGACCTTGTAGACATGTGTAAATACCAGTTTCCAGAGGTAGTTATTAAAAAAAAGAGCTTTGTTTTGAGTTTCATCCAGTAAAATTGTCTATGACTATTGGAGTCTCACTTTTTCTTTTTAATGGTACTCCTTAGTTTCACAGTTGTTTTCACTGTAATGATTGAAGTATTTTGAATTTGCTAAAATTATAGGTATAAAAATATTTGAAACTTCTTCCTAAGAAATGTGTGTGTATATATATATTCACATATCAAATACATGTACTTTTAGATATATTTTAATGTGTAAACCTTTTTTCAGTGACTGCTGGATACAGAAAAATTATCAAACTAGATCTAACAATGTTTTGTTTAGTTAACCTAATGCTTTTTTTAATGTTTCACTGTAAGTTCTGGATGTTGGATATGAAGGATGCTAAACAAAACAGTTCGGTTTATTATGAAGCATCTGACACTTTCACTTATTTGATGTTCTAATGTACATTTTCATCATGATACAAATAGTTGTAAACCAAGCTTCACCCACCTCTTTCTCCTCCTCCTACCCCTGAATCTCTAAAAGGGGGAAGAAAAAGATGGGAGAGAAACTCAAGCTGAGAAACACTTCTTCATATAAATATCATAATACTTACTCAGTATACAATGCTAACTTATTAGTAACAGGTTTTGTTTTAAATCACGTCTCCACTTCTGCTGACAGGGCTCTCCTCTTGACCTGGTGTGATAGGGTCAGTCCCTTGGAACGTTCATTGGGTTATGGTATCCCTGTGACAGTGCAGTGTCATACCTCAACAAAGTGCACCAAAGGTCATAGAACACTTAGTTTGGAAGGGGCTTAGGATAGGGAAGCAAGTTTGACTTTTTGGAGGCCTTCAGTTTTTTTGCTGATATGGGAAGTGTTTTTTACCTCAAACCACTTGTACAGCATTCTGACATTGTTTGGAATTCTTACTCATACCTTCCGTTTTTGAGTTCTAAATTCTGGAACTTCAATTTTCAGGTGTCTTTTCTGTACAGATCTGCCTTTGATCTCTGAGTAACTTTTTCCCCCTTTTGTTAGATTTGTGAGTGGAAGCCGTGATGGAACAGCACGAATCTGGCAATTTAAGCGAAGGGAATGGAAAAGCATTTTGTTAGATATGGCTACTCGCCCAGCAGGGTAAGTGATGTAAAATGTTCTGCTATCACATAGATTCTTAAGAGCCTTTGATATAATTTGCTGACTTACTAAAAATATTTTTTAAAAGACAGTGAGAGAAAAGAAAAAGGGGAGGCTTAAATTATTGCTTAAATGCACAGTAGGCTTATCTAGCTCTTGAAATCCATTGAAAATAAATATTTGACTACATATTCAGCTGTGGAAATTAGCTTGTCCTGATAATAGTGTCACTAGTATTTTGATTAGATTAAAAGAATAAAAGATAATCAAAACCCATTGAAGGTCAAATTTATATGGCTTTTTACATAGACATTTATTTCAGGAGCAAGAAAACTAGGTCAGATCTCTTCTTGAGACTGCTTTCATTTTAGGAATATTTACAGATATTGTGGAACATGCATGCCCAGAAAAACACTATTGGGTCCTTTTCATACAACATGCCAGAGCAAAGAAATTGCTGGCTTTGTAATGGGTTCTCATTTGTTAAAACAATCTGAGAGTTTACAAGAGTTTGTAGGTATGGGAAACTTCTGTACACTAGAACAAGCAATGAAAGAGGCTTGAAGGTAGATAATGACTTAGTAGGAATTGTGGCTTGTACCTTTTTATTTTGGCATGAAGATGTTTTCCAGTTGACATAAATTAAAAAGATTTATAACAGATTTAAGGGATAAACCTTTTTCCCCTTACTGTCATACTGAGTGCTTTGAAGGATATTTAGTAGAAAAAAAACTATAATGGTTTCAGGAGTAATCTGTGGAAAGATACCTGAAAGACCAAGAGAGGGATAGAAGAGAGGCTAAATAAGCTGTAATTTAGTTAGATGTTTAGATCAGACAGTATCTTGTCCATTATGGACAGATGCAACAAAACATAGGTATCAAACTGTTGGACAAGAGTATATAAAACCCTGCTACTTTGCTAACAGACTGAATTACTCTCAGTAAAAATTCTCAATTTTAACTGATTCTGGGTGAAAGAGGAATGGATTTTCTTCATTGTGGTCATAAATGCTGAACTTATCTGAGAAACTGAACTGCTCATTTTAGTAAAGCACCTGTGGCAGAATTCTGTTTTATTCTTGTGACTAGAGGAATAAATGCAGTTCCCAATTTGATCTTTTCTGCACAAGAACAGTTTTATCAAAGAAAATGAAATCGCTGCACTGAAAGGAAAGAGTGAATTCAGCTTATAAAGCCTCCTGGGTTCTGCATTGAATCTAGAAGGGAATTTGGCTATAACTACATTTTCTATTATAGAGTTTTAGAATACATACTATTGTGCAGTGTGTTGTCGTGCTTACTATATGGAAGATTCTGTATTTTGTCTGTCTGCTTAGTGGTAACATGCTATTGTTTTGTTTGGTTGATTTTGTTTTCATAGACATAAATGTGCTAGAGAATTCAAGGGTGATTAGTCTTTAAATCACACTGCCAAAAATGTAATTTTTGGGTATTCTGGTAGATTATATTTATAAATTACAGTTGTTTGGGTTTCATGCAAGATTAAGTGCCATTATTACCAATAGTAAAGTGATGCCAGGGTAGTGGTGTAGTACTAAATATTGCCTGAGAATTTAGATAATTTAAAGGTATAGAATACTTCTCTACATATTGAGAACTACTTATTACAAATATTCTTTAGGACAATTTACTGCTACTTGATTGACTAATTTGGACTTTTGTTCTTCTCTTCTCACCACAAATACTGTAGCTATCAATTTAAATAAGTTAGGTCATGTATCAGAGGGCATTTTCTGGAAGATCCTTATAGTCATTGTTTAAGTATCTACAATTCTTTGTGATTTTATGTGCTACATTATAGAAAACATCTTTAATTTCTCTGGTCTCATGAAGAAATCTTCTTAAAAATACAGCAAAATACGGAAGTATTTTCACTTGTTAATACCATTAAACTATTTTGGCAAATTAAGATTACATTAAAATTTTTTACTCTTTTGTTTTAGACAAAGTTTGCAAGGAGTTGAAGATAAAATCACAAAGCTGAAAGTAACCATGGTGGCATGGGACCGCCATGACAACTCTGTTATAACTGCAGTTAATAATATGACTCTGAAAGTTTGGAATTCTTTCACTGGCCAGCTCATTCACATTCTCATGGTAAGGTGTACCGTCTTGATTTATCAGTCTTGAATGCAAAATTTATTTATTCATCGTCAACATTCCTCCTTATATGTTTTTTCCTGTCTGAAAACTGCCTCAACAGGTGTTTCCAGAGAATTGAAGTGTAATAGAGATGTCTATCAGCTGGTTATTAGAAAATAAAACCTGAAAGTTGCAAATAACCATTGCTGTTCAAGATGTCTGAAACTAATTTTGGACATTTTGGGCTTTGGGGTATTTTTACTGGAGTTCTGTCTTGAAGGAGAGAAGGAAACAGTTGGGTTTTTAATCTTTATTTAATGTGATGTTTTGAAATACTGTTAATGGATAAATTTGCCCTGTTTAACCAGAGACACTTCTGCAACCTAATCATTCCATGAGTACAAAAAATTAGTCTTCTAACTAAAATAAATCAACAGTTTTACTAATGTCTGACACTTCTTTTGTAACTGAGAAAATGGTTAACTCTAGGTAACTTGATACTCTGCTTAGAGATGGAAATACTTAATGCAAATCTTTAAAATATAGCATTAATTTTGAAGATGTTGTTCTCTAACTTTAAGTTAGATATTTCATTCTTTATGAGTTTAAATTAAATTTCTAACTGATACTCTGCTGAAAAAAATTGAAATTTTGGAATATTAGTGTGGAATATAGTTTGGAATATTGGAAATTTGGAATTTGGAAATTTGGAATATAGTTTTGGAATATTAAAGTGTGGAATATTAAGACCCCAAGATACCAAGTGTTGTGCACATTAATCTTTTTAAAATCCTGGTGAAGGTATTGGAACGTACTTGTGAAGGTGACATACTTGACATACTACTTAGGAATGTAAAATTGCAACTGGAAAGAAAAGAGTGTAATCCACTGCTACCAAAAATTAAAAAGTGTGGTTAAAGTAGCTTTTTGCTGGGTATTTTCATAGGTTAATGTGGCAGCTGGTAGTGTTACCATGTTGATTCCTTGGGTAAGTATTTGTGACCATGCTCTTTTTCATTCTGCTGTATCTTTATTCTCAGGGACATGAAGATGAAGTGTTTGTGCTTGAACCTCATCCGTTTGATCCAAGAGTTCTCTTCTCTGCTGGACATGATGGAAATGTCATAGTTTGGGATTTGGCAAGAGGGGTCAAAATCCGGTCTTACTTCAACATGGTAATTATTGTACTTTATACAGATATGCCAAGGGAACCATTTTAAACCTTTTGCTTTTAGTACATGCTTATGTAGGACATCTTGAAGTATGATTTATGTATAGAGCAAGAATCCTGCATCTGGTGAAGTCAAGAGAAATTCCTTTTTAGTTCAGTGGGGCAAAGAGTAAATCTGTAAAATGTTAGAAGTTGTTTCTTTGGCTGTATTTCAGAGTGTTTTCTTTCTATATGCTTGATCCACACAAAATTGGAGTGTTAGTTACATTGTCAGAGATCATGTGTAAGAGACAGGGTGACAAAGACCCTCCTTTAGTGCTCTTTTTCCTGCCTGGGGAGCCAAGGTGGAACTTGGTTTATTTTTGCATTACTAATTCTTAATGTGGCTAAAGCTCTTCAGGAGTCTCCTGATCTCATACAATGTTGTTGTATGCTGCCTTGGCCCATTGGATGGAATATGGTCAGCCTTTCTGTGTAGAGCTCCTCCACATGCAGGTTTCAAATTTGGTTTGTTCTGCACTAAACTAATTCTCCTGCAAGATGGGTGCAATAGGTATTTTCATCTGTTTCTTGATATTAAGTGAGTCTTTGTACATATCTTCTTCCTCAAAAAGGTTATGACGTATTGTGCAATTCAGACTTTGTCTCATGGAGAAAATTACAAAAACCTTTGTAAAATATTCACAGTCATTTGGAATGCTGAGAGTAGGCAAGTGGGCTTCAGCTGTAGTGGCACAGCAGTCTTGGAGACCAGCATAAAGAAGATCATCTGAAGAAGAAACCTACCATAGATATATTCACACAAAGATAGGGGACATTTAGAAATGAACTCAAGCCTAGGTTGAGAAAGCTAAAGAAAGGTTTTGAGATGTGCAGTACAATGGAGTTCATAAAGTCTCTGAGAAAATTCAGCCAATCTTAATCAGAGAGAGCACAACCTAGATTCCTTCAGCAATGACCTAGGCTGAGTAGTGTTCTCTCTGCAGTGATTCCTGTAACTGAGCTGAAGGATCCAAGACAATCATATTGGAGCTACAAGCACACATCTTCGTTATTGGTGCTATTCACTGCTGCCAGTTGAGGTGTAAGTTCTCATTGCATGGTCAGCTTGCGTTTACAGTTCTACTTACAATGGATGTATGATGGAGTTTAGGTCAGACGAGTCTGAGCTCATCTGCTCTTTTTAAGCCAAGTCCATTTAAGAGCTATTAGAATCTAAATTACAGGTGCCTGTGATGATAGGCAGCCCCTGAAAGACTGAAATATTTATTTCAAGAGTGCAATGCAACATAGACACCTAAAAAAGACAGTTGTCACATACATTTTAAGATCTTTGGAGTCAGAGAAATTTGTAGACAATCAGAAGATGTCAGCAGCTAGTTAATCTGTGCTTTATGCTAGAAACTAATGAGAGAAACTCTGCCTGCTGTGTGAGGTGAGGGGAATTGTAAATCTGGCAATCAGTTTATCTCAAACCAAGGAATTACACTGTATGAGCCAGGTATGCAAGAGACGTATCTCTATGGACTGAATATTTCACCAGCCAGTCTTCTGCTTCAAAAAGCATGGGTGGAAATTAGAGGTTTTCTTAGGCTATGGGTGGCAGGCAGAAGACATTGTGCAGTCACCTCTGCAGAGCTGCAAAGGTTAAGTGTTCTGGTTTACTACGGGAGGACATGAATTCATACAGAGCTGCCAGTCTTCTCCATTTCCTAAATGGCAAATCAACTGGAAACATCAATAAATTAGCCACTATTAAATTATTCTGACAAGTGCTGTTACCTTCACTGACTTGCTCAATATGTCATCTCATACTTCTGAAAAAAAGTATTTGTATTTTTGTTTAGGGGATGGAAAATTTTTACAGATTGGGTTCTTTTGGATCAAACGGGCAACATCATCTGGAGCAACCAAACCTCAGAGCTGAATGACATAAGGTGTCTGTTTTACAATTCAGGAATCTCATTATCATTGCCTGGTCTGTGGTACCAGAACTAGCACTTTGTGGCTTTGTCATAACAAGAGTTCCTTAAAAAATGTTGCAGACCTTGGGGGAGTTGATTGAATTAGCAAAATCATAGATGACTGTTAGCTTAATGTTAGTCCAGTCAGGTATTTCTATTCTAGATGGATTGCTTTGTACATCTAAACCCTTGTGGCAAATCCCTAAAGTAGAGTTGGGTATTTTTAAATTACTTTCTACCCTGCCCCAAATGCCTTCATTGTCAACATAAAAAAGAAAATCAAGGGATGCAGGCATTGTCAATCAGTTTGAAACTTAATTCTTTTATCCAGCCAGTCAATATGAAATTGCAAAGAAAATCATAGTAACCAAATATACTGTTTGTTTTGTATTTAACTTTAACTTTGATTCCTCCATTTATTTGTTCCTTGCTGGTTGCAATTTGGTCCCACTAGGTGACTCTGGTGGTCCTGCAGAATGTTCTTTCCCAGGTTTTTAAACTGAAGATTTGCTGTTAAATCAGTTGTCATAATTATGGTTAATTTGAAGCATCTTTGGTCCATTTGAAGCATCTTTGATCCGTTTGAAGCATCTTTGGTCTGTTTGCCAGATTTTGGTCTTTATCATTAATAGTAATCTCAGTCCTATAAATGACTGTCACATGGGTTTAATCTCAGTAAGTATATATGCTTTGTATATTCATGTTTTCACCTGTAGTCTTCATTTCATTTGGTCTAGTTGTGTAAGTATTGCATAACTTGGTGTCGGAGTCTGTGGACATTCAGAACTGGTTCAGTTCAATGACTTGAGTCACCTACACTCAGGGAGTGTATTCAGTATGCCAGAGAGTGAAATTTGCCGTAGAAATATCAAGAGTGTGAGATGGTTAAAGCATTTTAGGCAATTTTGACATTCAGCAAGTAAGTCCGGAGATGGTTTTAAACTGCATGTGCAAATACAGATATTTGGTTTTTGGCCTATGTCATATTTGTACTAGTCCTGATTTAATACAGCCGCTAATGAAGAATGTGTTCTTGGTGTAATATTAAGGCAGTTTCATCTGCTGTATTTCCCAGGTACGAAGAAGCATTCTGAAGAAACAGGGTAATAAATCTTAAGTGGTTCTTTTAGCCAACTGTTTCAGAGCTTATGTGTTTCACAAAAATAGTGTTGTTGCTACAGAAGAACAGCACAGACTCTTGTAAATGTTTAAATTGTAGTTCATTTTGCTGAAGAGTGTATGAGATGTAGGTGTCTTAGTGGATGATCCAGGGGAAAAAATACACTGAATGGTGGGCTGTCTAGTGAAAGCAGCTGCGTGATAATATACATAAAGATATATTTGAAATGTAGTTCCTTACTCAAAGCTGCTATGAGGCATCTGGATCTCTTGTGTGGTAAGGCACCTTTCCAACAATGGAGGGAGGTCCATGCTTTCCTAAAGGAGTCTACAGAAGCAGGTGGCACTCATTTTTTGGGATTACCTTAGCCGTTAGAGTTAGGAAATGGAAGACCTAGATTCTGTTCTATCCTCAGTAGTAAAGCACTCAATTCAACATCTACCACTTACTCAGGAGAGCATCCTGACTATAAATGCTAGACAGGACTTCTCCCCAGTTTTCCCATGTTGTGCATCTATGGAGAGATGTGAATCTGTAGTCTGTGGGCTGGGCACTGCCTAGTTTTCTTGGGTATACAAATCACGTTCTAGGTAAATTAGAAAGTGGTAGAAATTCTTTGCCTTCAGGCAAACTTTTGTATTTGCAGGATTAGTGTTCTGTCAGGTTGTAAATAGAAGGTGTACACTACTCAGTTCTTGTCATAGCATTTGTTTTCTTTCAGGTGTTCCCACTAAGTTACTTCCTAATAGAGCTGATGCTGTTGGTTTGTTAGGAATGCCAGGGTTGGCACTTGAATGGTATGTGCTGCAGCTTAGCCCTTAGGCTTTAGACAGAAGTTTCTCAATGCTGAGAACATATGAAGGCAAAAACAAGAAAACTACAGGGACTTAATATTTCAGATCTAAATGGAGATGTCTGGTAATGTTAGGTGGATGCACGGGTTTTTGTTTGGTTTGGTGATTGGATTTTTGTTGGTGTTGTAATTTAGACATTAAGTATTTGTGTTCCTCAAGTCTGACCCTAAATAGGTTTGTGGTCATATGGTGCTGCCCTTGATTGTTAGTTTTTGGACTCAGGCAGTTTCGCTTAAGCACATTTTCCTCTAAGCAGTACCTCTTGGGGATGGGCTCTGCTGATTCAGACTGCTTGCAAAAAGCGTTGTCTGGGGCCTTTGAGTATAGGTTTCTCTCGTGATAAAGCTGATAGTTCTTATCCTGTGAGTGGGCTGCCCTGGAAAAGAATATTAAAAGAAGTTTCCAAAAAGATTTTAGGATATATACAGGCCTCTAGTTCTATTCTTTCTCTTTGGTTTTTTTTTTTAATGTTGTTGTTGTTGTTGTTGTTGTTTTGTTTTGTTTTCTTGTTTTGTTTTGGTGCTTGTTTGTTTTTTAATTTTTTTTTAATAATTTGGTTTATAGCATAGATTTATGAACAGTTGCAGGAACACATGGTGACTGCTGTTATTTTAAAGTATGTTTTTGAAAGTATGAAGACTATACTACAGTAGCAAGAATGAAAGATCAGGGGAGAGCAGGCGTTTTTAAAATTTTTGTCACTGTAGAATATTGGAATTCTTACTGTATCTTTGAATGTCATTGCTTTGCCTGAATCTGATATCTGACTAGGCAGATTCTGTAGGTAGGCATTGCAATTACTGAAACGGAAAGCCTGTGTTTTAATTGATAAAGACTAGCCTTATGATGTTTAAGAGATCTTTGTGTAATGTAGAAATCAATCAAGCAGGAATATTGAAGCCTTTAAAGAAAAAAAATATTCTCCTGGACAACAGATTTCGAAAAAATACCCAGAGAAAACTGACAATAAAAGATCTTTTATGACTAGATGTTGTTCTTCTGTCTTACTCGACTGATTCTCTTTGTGAGTTGCTTCTTTGAGAAGTCAGGCTCAGCTGTAGCCAGCAGTCAGCCTTCTTATGTCTGACATATGTGTGCCTTGGGTGCCTCCTGTGTGCCTGATAAGCCTGTCAGGGTCGGCCTTTTGCTTGTTTGTAATCTTAATGTGTTCCCAGTTGTGAAGTGTTCATTTGGACTGATTCTTGTGACATTACCTTAACGCTAAGAGAGTCTTTCTGAGCAGTCATGTGTTAGGGTATCCTTAACACACTCTGGGTGGTTGTTCTGGAACTCCCTTGGAACTCGGGGCTAAGATGGCCTTAGTTCTTTCATCATATTGTGAGGAATGCTTTGAAATACTGATACAAAAAGAATGTTTTAACAATTTGGTATTAAATTCACAGATCCGAGTACTTCAAAAATCCTCCTACCTTTGTGACTATCTGACTTGCTGGAAGGCTAAGCTACCTTAGCCTTTGACACTTATACATCACAGTATGTATATCTCTAACTGCTGAGAATTGTATGATGAGTCTTTTTCTAAATGCCAAAGCACGTTTCATGAGAGCATATAGAAATACCAAAGGTACGTTTCAGAAATGCATTACAATTTGAACTCTAAACTACTCATTTGAAGCAACCTTCTGATTCTTTTGGAGGAGGAGAAGGAAGAAAAAGAAAAATTTCTAACTGAATCTGCTCTTCCCCTTTCCCCCCTTCATCTTCCTTTGAAATGACAAGTAACTCAGTTATATTTGTGAAAGAAAAGCTTTAATCTCCCCCAGAAACAGCACTGTTCTCCTGTGTGTAAATGCTTACTCTCCACTTAGTAAACGCTACTTGCCCTGGAAACCATATTTGTAGTTCAAAAATAGCAATATAACTCTTAGGGGTTGAATTGGTGTTTGTCATTCTTATACCCTCTGTCCCAGCTTTATGGAAATGGTCAGAAAAAAGAAATAAAACCAAACAAACTTTTAAAATTGCAAAGCCTGACGGGCAGGTTGACCTGCCTGTTGCATCGCTACTGGAGAAGATACAGGTCACGGTTCCATTTCTTGGCTGTTTTTGAAAAACACTCATCCTGGAGCTAAGATATGCTCTTTCACTGAGACCTAGAAGGTCAACAATGTCTTTGTTGTTGGTGTAAGGCAGGATGAGGCTTCTTACAGGTCCTAGAAAAAAATCTAGTGATTTTTAATATTTTTTTTTTAACTGGGGCATATTTTCCTTTAAATCTCTGTATCAGAATCCTAGCTGTTTTCTTTGTTTCTAGGCAGTCTTCTGTTGGAAGCTCGTGATGAATAGTCCCACACTTTCATTTAAAATGCATTAGTTACACTTTATGTAAATAGACATTGTATCCAGAACTAGGAAGCTTGTGACTGTGATTTACATGTGTTCTTTACAATATGTTTATTAATTTTCAACAGGTTATTAAACCTAGACCTTAATACGAACATTTTTTTTAAACAAAGTAAGGATTTACACACTTTTGTGTTTATTTAAAAAAAAGGTTTAATAGCTAATTCAAAGATTTGGTTAGTGTGATGAGCATAGTTTCTCCCATATGTGTCAAAAAACGTACATTAAAACAGGTACAGTGTAAGCAGCTGAATTGAAAAGTGGCAGTTTTCTAATAAGTTAAAGTTTTGCAGTTGCAATTTTCATATAAATTTAACCGCACATTATTTTGTTCAACTTCATTTAAAATTGTCAGCCCAGAAGCAAATTACTTAAAATTTTAGAATGAAGTCTGGATTTAACTGCATATATTTCTTTTTTGGAATTTTTTTTGTCTAAATTATAATCATGACAACTAAAAGAGAAATGGGGAGGAAACTTTTATTTCTGAAAGGATGAAAGAACATCTTACTGGAACTTTATATAAATAGTTATGCATCCTTTCAGCAAGATAAAGTTATATGACTTGGCATTATGTTGCCACATCAAAACTTAAATGTAGTCATTCTCTTAAACAACTGTATCAATAAGGAATAGCAACTCAAAAGTTTTTGGTACTGAAAAACTCTTTAAAGAATTTAAATATAAACTGTTGTTGAACACACAGTGCAACAGGTATAAGCTACTTTATCAGAGCTAACAAACTTGGAGGGCTGATTTTTTGCGTATGTTCTTGGTTGGAGTTAGGAAAGTACTTAAGAAGTTAATAATCCTTAGGAAAAAGACCGCAAGCCAACAAAAAACCCAAACAAACAAAGAAACAAAAAAAAAAGACACTCAGAGCTTTGCAGCAGGGTAAAATTGTTAATGACTCTGCAAACGTTTTAGCTATAGAATTATAAAATACGAACATCTCCTACTTTCAACTATAGAATTGTAAAATTTGAATGGCTTATCCTGTCTTACCAACTTGACTCAGATTGGGTTGGCTTCTCTAATGTAGTCTCAAATTTGATGGTTCAATGCTTGTTATCAGAAGGATGAAAATACAGAGCTGTGGTTGAAAAAGCTGGTCAGGATTTCTTAGCAAGACATGAAGACCAGGTATTTAGCATGACTGACTTAATATAATTGTTTTACCACAAATCGAAGAGTAAATGTAGTTTATGTAGTTTTCAAACAAACATACATAATGACTCTCAGCGCTATTTAATTTTTACAGAAAGGATTATATATTGTTACTTTAAAAATCAATTAATTGTAAATTAAATTTTTAATCTCTATACATCAATGTCAGGTACATGAAGTGAGACAGTTGTGTAAATAAATTTTGCTAGATGTTTTTGAAAAGCTGTAGTGGTTATGTCTGGTTATTCCTGAAAATTTTGTTTGTGAAGAACAAAAGATTTACTTCACTGGGACATCTCTGTGTGTGTACTTCAGAAGATAAGACTCCAGCATCTGCTTTCTCACTTAAAGGGTTACAACATGACTATATTTCTAACAGTTACCACTGCAAAAATTAGGTAGAAGAAAAAAGGCGTGTTGGAAGGATCTTGGAATGGTGCAGGGCTGCTCAGTAAAACCTTATTTACTTTTAGCTCTGCTGTAATAGCTTTCATTTGACTGTGTTCTAATTTCTTCTGCAGTGAAGTATGTAATACTTTCATATGATCAAGAGAATATATCTTGTTTGTGAATACCCACAAACTTATTTTTAGATCTCTTGATTTCCTGGCCAGTCTTGAAGTTAAGACCCAAGCTCTTACGATGGTGCTATAGTAAGGAAAGAACCCTGACTTGTATTGGTCCTTAGTTTTCTTTTTCAGGTTGCTTCTTTGTAGAGACGCCTTGGGCTGAAGAAACAAAAAGTGGATTTGATAAGGTTGTTTTGAAGGTGATCTCTGAAATTCCTGTATTTCATTTGATTGCCTTTGAAAACAATTGGAGCAATAGAATCAGCAAGCAGATACTAACCTACCTTGTAAGGTCATGCTCTTCCTGTTATGTGATGATTATAGTTGTATCTCTCTAAATGCTGCTTTTATTTCAAATGATGTAGTAGTGAAACAGATTACATTTAGAAATGCTGGCATAAAATCAGGAAATGGGGTGATACATAATTTAACAAAGCAATCGTATTTAAAACATTAAATTTGTTTTTGAAACTGAAAATGCGTATTGCCGTGCATCCAGTGAGAATGCTTTGAAGCAAGTGAGTACATCCATGCTAATTTTGTTTTACATTCACTACGTGAAGTTACCATGGTGAATATATGCCTTTTCATAGACAGATACAAGTAAATGTGTGCAAACGCAGATAAATTTTTTATATTATATATTAAATCTATATTATATATTAAAAAAAAACCAAAACACACAAAACCAAAAAACCCTCAACCCTAAAATCATCTCACACAATGATGTTAAGTTTGAAACCTATGGCTACACAGAAATTAAGGAATTAGATTGCTGAAGATAATGTCCAAGTGTTTTGTCCCCAAGTCTGTAGCTGATTGTCTAATGTAAAGTTGTCTGGTGCTATTCCCGGTTCCATGCGTTTCTTTCCAAGTCCTTAATTACTTTTCTAGGATGTATGGTAGTTGCATTGCATGGTTCTTTTTTAAGGTTATACGCTTTCTCCAACTTTTAAACAATGTATTTTTTGAAAAATTTTAATATAAACACTTTCTTAGCTTTTGAGAGCTTCGGATATGTTGTATATTGATTTGGAGCTATTAGCATATCAGTGACAGAAGTCGTCATGTACAGAACTTGACCATAAAAAGGTCAAGTTGAAGCAACCTACCAGAATTTTCCTGATTTCTACAATGGAAATTGTAGAGGGTGTAATTTTGATCCTATTAATGGAGAGTCTGCAGTACAGTTGAAGAATCAGACTGTCTAGATGCAGTGATGTGTTGGTTGTCTCCTTGCCCAGTCTCTCTGCCCTCTTTACACGTTTTATGTTTTTATATAAATCAGTCAGAAATATTAGAAACCCACATGGAGGTTGTAGTAGGAATGTATTTCATAATGGCAATGACGTCTAGTTTTTGTGAATTTGGACATACATATTCCCTTGTTAATGACTGTTTAAATGTTTTAGTGCAGTTTAATCCTTGTTTTGTTAAGAATTTACTGTCAGTGTTATGGCATTAACTGATTCAGGTCAAAAGGGTTTCTTCCTGCAAGTTGTCAATCAAGCAGAGACTACTGAGTTACAATTGGATTTTTCTGTGGGCTCTTGCTCCTTCAGAGAGCTGGTTGTTGACTGTCCTTTATTTTTAGCTTTAAGTGGACACTTCATTACAGGTAGTTCCTATGCTATGGCTACTTGTGTCTGTGTATCTTAATGTTTTTCCTGCCCCATCTTCTGAAGTCTGATCTTCCACTGATCTGTGTGATGTAGTTTCTTACTTTCTAATTCTACTTCTACTTTCAATGCAACCTAGCAAACTCTAAAGCCATAATAGCATTATCATATCACTTACAACATTGTTTCCTTTCCTTTAAACAGTACACCTGTCAGGCCTACCTAGGTCTTTGTTAGCAACTACTTGATTAGTTTTAGGCTAAATGACATACCAAAAGATTGGAAGTCCCTGTCAAAAGAAAAGTGTGAAAGATCAGGTTCCATTTAGAACAGCACAGCAGAATGCTTTGTGTGTGGATTTTCTGCCACACGAGGTGATTTTTTTTGACTAGTGTCCAAAAGGCACATCTCTTGCTTATATGAACAATGTATTGTAATTTCCAGTGGGAACTAGAGATGTGAAAACATTTATTTCTTATGTTGTGGCCTTCATAAAGTCTTTCACTTTCAGTGGAATTATGTGGGTTTTGTAGTCATGTGAAATACAGAATGACCTAAGTAAGGTTATGGATGCATTATTTTGAATCAGTTTGTCTATAGTCCTACTGAAATGGTTTGAAATTTTTGAGAGGTTCCACCTTTGAGTAGTACATAAGAGCACATCCTGAGAAACAGATTCTGGAGAACAAAACCAGCATAATGCTCTAATAGTTCAAACAGAAGAAGCCAATATTGAGTTTGCAGGATGTATATTAGGAAAAATCTTTAACAACAACAAAAAAACCTGTAAATAATTTATATATATAGCCTTTATATAACTTCGGGCATCCACAGGGTGGGTGACCTATCAGACCTTTTAACTGATAGATTTATCTTTGAAGGCATATGCAGCATTCCTGAATGAATAACTAACTTGGCTGGTAGGAAGGTAGAAACATTTTTAGTAAACGTGTTACTCGGAATTTAATTACTTCTTGTCTTCTTCCTACCGTTTCATCTCGTTACTGCTCTGGAAGCAGTGTAGAAGATCTGCTGTTTTTTTAAACTTTTATTTTTATAAACCATCTTAAAAAGTAAGTCTTCTTTCCACTCTTCCAAATGAGTAGCAACCTCCTTTCACTTTGCAGAAAGCCTGTAGATATTTTTTGGCTTATGGAAGCGTGCTGTGATTGAAGATTGTTCATTAAAGCAAAGGAGAGCACAAAGCTGCAAAAGAACTTCCAGATACTTGAGGACTGATTTGACTTGAACAGTTATGGTGTAGTTTCATAATTTATAAAAGAGGTTGTATGTTTTAATAATAATTAGTGCTGCCTTTTTGCTAGTTTTAGAAATTTGTTCTAGTATACCATTGTTGTGATCGTTAGAATCTGAATTTCAGTTTTCAAGTTTGAATGTTGCTTGTAACTAATATTCATTTGTTCCTATGCATGTAAGTAATGAAGTTCTCATCCTGTTTAAGGTCTTTTAGTGTAGTAGTTCTCTTCCTGCTAAAGGTCTTTTAGTATAGTCGTACAAAATACTCTTCTTTCCTTAGTGTTCGTATAAAGAAGCTGAGCTCTTAGCTTTTGTGTTATCATGATGAGTGGCTCTGTAGTGTTCCTCTTAGAATTTACTTATCTTGAACATGGGAAGCAAAAAATACATGTACTGCTTTGGAAGATTTTGTTCTTAGTATTGTCTATTTGCCTAGCACATATGCACATTCTTTTCTGAATGCACTTCTGGTCTGGTTTAGAATTGCAGTTTTCTTTTTGTTGCTGCATTATATGTGACGCATTGCGAAGAATACACAGTGATCTTTTTCCCTGTGTTTCCAACTAATTGCTTCAGTTCCTTAACGTGAAGGATGGATTCTACCTCAGGCTAGTAGAGGTTTTAGTTCACTGATTTTTTTTTTTAGTATTTTTTTAAACTGTGCTGGTGACTTGTGTTGGAAGACGTTATAGAAATGTGTAGTGTTATTTTATGTAGGCTGAGTTTCATTATTTTTTTCTGGCAGTAAGTGTGTTAGTAAGTTATTTCTAATAATCTTATTAGGTTCATGCTCTGTTGCATTTTGTCCTGTTGGCTTTTAATTGCTTCAGTTGATATCATTTATGCTGTCCCAAATCTGTTCTCAGTGGATGATTCCCTAATGTTCATTTCATCAAAGGGCTCTTATTTTTTCTTTATTCAATAACGGATAGGCCTGACTTGAGAAACTTTTGTGATAACATCTTTTTAGCTCTGTATGTCTTTCCAAAATCAGTAACTGTTATCCTTTCTTTCTAAAGTCTACCTACTCTGCATTTGTTCTACTCACAATCATTTGAATCAAGTTTAAATACCATATTATGCCTTTGAAATCTAGCTAGTTCGAGTGAGTTATATTTTCTTGGCATTAAAAAATCAGTTATTTTTCTGAAGAAAGTCTGTTAAATTTCTCTGGTACTCTCTACTCTTTATTAATTTTCATCTTATTTGAATTTTTTTTCTTTCTTTTTCTCCTATGTCTCATACTCTTCTTGAAAAGGAGAGTTTAGGTGTTTCGTAGTATCTATTGGTAACAGGTCAAAAAGGCTTATTACTGAGCTCGCTCTGTAGGTGTTATTATTCTGTTTCCATACAACAAATAATTTTTATGCATTTAAGACATTGCTTTGTGTACAAGCTTGCCAAGCTCTATTCTCCCTGGTTTGGGGCAAATGATAAGCTTTTCTCAAAACTGAGGGGAAAAGAGTCTTCTCTTTTTCTTCTCTTATTTCATCAGCATTCCTCCCTTTGGGATATCCCAACGTCCACATGTTTCCTTGCCAGTGAAAATATGGGCAAATTGGACTTTTAATTCTTGGAGCTGAGACTAAAAATAATATTTACTTGGTCCTCATTGTATAGCATCACTGGTTCTTCCCTGTTTGTAGCTGAAGAACCCTTGCTACTTGCTTTGCTACCAGTAGTGTCTGAACACATTCACTCTTCACAGCCTTTTGTTGTGACAGCCTTTGTTGAAGCACTGGAACAGGCTGCCAAGAGAAACGGTGGACTCCCATCCCTGAAAGTGTTCAAGGCCAGGTTCGGTGGTGCTCTGTGCAACCTGGTCTAGAAGGTACCCCTGCACACGGCAGGGGGTTGGAACTGTGTGATCTTAAGGGTCTTTTCCAACCCAAACAGTTCTGTGATTCTGTGGCAGCTCTTAATTAACCATTGCTTTTTCTGTTCTTGTGAGCAGTCTCTTCCCTTCACGATTGATATCATTATATGCAGCAGAGGAAGGTTCCAGACAGAATAAGCACTTTATATCTTCTTAGGATACAGTCTTTATGTAGTTCTTGCATCTTTGATTTAAAAGGGATGGAGAGGGGAAGGCAGCTTCCTTCTTGCTGCCTGCTTGAAGTTCTTCATCTAGCTTGCTGAAGTAACAGCTTCACTGATTTACTACAGCTTCCCTTTTTGCAGCTTAACATTTCGTTACTGTTTCAAATGATCACCTCCTCTGTGTTATCTTTATTATGGAAAAAATTCTATTGTAAGGTGTCACATATTAATCCTGAAATAGTTTCATTGAAAAAAAAAAATTCTACTGGATAGCACAATCTGGTTCACTTTGTTCTTTAATTTAGAATGGTAATTATGTCTTGGAAGGTTATCCTCAACAGTAGTTTTTGTTCTTATAAGAATCTTTATTTCCAAGTATTTGTACTTCAGACTTGAAGCATGGTACTGAAACGTCTTAGAGTTGTCCTTTCCAAAAGCACTTTTTAAAACCAGATTCTGGGCACGTTTAGATTAAAACTATTTGCACCATACTTGTCCCCGAATAGTAGAACACTATTCTTTTCCTTTACATAAGAAGGCAATGTTTTCCAATTAACACTCTAATTTCCAGGGGGTTCCTGAAAATGGTCCATCCAAACCATTTCTTGATGGAAAGGGTTCAAAAACCCTTCATCTTAGTAGTTGGATTTTTTTCCTTCTGTTTCTCATTTTTGCCCTCACCATGGTTAGCAAATAGTTCTTCCCACAACATGTATTGTTTTCCTTGTAAAACAAAAAGTATTCAAAACTTAGGCTGAACCCTGAAATTCTATTTATGAAGGACTTGAACATTAGGAAGCTTGACGCTGATGTTTTGTTTTTTGGAGGAAGCGTAAGGGAACAGAATCTCTATGTATGAAATATTTCTTTTCCAATTTTTAACTGTATTTCTGCAAAGCTTATTGTGGTCAAGTTCTGTCTGCTTTCCACCTGCTTTCCCAAACTGTCTCCCTTTAATACAGTGAGCTTTCTATATGCAAAAAGCAGAACAAAGTTGTAACTTTGCTTTGATAGTTGGATCTCGCTTAGACTAAATTAATTCTGCATTCCTGACTGTTGTGATGTTAGTGTCACTTGCTTGAAGTTCTGTTTTTATTTTTCATCTCTTTCCTGTAAGATACTTCTGTTCGTTTCTTCTGGAATAGTGGGCAAAATAGAACATAAAACTTGCATTGGTTTATGTTCCTCTTTTGCTAGTCCACAAACTTATTTGACTTTTAGGAAAATTACCTGTAGTAAGAGATGTTTATCAAATACCTAACAGCGCTGGCAATAGATGGAGCAGCCTCTATCACTGGGGGGATGTGCAGGGGTGTGGATGTGTTGTAAGACTGTGGGGAAAAGATTTAGTATTCTTGCCTTTGTCTCAGCCTGTAAGAGACTGAGAACAGTACCTACCTCACAGGATTTTTGAGGCTTGATCTGTTAACTTTTTAAAATAATGCTGATGGCCTCTGGAAGGCACTGCAGAAGTGCATAGTGTTACTGTCTGAAGGCTGAATATCGTTGTTTTTTGTTTTGTTTTGTTTTTTTTTCCCCTTTCTTGGCAATATATAGGCCTGCCACAGTTAGGGAAAGAATTTTGTTTGGTGTCTCTTTAAAGAAAATGCAAAAGTGCTTTGCTGGGGAGAATAGAAAGGGGCTTTCTGAAGAGGTGCTGAAGACATGAAAATTCAGAGTGGTGATTGGTCACCTCTGCTTGATTGACAGGTTGCAGGGAAAAACAAAAACCCATTTGTTCTGGCTTAATGGAACTGGAAAACAGAAAATGAGTATCAGGTAAAAATTCCTTTTTTAAAATCTTTGCAGTTCTCCTATGAAAGGTGGAGTTTTTACGCAAATTTACTCCTTCCCCACTCCAATAAATTAGGAGTAGGAATTACAGAAACAGGTAGTTGCTAAGTTGTGTAAAGTGGGTTGTCTATGTCAGTGCGTTTTCTAGGGGGCAGGTGTTGTGAAACACCGCAGCAGCCACTGCTACTGGGGTAGCTTAGCAAGAAGGCAGAGGATGGAAAGAGTGTAGTGACTAAGCCCAGAACTGGGCCCAGCTCTCTGGTTAGGCTCATTAGCAGGACGTTCAAGGGGAAGCTTTTATTTTCACTTCCTATACTGTGCCTGCTTTGTGGATAAAGTCTGTCAGTTTCTACTGCTATCAATTTGGAATCTTTCATGAGCATTATTATAAAATTCACTGAAAAGCGAATAGCTAAAAAAGTAAGCTTTGTTTTAAAGTAACTTCCATCTAGCAGTATACTGTCATACAGATTTTATAATAAATTTCAATGTCACCACCACAGTTTTGAGAATCATAATTGAAAATTATTAATTTCTGTTAATTATTTTGTATGTTGATGTATTTCAGATTGAAGGACAAGGACATGGTGCAGTTTTTGACTGCAAGTGCTCTCCTGATGGACAGCATTTTGCATGTACTGATTCTCACGGTCACCTTCTGATTTTTGGCTTTGGTTCCAGTAGCAAATACGACAAGGTACAGTGCAAGATGAAAATCAAAATGTTTGTTTGTCTGCGTTGAATGCATTTGTGCAAACTTTCCTTCAGAGCTTCATTTCAAGAGGGCATGTCTTGACACAATTTTGAGCTATTAATATGGGATGTTTTGGATGCCTGTTGTTGACAGTAAGGTTTCTTTCACTGTTTTTTTTTAAATTATGGAAACATTCTGTTAAGCTACGGTTTACATGGGAAGTTCAAAATAATAATAATAATAATTTAAAAACAGATTACAAAATTAACCAGTCACTGTCTACTCTCTTAAGTGACAAGGTTACAAATGTCTACTAATGGATACACATGGATAATGGGAATAAGCTGCAGTTGACCTGGTAATACTTAAACATTTTACTTAAAATATTTTTCTCTGGTTCCTAACTAAGCCCTAAGTAGTGTGTGTGTAATAGAACTAATTCCTGCTATCTGTATTTAAATATTGCATAGCCTGTGAGAGAATTATTTACAAAAAACGTACTATATGTTTTAGTGATGCAATTTTATGTCTGTTAATGAAGTACCATCATGGATGCCTTTGTGCTTACACAGCAATATTCTACCATTAGTGGGATTAAAATATGTCTTTATTCTAATGTCATAGGCTACATTGTGTATTCTGAGTGTGGGTGTCTTGCCACAGACCCTCATGACTGTAAAGATACGTGGTGTTATTTTTTTTCCTTTGTGGAGGAATGTGCTCTGTGAACCATACAGGTTTGGAGTGTCCACAAGATCTTAGTTCTTCTTTTACCAGCCAGGGAAGAAATGAGGTGTGTCTCTTCTCTCTTTTCCTGAGACTTAAGTAGACCTATCTGCTCCATTTTCATCTCTTGCTTCTGGTAACTGATGCTTGAATGCTGTTGATGAAGTGCTGTTTTTTGGATCTTTGGACTCAGGCTGGTTTTGAAAGCATTTTGGCAAACAGCAATGCAGAGGGAACTGAAGGAGGGAGAGCAAAAGGAATTTTAATCTTTGTCTTGTAAGCTACTGCATTTCTTTCTGTAGTCTTCCAGAAGGATTTGCATTTGGGGATTTATTTTTTGTCCTTGTTTCTCAACTATGATTTGAAGTCTTCAGTGCTAAGCTGCTGTTGCTATCCCTCAGTTATTACTATCTGTCCATTTCCCCTTCCATTCCAAATAAAACAAATAAGTAGAGACATCACAAGCAATGAAAATCAGGATTATCAGATAATTTTCTTTGTCTTTCAGGGTTCTTACTGTTCTGAACTTTAAAGCCTGTTGTAATAGGAACATTTTTCTCACCATGTCCATGGATGGTTTCAGGTTTTTTTTTTTCTCTCCAATTGTTTTGGAAGTATGTAGTTCTCTGCTACTTTAAAATGCTGGAAATTAAATTGGAACTGTGAGTCTTTTGGTCTTTGCTGTGATAGATCAGAATTTTCCTTTATACTGCCGTTTGAGAATTTATCTATGAGGGATTAAATCTGTTTGAAGAATGAATACAGTTGCATTTCCCTGCTTGAATTCTACAGACCCTTGGTTCTCTTGGGGTTTTTGCTGCAGTCTCTGAGAAAAGATTATGTTTAAAATTTTTCACTTATTGAATGATTTAAAATGATCCTTTACAGCTATTGCTGTGCCAGTGTTACTCTTGGCATTCTTGACCATAGAAGAAATGGGAGCAAATAGGACTTATATTTGGTACCACTTTAATCTCAGTCTTCCACTCACAGAAAACTCAGCTTGGAAGTGTCTGATGTCTTCCATGTGTGGTTTCGGTACCTGTGTTTTTGACCTGACCTGACTTATGGGAAAATGTAACTACAGGTAGGTAGGTGCTAGAGATGGTGGGTTTTTTTTTTGTCTTTCTACCCTCAGATACTGGGGAGGGTTTCAGACATCTTGTCAGACTATGGTCTGGTAGGATATGTGTTTTTTGGCCTTTAAAGTGTTTCCCATCTCTCTGGGGAAATGAATTTTACAGAAGAAAGAAGCGTGGTAACCTGTTCTGTATTCCTGCATTTTTGAATTGACAGTGATTATAGCTGAGATAGTGTTAACTGTACTGAGAGGACAAGATTTTGTTTTTCTACATCTTTGTTTTTTCATGATATGTTCAGATAGTATCTACGTTTCCTAGTTGACTGGAACCAATGCCTAGGCTTTCTTTCCCCTGTGGTGTGATCTTGGCCACAATGAGGGTGAATGGGGTGGGGTGTTTGTTTGTTTGTTGTTTGGGGTTTATGGGGTTATTTATTTATTTATTTTTAATGATACATATTTTTGTGAAGTAATTCTTCTGTGAGGGAAAAAAAAAAAGAATACATTTGCTGCTTGTTTCGGGTTCCTTGAGCCAGTCTCAGCTGAAATCTGTGTGTCATCACCAGAGTTGAGCCGAGTTCACTGTCAACAGGGCATATGCCCTTCAGAAGTTCTTGATTAGATGGAAACTTGTCCAGGAATGCCTAGTGTAAGGTACTATTCTGTTGATTTTAAATCATAGAATATTCTGAGTTGGAAGGGACCCACTAGGGTCGAGACCAACTCCTAGCTCTGCACACAGCACATCGTGTGCCTGAGGGCATCGGGCAAATGCCTTCTGAAGTCTGGCAGGCTTGGTGCTGTGACCACTTTCCTGGGGAGCCTGATCTCTGACCTTTCTAAGGCTTTTGTTCCTGCAGACTGCCCAAACCACAGTACTTAGCTACCAGTTGACAGTTCATGCATGGTGGATTGGTGCAGTACTGGGGAAAACCTCTTTGTGTAACTATGCCCATCTGGAGAAACTGAGCATTCTGAATGTGTGATTGGAGGAGAATGTATCTATAGAGCTCAGACCTTGTGGAAAGCTTTTGTGCCCATTCCTAAGCTGCGTTTGTGAAGTCATGAATAGGAGACTCATGTGCAAATGATGATGTGGTATCATCTTATTGTTATGAATTTGATCTCTAATAGTATGTAAACAAATAAGTCTCATTGTTAGTACTTCTGGCTGGTTTTCTGCTGGAATGTCTAATTCTTCTGATTTTTCTCAGGCTAAGACATTTTCCTGGATTCCAGTAGGGACATTCTACCTGAGAGTTGGCCTGAGCCTATGTTCTCCAAGAAATGCCATGTTATCTTATGGAGTAGAAAATTGTTATTTACTCTCTCTGTTATACTTGATTGGGTACACAGAAGTGTAATTGCAACACAGTCTCTTGTAGTCTTGCACCATGTCTTGCCTTTGCTCGCAAAACCTGGGATGCAGACAACATGGTACAGCCAAGTCACAACATAATAAAACTCACAGTTTGTATGACCTTGCCATTGGAAACTCTTTTTTCTCAGTGTGGGAAGTACTTAGTAGGAAGACTTATACTAGGTGTATTATGATTTTCGGAGACATTGTAAGTCCTCCTAGGGGAACTCTGTCTCTATCATCTTGAGCTATTGTAGGATGAAGAAACAAAAATGTTAATCAGACCTTGGTTCTGTCAGTCAGATACATGAAAGCACTTTCATCTTTCTCATTCAGCCTCTGTTAAGTTAACAAAGAATCTGGCAACAAGATTTCATCCAGTCGACTTTTTACTGCAGTGGGATATCACCTTGTCCATACGCATTTTGTAAGAGTAGTCTTTTGAATCTCTGAAGTAAATTCTTTTCCATTGCGTGTGTCTATATATATTTCCAATTTCTTCCTGTTGATATTTTTGAGTTTTTGTGAGGTCTAGACCCTATGATTCCTATGATTTTTTTCCCAATTCTTTTTTTTTAAATCCACTTCATATTGATGCACTTTCTGATGTTGTAATTGACAAATATCTGTTGTCATCTCTGTTTCCTGGTCTTCTTGCTTCCAGGATGGAAGACATTTGTCATTGAGAGACCAGACTTCTGAGTAGCTGCTATAATCTCTGCTGTACTGATTTCTACGTAACAAAGTTACTGGAAATTGTGCTTTGGACTGGTCATGATAGAGCATACTCTCAAGAAATCAGAGGATGTTCCATGACAACTTGGGCATTCCTCTCTCCATGCTCAAAAGACAAGATTTTTTTGAGATCTCTATGCATTGAGTCAGTTGTTTAATTGTTTTTATACTGCACTGGAAATCTTAATTTGTGTGAATGATGATTTTATGATTTGATTTTCACTCGTTCAAAGTTCAGCTGAATACAGGAGCTGCTACAGGGTTTGCTTGCCAGTATGTAGTCTTGGGATGTGTAGAATATGTATCAGCTTCTCTTCTATTCACTTTTTCTTTTCTCCTTGCGCTTTAATATCTTTGTGATTGCACAATACTGAGATGTGCCAGGGAGGGATGGAGCATACATCTTTTTATGTTTATTTGGACAAAAAAAATTCAGTCTTGAGGGTCTGTGGAAAGTCATCTATAATAAATTATGAACAGGTGGACAGAAATAAAACAGAAGACTTAGAGAGTGAAAAATTCAATTTTCATCTCAGCTTTATTTTATCTACTGAAGCTTTTTCTGATATCTAGCATTATAGTAAGGATATATATATTTTGAAGGTATTAAAATATTTGGCAATGCCCTGATATAATAAATATTTTTCCTAGTCTTCTTCCTGCATTGTATCTCATTAGTCTGTGACACAATTTTTTATTATCAGAATATATATTCATATATTCAGACTATAGAAGAAAATTTTTAAACTAAACATTAATGCTGTATTTGGTCAGATGTCTTCAAGTAGTTAAATATTACCCCATTCCCCTATTCTTGAAATGTTTCCCACCCTCAAACATGTGGATTATTCTCTTTGCAGTGTAATATAGAAAAGAGTACTGGGAAACAAAATAATAATGGAGTCATTACATTTTCCCTTTTAAACTGAAATAAACATATCAGCTTATACCCGTTATTTTGCAAAAGTGACCATGACTACCACTGTTAAAAAAACTTTTGGCAGTTCTCTTCTGTATGCTTTTTTAATAGGTTCTTTAAAAAAATTACGAAATGACTTTGTTTACAGATAGCAGATCAGATGTTCTTTCATAGTGATTATCGGCCCCTTATCCGAGATGCCAACAACTTTGTCCTGGACGAACAGACACAGCAGGCTCCACACCTTATGCCTCCCCCATTTTTGGTTGATGTGGATGGCAACCCTCATCCTGCAAGGTATCAAAGACTAGTTCCTGGTCGTGAGAACTGCAGGGAGGAACAACTTATTCCTCAGATGGGAGTGACATCTTCAGGTATGGAAAATTTTGCTTCACTAAACAGTAGTCTATCTAGTTACCTCCAGTTGTTCTACACTTTCACTTTGTCGTTTTTCTTCATTTATGGGCATAGTAGTTCATGTAGTGTGGAAGAATTGCGATGTCTTTGGCGCTGATTGCTTGTGACAGTTTCACTTACAGTATTGTCATCGATCAAGTTGGCACTAGTGGATGCTAGTGCCAACTAACACCAGTTAACTCGGAGTTTGTTTCATTACTGGAGCAATGTATAATGCTATGTGAGCTCTGTTATCTCTTTACAATAAGATTTCCTGCTTTAGAAAACCTAGGAAATAGACTGATCTTCCACAGATCAGTTGGAAAAGGTAACGCACCGACAAGAAGAGAAAAATAAGAAGACATCTGAAACAAGCATAATTTTCTTTCTCTTTAGATTAAGACAGTCATTAATTTTAAGCTTGGGTGATTTGGTTAAAGAACTGAAGACTTGATAAAGATACAAAATCTAGGAAGTTCCTTGAAAGTTTTATTCTCATGCACATGACATGAGAAGAACATGTACATATTGGGCCAGTGGCTGGCTATTGGAAACTGCCTAAAGATATTTTACATGGATAGGGACAGAAAAGCAATGCCTAGTTATTATGTGTCACTAGTTTGGTGTTAGAATGAATAAGCAAACAGTCACTGGTGAAAGTAGCTTTAAATGTTTTCAAGATAAGCATTGTTAACTATTTGGATGTTCTTGAAAACGTGAAAACTGACTGTTCCTGTAAATTGTAGTTTATATGTTCATCATACTTAAGCCTGTGGTGTGTTAGACATTCCAGGAAGGGTAACTAAGAATGTTTTTACCAAAAGATCTCTTTATCCTTATTTGTAGACCTCAGGATTATAGGGCAGTGAATATTTAAATAATTTTAAGGGAAGATTCCCATATTTCCTCCAAAATTACAGGAAGAAATGCTACCTGAGAAGCAACTGTAAGAAGGAAAAAATCCTTCCTGGTGAATGTAAACTTCTTAGCTAGTGGCTTTGAAACAAAATTTGATTTTTAGGGAAGGATGCGACTTTACTTCATTGTTACAGTTAAAGTGTGAATCCATTGCCTTGTAAAATTCTGCAAATTTGAAAATGTCCCGTGCATGTTCTTTGATATATCTTGAAACAAGTCAGACTCTGCACATAGACCCAACAAAACTGAATTTAGTGGTCTGGCTGCAAGACACGTGAATGCCTATAGGAAGATGATGTCCATAGCATTTTGTTTAATAGCAGGAAGCCATTGGCCAGCCTGACAGATGGTGGAGAGACACAAGACATTTTTCTACCTTTTTACAATACAGCAACAATGCAGTTGTATGCAGAACTAAACAGCATTTATATGTTTTAAATGTTCCCTTCCACTAAAGAAGTTCCTTTTATTTCTGAAGGTTTGTTGTGGGATTTGATGCATCTCACTCAGAGCACTGACCATTTATTTCCTGTCAAGTTTTCTGTATGGACTTCTAAGCGTAGGAGGAATTTAGATAGCCATACTTGATTTACTGCCTTGATGAACATGAAGCTCCTTTTAAGCAGACGTTTTGAAAAAATCAAATATACACCAGTGTCTTTATCATTTCATTTAAAAAAAACCACTTGCTGTTTCTTGCTAAGGCATTGTCTCACAGGCTAGATACATAAAAACATTCATTTTGTTTAGATAGCAGTTTCCTTATTTAAGATCATTCTTCGGTTATTAGTGGTATTTACCACTGTTCTCAGTAGACAGTATGTCTGCTCATGAGATCGACAAATTAATCAGTCTCACTTACCTGAGTCAGAAAACATCCAACTGTGGTTATATCAGAGTTCATTCCATGATTCCAAGGTTCTGCTGCTTTAGGGAAGTTGACTTCAATAACCTTTAAAGCCTGAGAGCACTGTCTTAAATATTTATGGTTTTTTTCTGCATACTGTTAAGAAATAGCAGCTTCTGTGCAGACACATAATCAAAGCTCTTCATTGCATAGCACAATTACTGTAATATCTAGTCTTTGATCTTGCAAAGTGCAGATTATACTGTGTTATTTCTTTGGAATCATGCTGGAAAAATAATTTCTTTATCTTGTTTCTTTGAACATTGTTATCCCTCATTACAAAGTTTTGCAAGTTCTGCTTCTCTTGACTAGAGCTTCCCACCCTTCCACTCCAACATCTCACTATTCTGCGTGGACTGTGTCTGACTTCTTTTTGAACCAGTACTGTAACCCTTGTCTTTTTCTGTATACCTCTCTAACTGCTTTTTGTGATCATTGTGAGTATGAAAACAGGTTTTGTGTTGTTCATGCTTATGTGCTGTGTATTTTGCTTGCTGCTCAGAAACAGTATTATCACCTTGTAATCACTTCTGTGGAACTGTTTCCCATCCTCTATTCAAAAGACCTACCCAAAAGGAGGTTTCTTGGCTGTTTTACGTACCAAAGAAAATTACCATTACTTGATCTGTGTGGTCATTATGTCCATGTGGAGCTCAATTAAACATTTTTACTGCATGGTGTTCTGCAGTATAGATAATTATTTTCTAACTCAGTTAGACCTTCTTGATGTAGTTCTTTCATTGAAGCTTATAAAGTGTTTTGGAATGCATTTGAGGCAGGCTAATCTTGCATTTGAACAATTTGCATTGACTGAGCTGACAAACAATGGTTGTATTAGGCTTCTGTGACTTGCTGGAACTTGATCCAACTTAACCTTTTATTAGAAGTGAAATGTGGTCATCTTGACCCTGCTCCAGAAAATATAATGCTTTCAAAAATATTAAGAAAAAAAGTTGTCCTATTTTAAGAAATGGCTGTTAGAAAAATAAGCATTAGCCCATAGTTATACATGCAATAATTTACTGTACTTGTTTCAAAGCTAAAACTTAGATGAGCTATCTCAAATGTCCTAGAAATTTACATTTGTGTGTTGTTGTCCTGTATATTTTACTTCACAGGATTGAATCAAGTTCTTAGTCAGCAAGCAAATCAAGAAGTTAGTCCGTTGGATAGCATGATTCAAAGACTTCAGCAAGAGCAGGACCAGAGACGTTCTGGGGAGGCAGGAACCAGTAGTACCAGCCGGATAAGCAGAGGTAGATCACTGGGGGATGGGTGTTGAGGCTGGGAGTTGGAAGACATAAATCCCTTTATATTGTCCATGATCTGTGCATTTGGTTGAACTAGTACAAAGGAGGTAAGGACCTGTAGAAAATAGTACAGCTCTCCCATCATTTTTTTGCCTTTCTGCAAAATGTTGGGGTTCTTAACATTACAGATTTATCTTTGTTATTGTCTGCTCACTAAGAGAATTGCAGCAGCTGCATTCCCTTAGAAGTAACTACCCTACTGTTGAATCTGGAACTGGCCATCTACTTGTTTGAAATCTGACTTCTTTCAAATAAGGACACAGTAGGAAGAAAAGTGGAAGAAACTTCTTGTTTCTCTGCAAAGTTGTTCCATGTTTCAGTGTCTTGCACTAGAGTACACTGTAGTTTTCAACACTTTCAAAATTATGGTTAGCAATCTACTAGAGTAAGCAAGAATAGCTTGTCTGTGTGAGGATATGGAAAAATGTTGATATTTTGCTACTGTGTAGGTGTTCGAAGGCTCTTGCATGTGGTTTTGTTTCGGGTTGGTTTGGTTATTTTTAACCTCTTGACCATTTCAGTTTTTTGCCTGTAAATTTTACAGCTTGATTCCTAATTTCCAGTGTTGAGGCTTCCTTTTTTTTTTTGAAGTTAGAAGACTGTTTAAGGAGTACACTGATTCAGTGAGATAGCTCACTGTTTTATAACACAGATCTAGAGTGCAGTAGCAATAGTCAGCTTTGCATAAATGTTTTCAAAGGTATTTTTAAAGAAGCAAACATTTTGCTTCACTTCAGGTTGTTGATACATCTGCTTCTTTTCCACGTGAATTTTTAAACAGAGTGCAGCCCAGTAGCTGTTTTTGCTGTGTCGTGGTGACTGTAGAAACTGCTGAAATAGTTATACTCAGTTAAGATGATTTCTTTTGAAGTAATAGAACAAGTAACATTTTTTCCATTTCATTCCAAGTTGTTCTTTTTAAATGCTTCCCTAAGAATTTCAGATCAAGAACTATTGCTTTTTGACTTTTTAGGATCTGTAAGCTCTACCTCAGAAGTACATTCCCCACCAAATATAGGGTTAAGGCGCAGTGGACAAATTGAAGGTGTGCGTCAGATGCACAGCAATGCACCAAGAAGTGAAATAGCCACTGAGCGGGATCTTGTGGCTTGGAGTCGCAGAGTTGTAGTGCCTGAACTGTCTTCTGGTGTGGCCAGGTAAACATAGATTGAGAATTTTACTGTGGTGAACTTAATTAAATTGAACAGTTTTGGAATTGCTATCACCATTCACATCGTCATTTGTGTGGTATTTTTCTATTTTGTCATCTCAAATTTCTTATAAAATCAGTTTCAGTTCGAAATCACTTGTTTGTGTATTACTTGAAGAATCTTGGAGTTCCAGAAAGATTGGGAATAAAAATTGTCCATTTAATGAATGACACAATAAATAAAGTTGTATAGGCAATGGAATCTAGTTGCCTCAATATCTTCTGACTTGTAGCCTAAGATTACATGTTTTAATTTCTGTCGTTATATGGCATTTTATGGCTGGAATACTGTCCTAATCTATTAGATGCCTGAGATGAATTTTGATTTCCAAACTGGAACTTCAATTTTTTCAGTAATTAACTCTTGTGATGGATATTTAAATCACTGAGTCAAAAAACCTACTTGCCATAGTCAAGCATAAACTGCTCTAGTTTAATTAAATAAAATTAAAATCTTACTTTGTTTGAAAAAAGCTAATTTTAAAGCCATATGCTAACTGTAAAGAGAAGAACTGCTGTTCAAAGAATGTTATAGATGTTAAATGTCTATTCCTTGGTTTAGAATATATCCTCTCAGTTGTAGTAATGTCCTTTAAAGTTAACATCTCAGTTTTCTTTTTTCAGTAGGCAGGAAGAATGGAGAACAGCAAAGGGAGAAGAAGAAATAAGGGTGTATCGATCAGAAGAGAAAAGAAAACATGTAATGAGTCACATTCCAAGAGAAAACAAAATACCTACTTTCCCTAAGGTAAGTAGTCCACCTGTACCTTATCACAGAATGAAGCATAAAATTTAACTCAGTAAGTTGGGTCACATAAATTTACATTCCGCTTCTCAGTTTTAAATTTAGAAACCAGGGTACGGGAGTTTGTTCACCTCCCCAGAATGAGGAAGCCTGTCTGTACTCATGTTTCAATAGATTCTGAATAATAAACATGGATTGCTTTCAGAAGTGGGGTGAAATCCCTGCAAATCTGGTGTTAGGGACATGATTTGCTGTAGGGAGTCTGTCACTATTAATCAATACACCCCACTGCTGTTGTCTATTGTTTGACATGCTATTCTGTGGAAAGGTTCTATTAAAGCTCAAGTCACAGTTCTTAACCGTAACACATTAAATACATCTCCAAATAGAGAATTAGGTGTTTTCTCTCATGGTACCCTAAAAATCATACTGTGGGCCGTTACGGGATTTATCTAAGTCATGCTGTTTGCTAGAACTGGGAGTACATTTTCAGAAAAGATGAAAACAGGATAGATTAAGTAGAAGGAAATAAGTTGTATTAAGAATTAAATTGTCATGACTTGTTTTTTTTTTTTAATATAACGCAAAAAATTTTAATCTTACATCTTTTTGCTGTTAAAAAAAAAATTGAAGGATAAACATTCTATGTTTACAGAAAGAATTTTGTCTTCTTTGTTTAAAATCAGTTTTATCTATGAATCGCACATGCTTATCTATGCATTCCTAGCTAAATAACCAGCTATTTTTTTGTAATAAAGGAAGTAAATTTTAGCAACCAGAAAGGAGAACCTATGCTTTGGGTTTCGTAGTATGCTTAATATAGAGGAGACTGTTTTCACCCTCAATCCAAGGCTTGTAAAATACAGCCTTCAGGAGCACCTGCGAACTGTGGCAATTGTGGTTGAAAAGTAAAGATCACTTACGGGATATAAGGTGGAAAAATGAATAAATGAAATAAAAAGAACAAGTATGCAAAAGACTGCAGCTCTTAACTTTGAGAGTACCATGCTTAAATGCCTGTGCTGTTCTTGCTTTCTTATGAGGGAAGGAACCAAGATTGCTTTCAATCTGAAAATAAGTAAATTTCAGATGCTTTGTAGTGATTCTGTAATTTTTAATAATGATGAATTAATTTCATATGTAGTAGACTAAGTTTGAGATCAGCAAGTTTATATTTGATATTAAATTTGAATATTGTTTTGCTACCTTTTTTATACTCAACCAAAGTAAAGATTTCAAAAGAAGTGATGTGAACATTCCCCTACCCACAGTCCCCAAAAACTTTAAATTTCTTTATTAAATTTATTTCTTACTTTTTCCTTCAATTTCTTTCTTGTATTAAAATTTGAATGCATTGCTGTCTTAAAAATTGGTACTGATATGTTATTTTCAGTTCTGCAGTCACCAACATTGTGTGTTTTCCCAAGATACACTGAAAAAAATTTGTTCACTTTTGTCTCCAGTTTTTGTACATAGAGGGGGAAAGCTTTATGCCCCATGACAGGACTCATTAGTGAAATACCAGGATATCAGAAGTCTTAGTAACTCTTATTTTTCTTTTGGGAATAATAGAAAATGGGCCTGACAAATTCAGATTTTAGCAAAGTTTTTTCCTGTCTGGAGGGGATGTATTTTGGTGCTGAATTATACACTTTCTTTTAATTTAATTAAACATTTGCACTGCTCAAGGGTTTCTATTTTTTTTCCTTGTCTTTAGCTACAGCCTAGTCAAAAGATCCTTCCTGATAATGTGAATTCATACCAAATTACCATTAAATTTCTAATCAGGTTACAGTTTTCTTCTAAAATATCACTAGGACATAAAAGTTCAACAGAATAGCTAGCTATTCTAGCATTCAACAGAATGGCTAGCTGGTCCAGTGTTTTGGTTTTAGCAATTATTTTTGTTATATCTTTGAAACAAAGAAACTTAATGCAAATTTTTTTAAAATCTTGGTTCAAAAAAAAATGTTTAGCCTCCAAACTGTAACGATAGCACTGGATCTTTTGAGCCCCATATTTTTATTGCAGATATTTATGCCCTTGAAATCCTTCAGAGCAACTGCTACTTAGGAATAACTTTCTTCAGTTTCATATACTTACACCTGGGATGTTCTGTGATCTAGATTCTGGATTCTCAGGATGTGAGGGAGAGAACTTGGTAAATCCTCTAGTCACTTTCCACCTTTGTTCTGAGGAGATAGAGAAAACCCTCAGGCAATCATGGTCTTTTCATTTGAGTATGTCAGTAAATTTTCTGTATAAAAATTACTGTGATATACTTAGCAAAACGTTCAGAACACTTAAAGCCTTCAAAAACCCTACTGAATACTTTATTTATGTCATCTTGGAATAAAAAGGTTGTATTCTTCTATAGCTGATTCTTCATTAAAAACATCTCTTTTTGGAGGACTCAGACTGCTGAGAAGTACTCTAATTCAAATCTCTTGAGTAAAATCTCAGAGGGATTCAAAAATAAGTAGATATCCCATGGGCTTTAAATAAGCACGTTTCAAGAAGAAAAAGGTGTTTGATCGCAAGTGATTGAGTCTCACAACTGAATGAACTGCTCAGATTTTCATTATTTTTGTTGTTGCTTACGGTTAACATCAGCAACACTTCTGCTCAGTAGTGTCTAAGCAACATGAATAGTGAATTGGAATTGTCATCTTCTGTAGCATTCACAATAAATTCAAATAAACGCCTAGGAAGAGAAGCAAGATTGATTGCAATCCAAAAACTGTTGTACAATATTTTTAGGGTTGTTTTAAATAGAAATTAATAACTTCATTATAATTGCTCTTGTGTTGCTGTTCTTTAGAGTGACGGTGTGACTTTAAATACAAGCTGTGTTAGATTGAAGATAGAACTGGAAAGCACAGTGTGAATCTTTCTTTTCCTTGAGAACATCCAGTAGGTTTTGATACTGATTCCTTCTAAGTTATATTGCAGTACTGTTGCAAGACTATAGTCCTTATTGCATAGTGAATTCTTATAGGTTTAATGAGAGAATTTATGATCTAAAGGAGATGGGGAACACCTCCAACAAAATACAGGGCAAGACATTCTCTTCCGGTAATCTCTAGACCTAAGAACTCCAGCATCAAGAATTCTAGAAAATGTCTCACTCTGTAGAACTGTCAGCTTCTCTGGGAGCAGAGTAAACCAAGGCTTGTATTAAAACATTGCCTTCATAGGAAAATTCAGTTGTATTCATACCAGTAGGAAATACTGGTTTTTATATCAACTTTTGAAATTTATCAGGTCTGTTCATATAATAATGATAATGATAAAATAATATTTTCTTCTGTTCTTTTCTAACTGAAAGAAGTCGAAAATACAGAAGTAAAATGAAAAGATGGGCAGGAGTGAATGTTAGCATTTTGGTTTGCAAGCTAAAGTGTAGGTCAATAAGGAAGAACACAGAGCAGCTGTAATTACATTTTGAGGAGATTCCAAAGTCCTATTGCTAATTTTTAATTCAGGGTCATTGTAGGGTGTGTTAAAAGTAGTACAGAATTACAGCTCAGTCTTTCTTCTTTAACAATGTCTGAAATTTAAATGGAAGTCACATAAGTATTCTGCTATTGAAAGCCCACATTTCTTTGACACAGGTCATACGGAAAAGTGTTTGTATATGATTGCTTAAGGGACTAATGGAGTTGTGAGGGAGAAACTAAAAGCTTGGGTATTTCGACCTGAATAGTGTTTAGCAAATAGTATTTAGTATCACTGACCTACAGGGTGAATGAAGAACTTGGTTTGACTTCCAAAGTCAGTGGTGAGGAATAGGGATTTTTCTATTATTAAACAAAAACACTTAAAAAACAAACAGAAAAAACTTGAACCCCAAAACATTAATGAAAGAAGATAGAATGGAATTTTTGCATCTTCAAGATGGAACTGTATTCAAAATTACTTGTTTTCAGGAGCAGATGAGAGTTGAGATAAATAACACGCTTAAGTAAATATTCCCAGTCCAAGTAATTAAGAGGATTAATTTATTAAACTACTGGGATTAGAGCATTTAAATAAATATTTAAGAGTGTGAAACTTCTGTACGCTAGATGTGTTGTGTGTCCTAGTAAAATGTGACAAAAATGGAAATATTTCTCATTATCATTAAGTGGAAATGTTATGCCAAAATTTCAAGGAATTAACATGGGAGATTGTTATGGATGGACAAAAGTAGGCATAGGCCTCTGTTGTGATTTGCGCAAATGACTGTATTGTAAACTAACAGAACCTAGGGAGGAGAAAAACGTGTGCTTTGTTCTGCTGAAAGTGGCTGATTTGTGTTCCACAGAAATAAGTTTTTCTACTTATATGTTATTTAAACAGTACTTCCAATTAAATCAGCATGATGTTAAGAGGAAAATAATCTAAAACTCCAGAACATAGCACTTTGCTTAGTGTCTGTTATCTTCACTGCTTTTGGAACAGTTCTTGCTAATTTTTACATACATGTGATGTGGTAAGAGTAAAAACTAAGTAATTACAGACACTGATCCAGACTTGAGGAGACTATGGAAGGGTGCTCTTTATCCAAAGAGAAAATGCCAGGGCAAGAGACCTATTTAATGCTGGGATTCTAATATTGGACATATGCTTGTGCCTTGCCCCTACTAAACTTTCTAGTAGAAGTTAATTCCTGTTTGCTTAAGGAAGGAGGAATCATTTTCATATAAAAAAATAGATGCTGCTGGTTAAGAAGTACCATGAAATTGCTACAACCAAAGCTTCACAAAATTGCTTCAGCCCTGTATGAGACTGCAGGAAGGCTGTGCTTTTTGGTGCTGTCAGGGTCATAAGGACAGTAGAATGCAGTGTGGTCTTAGTTGTCAGGACATGACTGGGTTTCCACTGTATCTCACAAATTATATTACCAAGATCCCCAGCAGTGTCCAGTATCCCTCTCAAATACAGGAGATGCCATAATTTTTATTTCACAGAAGAACTGTTCTGACAGGAGCTGTAATTTCTGATGTATCAATAGATGTGCTCTGATACTGACTGGAAGCCTTGGACAAGATACAAGGTACTTGTCAGCGTATATGACTGTTCATCAAAGTGTAGGGAGAGAAAGTGATGATTGAACCTCAAATCATAAGTTATCTTGGCTTTATTTCCCAGCCTACCGTTAGAGTTGAGAGTCCAATTTCAAGCTCTTTCTTTAGGTTATATATTGAGGGAGAGGAGGCATCAACTGTTTTTCCTCAGTTATAACTGAACATGCTGGTGATAATTACATTTTGTCAGAAAAAAACCTGTAGTACTTTCTAGTCAAACCTTCACATTCAACTCCACCCCTCCCCCAAATAAATTAAGTTCTACCTTACAGTTTCTCATCAGATTTTGAAAAGCTGAGTTGAATAGGAATGATGTTAAAATACATTTTTTTGGCAAGATGAGGCAATTGTATACCTTATGGCCCCTTTTCTCATCCCTGCTTGAGCAGAGGGTTTAGACAAGGTGACATCTAGAGATCCTTTCCAACTTCATTCTGTTGTTCTGTTACTTATGGATAAGAAGTTGTGGTTTTGTTTTCCTGTTTTTTTTTTCTGTTCTTGTTTTGGCATTGTATCTTTCCCAAAGCAGTTTGTTACCCTTCAGCATCACTATGACCCAATATTTGTACAGTGGTATTACTTTTTTCCATGAAGGAATGATTGGGGCGAGGGGGATGGGGTGTTGTTTTTCCCTCAAGCTATTAACTGCCAAAGAAAAGAACTCTTTTCAAAACCAAAGAGTAATGCAAAGTGCTTCAGTTTTACAAGGATCTGTAGTTCTATTTAAGTAGGGAAAAGCTTTATTGATGATAACTGTTTGAGAAACCTCACCTCTGAAGAGAAACAGGGACGTAAAGTTTTAGGACTTTTGTTTCTAGAGAGATGACACGAACATTGCAGTCAAGCTGTAAAGTAGCTTCTGCAAAATATGTCCCCCTTATTGTAACGGATACTTGACTAATTTGTTTCATTGGGGTTATGTGATTCAATTCTGTTGTCCCTGCTTTCTCTACAATGTTTCATGACGAAAAAGTCACAATTCAGTAGCAGAAACAAGTTATTGTAACGCTGGCTTTTGTAACCTCTTTGCTTCAGTAATGAGTCTTGAGAGCTTGATGAGAAGTGAGCAGCCCCAGAAGGCTGAAGGAGAGAAGGCTGTGTGATGGGCTCAGCCACTGGACTTAGGGCTGCCTTGGAGCTCTTCTGGGTCAGGTCAGAGTAGCTTGAGGAGATCTGGTGTGTGCTGCCATGTTCACTAGAGAAGGAGGAATGGGTCTCCATTCCTGGGCCCCAGGTCTCAAAAGTCTTTGGCAATGTTAAAATGCTGATTGCTGAGCAGTCCCATTAGAAATGTCTCTGATAGCTGTGCTGTCAGTGACAGCTTCCCCAACTAGACAGAAGGACAGAACAACAGAAGCACAGTACTCACTGAGAAGAGCATAGAGCAGTTTGTGTTGGTCCTCTGTGCTTTGATGAAAACTGGAACACAACTGTACAGAGTGGTGTGCTTGCTTACTCTACTGAACTGTTGCAGTTGTGCTTGCAGAAGGTGTGTATCTTTTAACAGAGAGTGTGGGAGAAAAACGAGTTACTGGAATTCTGCATTTTAACAATTATTGTTGTGGCTAAGGAAAATTAAGTCTTAGCTACTGTTGATTAGCCAAGTTTTAGTACAGCTTTGACTGTAAAAAGTGGGAGTTATTTTCCTCAACAAGAAGATTTAACCTCATGAACCAACTTTTATCATACATGATAGAAAAGATCGTCTCTTTCATACAAAAGCAAAAAAAAAAATCCAAGACAAATAGGTGCAAGCAGTCTGCTCTAGTAGGAGACTCTCAAAATATTAGTGCCTTTCTGTGTTTTGTTCTAGTTCTTCTTTCTTCATCTCTGGGACTGTTTTTTTCAACTATATCAGCACCTAATAGATATCTGAGGTTTTCTTTATGGCAGAAGGATAGCACTGGGGAAGTATACCTCTTTGTGGCATCTAGGAATGTGCCCAGAAATTATTTTGTTGGATCTGAGCTAGGATGAAGTTCGACTATACATGTCAAAAAAAATTAGCACAAAACTCTTGAAACTGACATCATAGCTCTAGGGTTTTTTCCCAGTGATTGGGGACTAACACAAGATTGCACATTTGGTGTTGAGAGCAAGTGTTTGCATTATATACATTCTGCAGGAGGAACAAAATCTCTTAATGCTGGAGCATGAAGTGTTTCTAAATTACAGCGTTATTTCATTCTTTTAAGCTTCATAAGAACTCATATTCTTTCAAACTGATTCATTCATTTGAATTCTTCAATGCATCATCATACCATTTAAAGGTCTGTATTTGCTAACAGTCATCTCTCTGTGCTAAGGGATGTATTACTGTACAGGTCTCTCTTCTAACACATCTGACCCCTTGGCTGCAAAATAACACTCTGGACTTCTGTTTAAGAGTCTTCTTTCCTTGGCCATTTTTAGTGTAATTCTGAGCTTTTACAAGCCCTTGGCAGCCTATCAGTAGTTATGTTTTAGTCCTTATTAACTGACATGTACTTTGCAGAGAATGAATATTTTTAATAATTACAGATTTAAAAATTGTTTTGTGTTTGGGAAGAAATTTAATTATTTCCAGAATATACTGCACTGTGGTGCTTATATTCATTCAGCCATGCATGTGGAATGTTTTCTTCAGCAGCTCTGTAGTTTTGCACTTGTAACTTTTTGCAAATGCAAAAATTGCTTCCTGCAATACTATTATTAAAGAAAATGCTATGTATTAATAAAATGTGTACTCGAAAATGATGTATTTTGACTTTTGTATCTTCACAGAACCATTCTCATGATAATTTACTAGATGCTAATGACTCAAAGAAACAAGCAGCTAATCAGCACAACTACCGTACAAGATATGCAGTAGAAGAAACTGCAAGGCCTGCTGAAGAGTTGGAAAATGGACACAGTTCTTCAGATGTAAGATCCTTATTTGTGAGGCAGTTTTACATATTTCATTTCTACTCTTTAAGCTCCTACTTCAGTTAATGAAACATTGTTTCTAGTGGAACCTCAAGTTACATTTTTCATTGTGCGTTTCCTTTCACCTCTTTAAAAAATGATGTTGTATTAGGTTTTCATGAGCTGTTGTGTATGTTTAGCTTTGACTTAAAAAGTAATTGACAAAGAAAAATGCTCATTTGTAAGGGTATTTTGCAAAGTATATGTGCCATTAGTAAGCCTAGTCAGTATTGCCCACGTGGCTTAGCAATGTGGTCACCAACTTTAGGTGACCCTGCTTGAACAGGGAGGTTGGATAATATGACCTCCAGAAGTCCCTTCCAGCCTCAATCATTTTGTGCTTCTGTAGCTACAGTGGAGAATGAGTGAGGAGTACATGAAGTTCATACTGGGTTTTTGTTTGATATTGAAAATATGTGGAAATACTACATTAAAAAGACTTGAAATAATTTTTGAGAAAGTAAGCTAGCCTTGTCACATGGTGATGAAAAACATTGCTCTTCACTGCATCTGGCCAGACACAGATATCTTCGCACTTCTTTATATAAGTCCACTAAAGTAAAGGAACTGTCTGCAAACTAGAAGGCCTTTTTAACATAAAGCTTCTAGAATGCCAGATGTTTATAACACATATAAAGCCTAGAAAAGTTTTCATTGTATTGTCATATAATATAACTTGAGCTCTAAAGAAAATGCTTTCTTTTTCTCTGCCTCCCCCTCTGCCCCTCCCCAATGCCCTCTGCTCTCCTTATTAGGAAGGGGAAGTAGTTGTTGCCAGTGGTGGAACATCAGAAGAGGACGAAAGAGCATGGCACAGTGATGGCAGTTCTAGGTAAGTGACAGTATATATAACCTACAGAGAAAATTCTTGCCAATAAATCTTTAATAATTTTTGCTGTAAACAGTTAATGAGTAATAACTAACACTTGTGCAGATTTAGAAGAAAAAGTGAACAAAACCATGAAGCTTTCAGGATTTAATTTTCAGTCATACTGCGAACTAAAATTTAGGGAAGGTTTTGTCCTTGTTTGCTAGAAGCAGAACTGTTTTGCAGGAAGGTATTTCTTTTCAGGCACACAAGCACTTCAGGCAGGTAGTATCAGTTTCCTATGACTCTCAGTCTGAGCTGTGATCCTGGGTTTGAAATTGGAGAGCGATAAAGCATCCTTTATTTTTTCGTTCAAAGCTATTCAAAACCAGAAGTCTTGAAAACAATATCCAGATTTCAATGTGCATCATCTTGAATTGATGAAGTAAACAGGGTGTTTACTTGGTTGGATGCTATAGGTTAAGCTTCTTGCAAGACCAAATGATCTCAGGGCTTTTGGTTTACTACCATTTAAATTTTAAGATAGAATATAGGGTTTTAAGCATTAGGGTTTTAACTATTAAAATACTGTAGTTAGCTAGACTGTTAAGTGTAGTCTTTTATTGGGTTATATTATGTAATTCAATGCACTTTTTAACTTTGGGATTTTAATTTCTTTTTTCTTTGTTATATAATATATAGTGACTATTCTAGTGATTATTCTGACTGGACAGCAGATGCAGGAATCAATTTGCAACCACCAAAGAAAATTCCTAAAATTAAAACAAAGAAAGCAGAAAGTAGTTCAGAGGATGAAGAAGGACCTGAAAAACAAAGGAAGCAAATTAAAAAGGAAAGGAAAAAGGGTATTGAGGAGAAAGATGGACCATCAACATCACCAAAGAAGAGGAAACCCAAAGAGCGAAAACAAAAGGTTAGATGTTCTTTGTGTATTACAGGTTGCTCATTCCTGCTGACTTAGAAAGAATTGGATGAATTATTCAGTTACATATACAACTTAATATTGTCTCATTTTAAAACGCATAATGACTTTTACTCATAACAAATGATAATTAAAGACTCTTGCAAGTCAAATGATAGGTGGCTATAATGATATGCTTTCTGAATATGATATAAGGAGCACTCCTTGACATAAGGAGCACTTCTGATGTCTTTATCACTATCCTTCCTTCTGTGGAAGAAAGGAAGCTTCCAATTCAATTTCCAATTCAGCTTCTAATACAATTGAGTATTGGTATAAGGTGTCAGTATTTTCTACAGCTGTGCTGACTTATCTCCCTATATAATTGCAATTTCTTTTAGATCTGCACAGCCATGTGACCTTTTTCTGTCAATTCTGAGATATATGATATTTGCATTATGCTTGCCACCATAACTCCATCAAGGGAAATATGACTTGATCAGGATTTTGTTGTTGTCTGTATTTTGTTTGCTTTCTAATATAATGTAATTTCAGTTTAGATCAGTACACAGAAATTTTCAGTGACTTTGGTTATTTTCAGTGAGTCTTTTGAGAGGTTGTTTTGTTTTTAATTGTTTGATCTGAAAACTTCAGTCTTCCTTCTTTCTTTATAGAGACCAGAAGTCATCTATCTGGTAGATGCTAATTGTTTCTGTAAACTTGTAGCTTCTATTTTTGCAATATCCAAGGAAGTTAACTGTATCATCTAAACAAAGTAACCGTATTTTGTTTATTTATAAGATTAGGAGTCCTCAGCATTCTTTAAGGTCATTATTTCAGTGTTTTAGCCCTCATTAGAAGGTAGACTGACAAAACAGCTGTTTGAACACACAGGTTGACACAGTGTCAGATTTACTGTGAATCTCTGGTATGTCTTTATTCTTTGTTTAGGCTACTTTTTGTTTATTATACACAGTCATTAGTTGTACTGTCAGTAGGAATAGTATATTGGTATTTACACAGTCTGAAACCAAAAGAAGGTATCAGAAGAAATAAGAAAGAAGATGACAAAAATAGGTGGTGGGGGACTTTTTAAATGATGAAACCTCTAGTTTAGCTTCTTATTATATTATAAAAAACTGGTTGAGACCCTAGTATTTCCACTTGGATGAAAACTAACCTGAGTGTTTTGGGAATCTTGCATCTGTTTTAGTCCCAGTTACTGAGATGTGTCTTTGATTCAAAAAATATCAGGCCTAGATATTTCAGACTTTTAAAGCTGTCCTGCTTATTTCTTGAGTCACAAGAAAATACGAGACTGGAAGGAATTGCAGGAAATCATCTCTCTTTCCTCTAACCCTAGGTAGCATTAATTATACTTGTCATTCCTGATAGATGTTAGTCTTTGAAGTTTCTTGTGGTGGACATTTGACCTCCTTACTGAGCAGAGAGCTCACAGGCCTTTCTGGTAGAAAGTTTTTCCTCATTCTGATCCTGTTTCAAAATTAGGGCTTTTGACTGAGGAAAGAAGTTTTGACTGTCTGTGTAGCCATACACAGAATCTTAGAAATTAAGAAAGGAGTAGAGAAAAACTGACATTCATCTCTATTAATGCATGGGCTTCATGATCTTGAATGGTGCTTACATTTCTAATCCTCCTCTACCAAAAATCAATCTAAAAAATGATACAGCGGTGAAGAAGGACAGGGAAGGATCACTCAGGAAGATCAAAAATACTGAACATTTTTTTTTTCTTTAGAGCAGACACAGAGACTGACCCTTAGAATGGAGAGAGTTTGGAAGAGATATGATGAAAAAGCTTGTATAAAACTATCATGGTTTAGAAAGGAATAAATGCAGAATGATTTCCTTCCTTATTTTGTTACAGTGAGATGTAGCAACCAATGACACAGATATAAAGCTCAGAAATGAGCCGTTTCCCCATTCAACATCCCCCCACCCTCTGCCCCACCCCAAGCAAACACCCTAAACCCACCTGAGCATGTAGTCAGGTAGTGGAACTAATTAATAAAGGATTTAGTAGAGTTTCAGAAATTATTTAATAAAGTCACTGGGAATAGTCTCTTCCTGATGAGTGACTAAGATCAGGCTTGGCTTCCAGAAAGTTTTAAACTGATGATTAATGTGTAAAGTTATAACAAGGGAAGGTTCTCTGGTTAAAGGCTGTTTCTTATCTTCCCATAATTCATCAGTTAGCTAGACACTTTGCTCTGATGCAGTGTATCAGTTTTTTGCAAGACAGACCTGCTTGAACCTCAGAATTCACAAAGTGCTTCTATGTTATTGATTTATTACAATAGAGAGGTTCTGTTTTGATTTTTTTTTTTTTGGTGGGCTTTTGTTTTTTACTATATGTATGCATTTTTCCTGTGATACTCACTGGTGCACTCATCAAAGTACTTCTTGTTATGTGAAACCACATTTGAATTGGTGTAATGGAATTACATGTGGCATATCCTATTTGCAGTCTGGAGATGCAGTGGCTGTATGGAGTGGATTTCTGTACAGCTGTCCAGGGTTGCTTTCTGTACACACACAGGATCCTGTTAGGAATTTCAAAGCAGCCTTGCTTGAATGGTTGTACAAACCCCTGCTTTATCTGACCTATTAGATACAGACAAGCAGTGTGCTCCTAGGACCAGCAACTGCCCTGAGTGTCATTGCTTACAAGTATGTGATGTGGAAATACATTCGAAAAATGCAGTTCCACAGCACTGTATAGTAAATATGCCAGTAGGTAATGTGGGTGTACCCAATCCAGGTCACTTTCACATGATTTACCTCATAAATATTTTCCTCCTTGTTTTGTGCAAGGTTCCTTAATTGGAGGCAGCTGTATAATTTTAGTGCCTTTTTGGCCAAGGCAACTATGTGAATTTGGTTCAAGAGAATTACATGCTTCCATTTTATCTTTTTGGGCACGAGACATATTTACTGGACTGTTATTAAATTCAGTTTTTGTTAGAGCTAATCCCCAGACACACCCTCCAAAAAAACTCAAAAGGCAATTAAGATTAATCCTCACACTAGCAATAATTTCATACTAATCTTCTGTGTACGTTTTCTTCAGAGGCTGGCTGTAGGAGTTCTGGCAGAAAATGGTTTGACACTGGAAGAATGGCTGCCTTCAGCATGGATTACCGACACTGTTCCTCGGCGGTGCCCATTTGTGCCACAGATGGGGGATGAGGTATTGTAGTTTTTCCCTCTGTGTCCTTGCTTCTTTCAGCTTGTTTTTGCCTTTTTTATTTTCATCTGTTCATTTTTCCCCCAGAGACTTATAATCAAAATATTTTGGATTTTCTTAAAAACATTCTTTGATCTGGCTAAAATTTGCTTTCACTTCCTTGTACTTAGAAAATATTCTGCACAGTGTTGCTTTGACTTTTTATTATTATTCCATGCTGTTGCAGTAGTGTTCCTTCTTGCATGGTATTCAGTGTGTTATTTTCCTTATGACACCTGTAGACAAGCTGTGTGAGGTGCTTTAGGTTGTGAAAATATTCCTTAATTGTAGAACATTTGGTATCCTGAAGAACAGGTAAGAAATCAAATATGAAATTAAGTCTGGAAAACATACTTCACTTTGGGACTTGAAGTAAAAACCAGGAATTAAGCCTCCTGGGGAAGGTTGTGGGGTTTTTTGCTTGGTTTGATTGAGTGGACAATATAATTTTTTTAAAAATCCATTTATTCTGAAGAAAAACTCTGATGTTATCCTTATCACTTGTGTTCCTGTTATCAAAAAACTTCTGCTAGTCCCTTACAACAGAAAACTGCAAGAAAAGTTTTGTATATATGTGTTGTATACAAACCAGACTGTAAATACTTTGTAAACGTGACCCAGATGTCTCAAAATACAGTAGCAAAAGGACACCCACCAGTTTCTACTTTGGAATATTTAGCAAGTAAACGTTACAGTGAATTGTACGAAAGTACAATCTTGAAAGCCAGAGTCTGTGCATGTTTCTTAAAACCCCCTCAGGTTAAAATAAGAGGAAATAGCTGGCTTATGCTGTAATGGGCAATGTGTTGTCTCCTTGGGGAGCAGCATGTTTTGAGAGTTACTAAACAGAGTTTTTGTATAGCTCACACCTTCAGAATGCTGTTGGAGAAATACTTGACATGGTGGCAAAGTTGATTAACTTTGTTCCCAAGCTAAAGCTTTTTGTGGGCACCACCTTAGAAACTGAATGAGGAGCAGAGGTTGCATGTGAAAGCAGTTTTGTTTTTATTGGATCACTTCACTGATCCAGTTCACAGCACAGCTATGCAAAAATTACATTGGCAAAGCTAGTGAGGGAGGGAAGGGGCATTTCAAGTTGAGAGTTGCAGCTAGAGAATACGCTTCTGGATTTATACCCTCCAGTAAGCATGTTTTGGAGACTCTGCTGTTCAAAAGATCAAGTCCAAATAAATACATTTGGTGCCTGATACCATCTGGATACAGTGAAGCAGCCAAGGATTTATCAGTACCATACTGCTCAGGAGACTTTAACATCATATTGGTTTAGTAAGATAAACAGTTGTGTTTGATTTGGCACCTGCTGAATAGCATGTACAGTGTGTACTAGGAATATCTAAGTAGGGTGCATCCTTTTGCTGAAAATGCTTTATATGGGAGAACAGGAAGTTTCCTGTCCTGTGCTTGAAAGTAGGAATAATTGCACCAATAGAGAGTACGTTTGTAATCGAGCTGCTCTGTCTGAAATTCCATCTCTGATACTTGCCTTCCCCAGATCTTCTTAATATGTGAAAGGAAATTATTAATCTAGAAAGTTACTTTTGAGATTCACAGAAATAAATGGTTGGTTTGATTAGAGAAATGTTGTGAGAAGAGATATTGTGTGGCCTTCCAACATTTTGTTGGATGGTAGGTATGTTTTATGAGATTTGGGAGGAGAGATTTCAGATTTGTTCTCAATCTGTACAAACAAGAAAAGACAGTAGTGCTGTATTTAGTTACACTTAGTGCATAAGAATAGCACATACTATCCCATTTCCCTTTCTGAATAGTGCTGTTTACAGATCTCTGCCATGTGTCTTGAGGAACAGTGGAAACACACCAGAGAGACAGGGCTGCAACTCCGCTGTCTGAATATCCAAATACAAGGCATGTTTGTTGGAGTGTTCTGCCTTTAACACGATAAAGAACAGTTTTGTCTGGGTACTGCAACAAACATGCAGAAGCAGGAATTCATCAAGAAAAAAGATATTATTTCCTGGGAAAAAACATGAATTTTTTTTTCACAGATATCTTCCCAGTTTGTTCTTCTGACAGAAGATGCAATGCTTAGAGCCATTTGCAAAATACAAAATATTTCACTTCCGTAAACAGTGGGTTGAATTTATGTAGTTGTTTAGCAGAAACACTAAGTATAGCAAAGATTGTTTGTAGCCTGTGCACTTGTTTTTTTGTTTTGATTCACTGGAAGGTATGGGAAACCATCATCAATGTTGAAAGTGTAATGTAAATTTGCCTTATTTCAGATGTGTCTCAGTAGCCTCTGTTCCTTTTCCTGACAGATAGATTCTGACAGTGCCTAAGAGATTCTCACTGCTTTCATGCCTTTTGTAGCTGCTGTGTGTTTTGTCCCTGTGAGGATATTATGCATATTGGATACTCTAAAAACAGGGATTTAAAAAAAATGTGGTGCTGAGTCCTCCATTTAAAAAGGTTAAAAATTACCTGTTAATGTAGAAACTTGGCAAACACTTCATTATAATGTTTTATGATACAAGAGTTTTGGAAAGCAGGTAGAAATACAAATATTAGTGTGTTTATTTGTATATTTTAAAACTTGGAGGGATTTCTGCTCTGCTTTTTTTGGTTGTATTGGACCTTTACATTAAAGCTATCTTTTCTTTGTGCTGTTAGATGGAAATCTCATGTTGGGACACTTGTAGAGGATCTTTTATTTGGCATGCACTGTACCAAGAATACAGCCATTTATCAGATCTTTGTTCTAACTAGTTTGTGGAACCTCTGTTTTGCATTTCAAATACATTCCTTGAATATATGTTTATGGGTTTCAGCTTACTACCTCATTACGGTGATGGCTTATAATAAAACCATTCATCCATGTGGTATCATATACAACAAGATCAAAGTAGAACTGTTAGACTCCAGATTTCTGAACCAAGGAAATTTATACTGGAATGATTAAAAAAATTAATAAGCACTGGAAATATATATTTTAGTTTGTTCAGGCCTTTATTAGGCTATTTTTGCAGTGATATGGAAGCAAACAGCAAAATCTCACCAGAACAATAACAGACTTTTCCTTCTAGAATATATTTCTTGTTCAAAAAAGATAAGCTAGATAGTGAATTTAGTGACACTTGATTGTTAACTTAGGGCTGTCCTCCAGTGATGAATAACCAGATGGATTTGTAGAATTCTTGTTGCTATCATTGAGTTGCTCTATGGTGCAATGATAAATGGATGGTTTTGTTACTGATTTTGTTGGTCTCGTGTAATTTAGGGTATTTTGTTCATACAGAAAATAGTGTTCTAAGTACTTCCTGCTTTTTTCAGTAAATATTTCTATAATAGCTTTTTAAATTTTCTTCCACTTAATTTTTTGAGACCCCACGACTTTTGCAGGAAAACAGACTGAAACGTTGATGAAATAGAAAGTATACACATTGTATGGTAGTGACTTGTTAGCATTTCAGCTCCTCAGAGTCTTTGTAGGATAACTGTCCCATTTCACTTCTAGGTCTACTATTTCCGACAAGGTCATGAAGCATATGTTGTAATGGCCAAGAAGAACAAAATATATAACATTAATCCCAAGAAACAACCATGGCATAAAATGGAATTGCGGGTATGACTTCTTTTTCTTTTTTGTTTCTTTCTTAATATTTAAAAAAACCTAGAAACTAACTGAAAGTAAGTTCTTGATACAAATAAATCTAGTGCTCTTAATATTGTAAGATAAGAGGAAAGTTTAACTTAATAGTCAAATGAAATCAGACCTTAAACCGTGCTACTTTTTATATCTGCTTGAGCAGCTGAGATGGTTATACTTCATAGCAAAATATTTTTCAAACATATTGCACTGTGAAATAATAGCTCGTTGTGGAAGACTAAATTTCAGATTCTTGATTTTGATGTGATCTGGCAGAAATATAGTACATTCAATATACCCATACTTTCATGTTTCAGAAAGCTATTTCAATTAAATTCAGTGGTGGTACATGGTATTTTGTTTATTCTAGGAGCAAGAGCTGATGAAAATAGTTGGGATTAAGTATGAAGTGGGATTGCCTACTCTCTGCTGTCTTAAACTAGCTTTTCTTGACCCTGATACGGGTAAACTGACTGGAGGAGCCTTCACTATGAAGTAAGGAAAGCAATATTGTATGCAAATCGGGGGTTTTCTTGGAGGGACATGGCCAGGGGGGTGTTGAGGTTGAAAGTTAAATGATGACATTAATATTGACCTTGTGCTTTTCAAGTGTGAAATTTGAAGTGTTAATTTTTTTATGTAAGTGCTTTGTGTTATGCTTTTGCTGTTTTATTGCTTAATAGTTATATGTTCTGTTATAATTAGGTACCATGATATGCCAGATGTCATAGATTTCCTAGTTTTGAGGCAACAATTTGATGATGCAAAGCATAGGCGATGGAATATAGGTGAGTTGTGGGGAAGAGTTGTGTGCTGTGGCTTTGTTTGTTTGTTTTTCTAAGTGTCTACCTATTTTCATGTTAGCTTTCTTAAAAGTAGGTTATGGTAACTAAATCCTAATACTGTGCTCAAGTCAGAGAGTAAGCTCTGCCTATAGTTAGCTGGAGAGTTCTACTTTGTCCTTGACCAAAGTGGCAGAAAGCAAGGAAAATAGTGAAGGTGATCTGTAAAAGAAAGTGTAAAGAAAATGTTGATTGTATATTTGCAGAGAGAATAGTTAGGGATAGGTTTTAGGAATATGGTGTTTATTGCTAGCTGATAACTTCTTGTAGCCTATATATTGTTTGTATTTCTTTTTTAATTGAAGGCCCTCCTACAACTGCATTGCTACTAGGATTATTTTTTTTCCAATTTCTGAAATTTCTGCTGAAAATATGGAAATACTTTTTCAAAAATTGGAAATTGATTTCTAGATTGTATGAAGAGAATCCACTTTCCATCTCCTTATGCTTTTTGAATTCTGTTCTAAACCCTGTGGTTTAGCTTCATTGAAGTGTATATAGTTATAATTCCCTGCCAAGTGACGAGGGAATGACTTGGATTCTTTTTACTTTGCCGGTGCTCAGTTATTTCTGGAGTACTGATACTGGAAGAATGCCCATGACTCTTAGGTCCTCCAGTCAGATCTATTTCCTAGTCATCTTTTCCATATGATGACAAAGATCACCTTTCAGCAATGGAATGAATTAATCTCCTGTCCTTTGATATCCTTAGGCTGTGTGTCTTAGTAGTAGATGTATAAATTACATGATGCCATAGGAATAAGTTCCATATCGTCTCATACTTCACACTGTGTTGTCTGAAAAGACATCTTCAGTTCTCTAGGGAATTTGGTAAAGACCCTAGGCTTCTGATCCAATAAGAAATGTAAACCCTGATTTCTTCTTCAAAGACCATTTCAGTTTAAAGATCTCATAAGTGACAAGGTTGATGAAGATCTACTAATATGTCACTAAGCTTTGCTCTTTCCTCATGGTTATGGATCTGTGGTTTTGTCCTCCTCTGCCATGCCATGTTTTTTGCACAAAATCACAGCAGCAGCAGAAGAATGATTGCCATAGTTTGTGAGCAGCCTAGCCAGGCTTCCTGGGCTGGCAACTGTATTTCAAGACATTTGCAGTCTGGAATAAATCAAAGCTACACAAAAAGTATTGGAAGTATCAAGACCTTTTATCAAACTTCCAATGCAAATAATGTGAATTTTTATTGTTGTTTGGGTTTTGTGTGTTTTAGGGAAGAATATTTGCTGATTATATTTTTTAATATTAAATTTATATTAATGTATGAATCCTCTTAGAAGGAACAAAAATAAGTTTGGAAATTACGGGTTCTTATTTGTATTCAGATTCTATTTATTGCATATCTTTATCTTACTATAGTTTAACTTCAAGTTTAATACTTGGGCTAAAAGCTATTCCAGTAGTATTCCTTCAGCTCCAGCTGTATGTCTTAGACAGGTGTGCATACCTGTCTCTTACATAGCAGCCACTGTAGGTTCAACATATATTTATGCTATCTTCAAGCAAGCATTATGCAGGGATACTCAGTTCTGGAAAATTGCACTGGAGCTCCTTTTTTGTAAGAGATTTTGGACTGCTCTCTGCATAGATGAGGTAGCACAGAGGACATGGGGAAAGTGGTGATTCAGGAGATGGTTCTTTCAGTCATGTTGTTTTCTGCTTTAGCATTCTGTCTGTAGGAATGCTGTGGCTCTTGAGAACTTAGAAGCAGCTGCCAGTTTATGCCCCTTTAAGTGGTTTTGATCTGCTTAATGTTCAGCTCAGTGAAGTCACTCATAGCTGTACCTACGCACGTTTCATTGTAAAACTGATCACTAGGGAAAGCCATATTGGAAGACTGTAATTTTATAGCTCTTCAGAAAATTATTTATTCTTTTAAAATAAAGCATTAGCCCTTGTTTACATTTTTGATCTTTCTGGTTTTCATTTTTAACATTTCAGATATTTCTGGTTTACTTGATTCTATTCAGCACAATTAGGACTATTAATAGAAGCTTTATAATTGTCCTGAATTACTTGTGATCGATTAAATTTAAAATTAAAAAAAAGTGCTATAAAGAAAGCAGACCATTTTTGAGAATATATGTACTTCCTATTATTTCAGACAACTTCAGCAAACATTTGGGCAGAGGGTGGATGTATTGAAATGGAACAAATTCTGCAGCAGTTGAGAGTGTGTATATATTCAAATCCCATGAACAAAAAAATGTGTAGTTCTTGGAATCTCAGGCTTAAATTATGTTTGTTCTTGTATTGAACTGAATACTACACTAAAAATTGTTTCTAAATTTTGTGGCATGTGTTGTAGAAAATGTTAGCATTTATAATGGTGTGTAATACATGCATTCTCATGTGTAATTTTTTTTAATAATGCTACTGACCTTTTTTCTCAGCTGCATGAATGCTTTGTGGTAGTGAAGCCATTTCAAGTCATAGTAAATTACTTTGCTAACCTTTTGAGCAAGCTTTAATAAATTTTATTCTATTATCAGTCAGATTGCCTGCATAGTAAAGGGAATGAACCTCTTGAGTTACATTTGCATTGCTGAAAAAGCACTTCAGAAACTAAGGAGGACAAGCTCAGCAGCTTGTAAAATATTCCCCATACAGAAGTGTCATAGTGCTCAGTTATTTTAAGGTAGCATGTAATATTTAATGCAAGTAGATTTGAGTCTTAAAGGAGCCGTAAAGCATTGAAATGTCTTACCTTTTATAGGAAATTAAGAAATAAATTCATAAGTAAAGAATATGTAGGTAAATTTGCAAACTGTTATTTTTCTAAAATGCCATATTAACTTTCATTTTGGTTAAAAAACAATTTTCAGAAAGAATTTAATAGTTTTGTTTGTTTTTTTTTAACTGAGCATTGACTCATGCTTGCCTGCTGAGGCTGTAAATGTTTGAAAGTATTTCTGTATTCAAGATCAAGCCAGATATATCTAAAACCTGCTTTTCTTGGGAGGGTAACATGCCTAATATTGATGAAATTATTTTGTGTTCTTACCTAGGTGATCGTTTCAGGTCAGTGATAGATGATGCTTGGTGGTTTGGAACAATTGAAAGCCAGGAACCTCTCCAGCCTGATTATCCTGATAGCTTATTTCAGTGCTACAATGTCTGGTTAGCAAATTTATCTTCAATCTTCTTTATGTTAATTAGTTACTTCATTTGAAGTACTGACTGAGAAACTTGCTTTCATAAAATTCAGTCATGCATCTTGCTGTACCAGTATATTAGAATATTCTGTGGTGTATAAATTAAAGTTATGTTACAAACATTAAAAAATTACATTGTTGAAGCAATATTAGTAGATAATTTAAATGTGGTTATTTTTAAGCTGGGACAATAGTGATACTGAGAAGATGAGCCCTTGGGACATGGAGCTGATACCGAGTAATGGTATGTTACCTTACTAATATAACTTGCTTTACAAGTGTATTTTAAGAAGAAAAAAAATGTTATATGGTTTTACATAAACAATCCTGTTTTTTGGGGGGGAGTGGGAGGAAGGCCCATAAAACAGTTGCATTTAAAGAATATCTTTAAATCAATTACTAAAGTAAAAGTGAATCAAGATAAAAGAACTTTGAAAAACCAGCCATGCTAGATAAATTGAGTGATGGTGAAAATAGACAGAAATAATACAAAAATTACTATAGGTAATGCACAGTTAAACTTAACTCTTTGTACAGTTAGGAAGATAAACCCATGCCCTAGGTCAGCTTGAGGAAACTGGCTGCTCTAAGACATGTCAGCATTCCTGCAGACATTCAGTGCATTGCAGATGCAACCTGTGCCTGTGAGAGAGTTTGGTAATAGTAGGATTTTTCTCCCCCTCTGGTCCAGCACATGTAGCAGATACACATGCTGCAGAGTGGACAGCACTGTTGGCACGTTCACAGACAAGAATATAGTATTTCTTCTTCCCTAGTTTGTTGGTTGATTGGTTGGGTTTTTTTAGGAACTCATAGAACTCTGGTTAAAAAGCAAAGTAGAATTAGCTTTTTTTCCTTGGGTTTTCCACAAAACATTTGATAATATTGTCTCTTGAAAGTAACCATAAATAATTCTTAATTATTTTAAGTTGGAACTGTGTTCATTTCAACTTCTTATTTTGGTTCAATCCTTCTTTTAATAGGTACCTCTTTGTCATAAGTAAAATACAGGTGTTAGAGTGATAACATGACTAAAATAAATCATTAAAATAGACAGCCCCTGTTTACTTTTTAGTAGAGGCCAATTCCTGTTGTCTTAAGAAAGAAGAAACCATTTTCAGATAAAGGATAGGTACTGATTAAGATAACTAAACCCGAACCTCATTTTTTTTGCTACATTCACAAATATCAATGTTTGTTATACCTTCTTAAAAATTAAAGGATCACTTAACATCATACTTTGAAAATCTGCTGTTACATTATCAATTGTCAAAATTGGTAGGTCCTCAAGGGTGCTAAGGCGATAACACTATTAATTTGCATACTCAGGAACTGTGGTTTTAGCATTTGAACTCAAAACTGTGACAATATAGAACCACTGCCCAGAGAATGTTTTAGCAGCAATGTCAAAGTTATCTTAAGCTCCATCTGGAAATCATCCGCCATTCCTTACCAAAATAATTTATTACCAAGAATATTGGCTTTTTAACACAAAATAACTCCAAAACCAAAACGCAAGTGTTAACTGTGATAAATGAGTGTCTTAGTTGGTTCTAAAATAAAGTTTATGATTAGCTATTTGGAAGAGGATAAATCTTTCTTCAGAAAGGGCTCCTACACCAAACTACATTGTAAGGATTTAAATGTAACACGGAATAATATACAGAAAGGATACATCCAAAATGTCTTCAAACAAATTAAGGACTATGCATTTGTAAAAATTATTTCATGGTATATTTGATTTACGGGTATATGTATTACACAAGATACAAATGTTTATGTGTTATTTAATTTTCTTATTACATTCCAGCTGTATTTCCAGAAGAACTGGGAACTAGCGTTCCTTTAACTGATGATGAACGTAGAACACTGCTCTACAAACCATTGGATGGAGAGTGGGGTTCCAGGACCCGAGATGAGGAGTGTGACAGAATTATTGCAGGGATAAACCAACTTATGACTCTAGGTAAATTCTGAATAATATGGGAAATGGTCTTGGTTTATATTTTTCGACTATGATCATGTGCACTTCTGAAATTACCAAAATTAATGTGATAAAATACACATTTAACCTCTTGATTAACTGGAATAAAACTTTCTCATTGAACGTTTTTAAAGTTTTTATATAGTTAGTACTTATGAAACCTAAATTTTTTCCTGTTTCCCAAGGTAACTGTTGCTTTTTGATAGATAATTTGACATATGCTAGGGGTTTGGGTTTTATATGTTAAAAGCAAGTACTTGATTTTTTAACTTTAGCTACTGGAATCTCATGTTGGGGTTAAAATTAAAGCCTTTATGATTAAGAGAATATTAACTAAATTACGGACAGATGGGAGGAAGAAAACAAGCATAGATTTACTTAGATAATGAATATCTATTTGTGGATTTTCCCTGTATTAGCCTTTTCTATGTCCTGATTTCTTCCCCACATTTCCTTAATTACGCAAAATGTTGAGGAAAAAGTAATTGATTACCTTAGGAAAGCTACTTGCTATTTGATTGTGGAGCAATTCTTCTTTACAGGCAACTTCTGAAAAAGTAATTGTTAAAATGTTTAATGCATTCCTGCAAAATTTACCTGATCAACAATAGATGTCTGGATGGAGATCCATCAGTAAATACAGGCTGAATTATAAGTCTTCTGTATGTCTTTCTGGGGATCAAAAGGTATTAAATCAGCAGTCTTAGGTTTTGGGCTAACAGTGGTCACACATTCAATATAAAAGTTGTTACAGATACTTCGTTTAACTGAATTTTGAAGCACTTATTGCAAGGTAAGATTTGTGTTTCAAAAAAGCCAAAAACCTCTTAACTCTTGAAATAATTCTGATTACCTGCATATCCCATATGGTTTCTTTGATGATATACTGCATAAAAAGCCTCCTTTTGATTCCTAAACAAAGGAGTTATCTGTACAGTGCAGTAAAAAACAGATTTATGATAAAAAAGAACGGAGAAAATGAAATTTGAGCTGTTTTTGCTGTGCCATCTAAGAGTAATGGTTTTACATTTTGCATTACTGTGCATGACAGATCACGTAGTTTGGGATTTAGCTATAACATGTGTGGTGCATATTGGCACAAAATAGCAGTTCCTAGAACATTCAAAAGGGTAAGTAAACAGCTTTTAGAAGAAGAGCAGTCTTTTTAGCAACAGCATATTTTCTTTTTTTAAGGACTTTTGAGACTTTTAAAGGTGATTTTATGGTTTTGTATTGCAGTACTTTTCCTTGAGATATAAGATGTTAGAATGATATGTCTAAGCCCTCATGATGATTCTGAGTACAGGAGGGAAAAAGCAAGGTTGTTTAGGTGCACAGACTTAAATTGCTCAGCAGTCCTTTAGCACTATACTGGATTGGATTTGGAAGGCTTCTTTGCTTTTAGGTAGGGACAGGAGAGAGTGTTTCTGTTTTACTTTGAGCGTGGATTTTATCCACATCTTAGAGAGGCTGAAATAGCACTGTAACTTTTATGTCAGGAATTTAATGTATTGTTTTGTTTGAAGATGTGAGAATGGCAATATAAAGTGAAATGAAACAAGCCTGTGCTGTAAATAACGATACTGAATTGCATGCCTTCATCTGTGTATGTTTTATACTTTTCAAATGTGTATATTATACATGCACTTGCTGTGCCTCTAGCAAGTGTGGTGCTTCATGCACAACAGAATGGGCACCCAGTCACTGCAGCAATGGTATGTATGGCACACACCTCAGCAAGCACTCTAAATAGAATATCAGAAATTGTTTGGAGTATTTAGAGTAGTTACTGTTATTCTTGGGAAACTGCTGTGTATTTCAAACACGAAGCAATAGCACATGGTGCAGGAGGGTGAATCTCAAAACTGCTATGGGACTTCGTGGTATATAACTCTGGGGCTTTTGTGGTTTATTTGTTGGGTTTTTTTTTTTTCCCATCTAGATATTGCTTCTGCATTTGTGGCACCTGTGGATCTTCAAGCTTACCCAATGTATTGCACAGTTGTGGCATATCCCACAGACCTCAGTACCATTAAGCAAAGACTGGAAAGCAGATTTTACAGGTTAGACCAAAGTCTCGGTTCTGCTGTGATCTACTGGCAGCTGTATTTTTGGTAGCTCTTTGTCTTGTCATACCAAACCTAGGACGTGGGAGCGGGTGTGTGCTTTTACTTTCTTCCATCTTCTATCCTTGATCTAGGTTTCCATTTTCTAAAACTCTAAAAAGGATTGAACATCTCCAAAATGTATTTTAGAACTACATGGCATTCAAATTCCTGATTATGCAAATGACTTTTTCCATGTGAGATTCAAATTGCAGGGTTAGTAAAATGACTTGTAGTCCAAAGGATTAAGTTTCCACTTAATAATTTTTTTTAAAGTACTTTTAAAATAATTTTAATAAGAGAAACCCTAAAAATATCTCAAGTGGTTTTTTGTCCTAATGTGCTTTAAAAAAATATTCTTGCATTATCACTTAAGCAGCTACACAGAATCTGACTTCTTAAATTATTGGTGTTGAACTTCTGACTTGTACAGCAACAAAAATAAGTTTATACTTTTTCATACCGTTTTGATGTTTTCCTAAACTGTGATTGCAATTGCTGTGGTTTTTTTTTTCTTTTTTTTCTTTTTTTTTAGTAAATACCTATGTAGGAGTTCTTTAAATTGCTTCTGTTTCCCTGAGTTCTTGTTCTGTTTCTTGTTTAAAAATCAGTGTTGCTTTAGCTTCTTTTGAATAAATATGGATAGAATTTTGTTTTGGGCCAAATTTCAAAGTTCATTTTTAGTGCTTTATACATGCCAAATGAAGATTGAATTCTAAACTGAATTTGCTTTTTCATCTTCAAAAAAGCACCTCTGGTTTTTATCATCATATTGCAATATTGAATTTTGTGTTTATTGTGTGATATGAGGTAATCCAGCTTTCTCTTCTGTAATGCCCTCTTTGCTGTCAGATGGAGAGAACTATTTGCTGGATTTTGTTTCTCTTGTCAAAAGAGTAAGCAGTTATTTTTGGTAATCAACACACCTTCAATAAATTCATTTTTTTTAGTTTGTAGTATTGCTGAGGCCTAGTTAGGTAATAAGCAACCATCCTGTGTTGTGCTTTTCAGTAATTTTTTTTTTTTTTTTTTTTTTACATTTTGTGGATTGTTCAGGTCACTTTTGATTTTTGGTAGCTTTTCATGAGGCTTACCTTAAAGCTGTAACTTTTAAGCTGCCAGAGTATTTACTATCTTTTTTTCTTTTTTAGTTTTGGATCTATTTTTTTTCAGTTATTTTGCTTTTCTGCATCATTTTTTATAATGTGGCTATTCTATAGTTAGGTTATTAAATCAGGGGAAATCTTATTGTTGTCTATCTGTCAGAAAAAGGTATACTCTCAAACATTTTTATTACTATTTTGTTAATCCTTAACTAAGTTCAAAGGTGATATAGGATGGGTTATGTGTATCATAAAGGAATAATAAAAGCTGAAGTGTCACAGCTGAGTTTTCTGAGGGGTGTCAGCTGTATGTTCTTAAAGCCATTTGTATAGATTACCACAGAATATAACATGAGAACGAGGAGCCAGAGGGAGCTGCCTGCTGCTGGTCACTTAGGGCAGCATATCCAATGTGCACGTTTTCTGATGTAATGGAAAAAAATGGGGAACAAGAAGGAGGATGTAACTTTTTTTCCCCCGTTCATATACATTGCTAGAAATTGTCTTTATTACTTTTTCCTTTTCTTTTCCGCCAACTGTTTCTATCCAGGCGCCTTTCTTCGTTAATGTGGGAGGTCCGGTACATCGAACACAATACTCGCACATTTAATGAACCCGGGAGTCCTATTGTCAAATCTGCCAAGTTTGTCACAGATCTTCTGCTACACTTCATAAAGTGAGTTGCTTAGTAGGTCTGTTGTTATTCCTATCTCTTACCAAGGTAAGAGCCTTTTTAGATCTGAATTTTAAAGTAAGATAGTTCAGCACATAAATAAACCTGTTGTCCGCTGCTGGAGCAGAACAGAATAAAGCTTCTGTTGACAAAGAATTCATAAGTTTGCAAAACTAGTTCTGTAATACAGTGAGTGGTATACATTGGCATGGCATTTTATTTTGAGAGACTTTCTCCTAAATGGTGAAAATGGGTTTGAGTCTCTTCATAGAGTTACAGATATATTCATTGGTAAGTTAGGAATTCTAATTTTGAGTTTGAATACTGGCTATGTTAACATAATTAATTCTAAAATCTAGATTACAGTTTATAATAGGTTTGAAAATGGTGCTTTATATGTATGCAAAGTAAAAATCAAAGGCTTTGTAGTTGACTGAAGTTGTAGCTGTCTTTCAGACATACTATTATCTATAGACAAACTCAATGAGAAATATTTAAGATTTTTTCAGTCAGTTGACACATCTACAGACCTGAAGTTTGTAAGAACTTACTGTGTCCACTGCCTTGGTTTGCTTGTACACAACGAGCATTGCTGTTTCCACCTTGTAGACACAGCAAGATACTTCATTAGTTTAACAAAAATTGTGACATTTTTAGTGATTTAGTTTGTCAGTGTTAAACTGATTCTAGTTCTTTTCTATTCTGTGTGTTCTTAAAAAACATTAGAACTCTGTTTAGTATTTGGAAATCTAGGACTTTGACTCCATAAATAAATCTTCAGTTTCTTTGGTGCCTGTGATTTCTGATATTGGCTGGAGAATGTAAAACACTTAACTGCTTTAGATGTTAAAAGTTTTAGTGAGATATACACCATTAGGAACAGATATGTATCTAAAGGGCTTTTCTGTCACTAATTTTGTTCTTTAACATCTTTATCCTAAATGTTTTTTATTCTGATTAATTAAGCAACTAGGGTTTTTCAAAATGTATGTAGCTCAGGGTTTTTCAAAATGTATGTTTTTAATTGGCTTAGCTAAATTAGTGGATATTCTTGGATATTCTTATTTAATAATGGCCTATAGCTTGAGTCTATTAATATACTAATTTAAGTGAACTAGCAGTTCATATAAAGCCCAGACTTTATTTTTATGGTTGTAACTGTAAGGTAGAAGGCCTAGACAATGGAAAGTAAAGCCTATGGTTCTAATGAGAATGAAATATCTAGATGCCTCTGAGAATCTAAGTCTTAGTTTCTTATGTTACCGAAGTATCTTAAAAAGCTGAAAGTGGGGAGTAGGTGTTGCAGTTAGTTTATCTTTTTTCACCTTCTCCCACAGCTGTTCTAGTGCTAATGGATGTAGCCTGTATTACGGATTCTGATTGCTGTGTGGAGTTGCTGAGTGTTAACAGTTACAAGTGGTGAAAGTGTTACAAACCACGTTTCTTTCCAGTGGTTTGTATTGCTACATAGTAGAATACCTTTGGACTTTCCTTTGTACAGGAGTTTTATATGTTAATCAAGAATTGAAAATTAGTGTGTGTGTTGCTGATTTAATTAAGCAGGTTTACGCAATAACAGTGTTAGTCCTTACACACTTGCATTCCAAATGTCATACATTGTGGGTGCTAAATTAAATTATTAAATTGCACTTTTGTATGATAAATTTACTGTAGTGCTCCTTACAAAGCTAGACGGGCCCCAAACCCTTTATATAGTATAGGATTAGATTTTTCTGATGCTGACAAATGCATGGTAAAGGATTATGATTTTTAATTTTAAAACATTCACACTGTTAAGTGATCTGTATTCTACAACTTTTTGAGCAGATGGTTAGCTTGACTTGTTACTGCAGTTCTCTTAGTATTCATATAGCACTAAACACATTCTTATTTTATTTGGAAGTAGCTTCATAAATATTTTCCTTTTCCTAGGTAAATTACAGTTGATTCCATAGGTGATGATGGAAAATAAATATTAGCTTGTGTTTCTTTTTACAGAGACCAGAGCTGCTATGACATAATTCCATTATACAACGCAATGAAGAAGAAAGTGTTATCTGACTCTGATGAGGTAAGTGGTTGTGTCCTGGGCATTGGCATTGATACACTGGAAAAACCAAGACCACTGTCTGTCCTGTGGAAGACCAAAGTACTGGTTTCAGTCACTGTTAGGAAAGTGGAATGTGCTTTTCTGTCAGTACAATGTTTCTTATCAGCTGGGAAACTGGGTGAAAATCCAGCCTCCTCTCTTCCTTTAGTGCAGAGAGCTTTAATAGTTTGCTGGAGGATGCTGCTTAGACTTCTGAGAGGTTCTCAAAATTGACAGTCACATGAAGTGCTTCTCAGAGAGAGAGGGGTAGGACTGTAAAGACTCAAATTATAAGTTTGAAATCTAAAAGAACTCACCTACTCATATGCTTATATTTTTTAACCTTTTTATGCGACTCATTATCTTGCTCAAAGGAAGAAGAGAAAGACACAAATGTGCCAGGGACTTCCACTAGAAAAAGAAAGGTAAATGTTTTTAAATTTTTCAATTTCTATTTTTAGTGCTACAATTGCTAAAATGCATTTGTAAACAATGGAGTGTAAAACTGAATTATTTCTAGTATTGTGTAATGTGAGCTTTTTGAAAGTTTTGAACTTAGTGATGTGTTGTTCTACTGAGCTGTTCAATGTAAAATTATTTCTTTCCGTGCTGCTGCATGTTGCAAATTCATTTATATCCTGTGGGGTAACTTTTCCATTAGATTTTGTAAAAGCAGCTAGTTTATTTAATATATACCAGGCAATATTGTCATTTCAGGATCATCAGCCAAAGCGGCGGCTGCGTAATAGGGCTCAGTCATATGACATTCAGTCATGGAAGAAGCAATGCCAGGAGCTGTTGAATCTCATTTTTCAGTGTGAAGACTCCGAACCATTTCGACAACCAGTGGATCTTCTTGAGTATCCAGTGAGTATTTTAGAACAAGATGGCTGGTTATAATCCAGTTGTTTAGTGGTGGGCTGGTTTGTTGTTCTTTTTTTTTTTTAACATCAACCATTTTTTCAGTTCTTTCAATTGAAACTTCAGGCAACTGTAGTGACATAATTTTTTTCAGCACTTCATTGTCACTTGATAATAATGTTTACTGTTTTTTTCAACTAATTTCAAAATAAATAATACTTCTCTGCTCTCTCAGATACTTTTGTTGGAAAATATTTTATATTCAGGGATGCTTATGTTATTAAGTAAACTACAGCTTTTGCAATTAAGATGTTATTCCTTTTCTGAGTGAAAAATGGTCATATATTAAATGCATATGTTTGGTTGTTGCATGTGGCATGTTGTCAAGGCTCATTGTTTTCCTTTCAGAGTATAAAAACTAAAAATAAGATTATATGAAAACTTCAAGTAATATAGCAAAGATTTTGCTTGCTTTCCTTCTAGCATATCTTAAGTTCTGTAAAATATCACTCTAGGGTGATTAACTGGGGTGAAATTAATTGTCTGTTAGACAAAAGAAATGCTTCTCTTTTGGAAGTCACCAGTAGGTCTGTGTTGACACTTCTGCAGCCACTGGGTACCATTATTTTCAAAGCAACCTAAACTTTATGCTGCGGCCAGCTACAAGCGGCCGTCTGTGTTTGAGATCCTCAAATGAGCTGATAGAGACCACTCTACTAGTTTTAGGCATGAAACACACTGCTCCCTGGTGTCACAAGCCTGTTTAACATGCAGAGGCACTCCTGTAGGTTCTATTTGCTCTGATGGATTAAGTTAACTTTTTGGTTAAACTTGGTATTTAAGCTTTTTGTTGTATGGATATGTCTCTGTTTCTTCCATAGCCTAGAAAAATGGTTCTGTCATTGGCTTGAATTGGGTTGTGCCTGAGTCTGTGGAGTTTTTAATACTTTTTTACGTTCATAAATTGTCAGGTCTTCATTTGGGAAACTGCTCAGGTTTCAGAAAGGATGTGATAAGCCTCTGATGAGGTTCAAGTATTTAAACTTCATATTTTAAAGCTAATGTGAGAGAACAGTATTAGTCTTAGTCCCAAGTTTGAGCTGCTAAGCCACCCAGAAGTCTTGTAGTCACACTTTCATATCACTGTTATCTTCATGTCAGTGTGTCAGTAATGCAACCCTTAGGGCACAAAATTCTGAGCTGCGTGTTTCAGTAAATCGGTTTATAAAATGAATTAATTGACTATCAGTTAACTTCTAACCTTGACCCTGCCGAGCATGTCTGCAAGGAGGTATGTTCTATATTAGTGGAAAGGGGCAAAAGGTCTTCAGCAGTCTTCCATACCTATTTAAAGAGGACATTTGGGTTAAACAGGTTTATCAAACTCATCCTAATGCAAATGATACATTAAGGCTTGGGGAAAAACTGTAATAAATTGCTTTGCTATTTTTAAACAGGATTATAGAGATATTATTGACACTCCTATGGACTTTGCTACTGTTAGAGAAACACTGGAAGCTGGCAATTATGAGTCACCAATGGAGTTATGTAAAGATGTGAGACTTATTTTCAGCAATTCCAAGGCCTATACACCAAGTAAACGATCAAGGGTAAGATTTTATTGTTTTCCATTGCTGTTGTTTGAAAGAACACTTATATCTGAAAAATACAGGACCGAAAAAGCAGAGAGACAGTGTAATTTGACTACTTTTAAAAAGCAAGTTTAATTATTTCTGCTCTTAAAATAGGAATATTTCTGAGAAACTATTATAGCTTTGTATTTGAAAGGAAAGGAATGTGTGCTCTTTAAATACCAAAAGTTCTGATGTTCTGCATGTGTGTTTCGAAAGTAAATATCAGAAAGTGGGTCTAAAGGGAAAGCCACATGGAAGAAAAGTTCTGTAGAAACATAATTATGAGTACAGTAGTGGAATTTAACTGATGAACTGAATTCTTCTGGTGAAGAAACACAATTTTCAAAACAAACACACAGAAAGCCCCTCCACTTTGGAGGTTGCCCCAAACTGAAATATCCAGGTATAGACAGTAGAGGATATTGAAATTCTGTGCTGTTGACCACTATGCAGTAGGACTGTAATGAAGCTCTTAGGATTTCTGGGAAACAGGACAGTTTACATAAAGTGTCAGCTTACAAAGCTACTTGTATTGAGATGTCCTAGTAGCAGGTGTAGTATCTGACAGCAGTTAAATTATAAAGACATATTTACAACAGTTCAAGGCTTCTGTGTAGCTTTTCTTCTACTAATATGTGTTAGGTTTTAAGAGTAGAATTATTAACAGCTTTTATGTTTGGCTGTTCTAAATAGCAAGTTAATCATTAGGACTTCATTGTTTTAAGACTTGGGCACAAATTTCTTAGTAGGTGACTAGCAGGATCAGTGATTACTCCCCAGTCAGTAGCAGACAGTCCCACTCACTATTGAGGCTGCCATACCCCATGAAAGAATTACTCTTTCAGATGCAGCAAATGTCAGGGCTTTTGGGGCAGATCTGGATTCTTCTGTGGTTTTTCTCTCTCTCCTTGACCTCATCACACCTGACATTATCTTTAGCTTTGTGTAGTTTCATAGGTTCTTTTGACATTTTCATTTCTTTCATCTTTCTTCCAAACAGACTGGTATAGTAATAAATACGTCTTTTTTTGTTTTACTCAGAAGTAGAAGTGGAAGGTTCTTATGTCAAGAGTTTTAATATTCTAGAACCTATGTGCTTTCAGTAGCATGCACATGCACAAGCATTCAACATGTGGTTGAAGGGTGATGTTTTTACTATGCCATGTACTTATCTTTTTAGCATCTTACTTTATGTCACTGATGCTTATTTGAACAGCAAACTGATGTCACTGATGCTTTCTTGATCAGTAAACCTAAAGTCATCAGCTTTTTTTTTAGCTTGGCACATCAGACACACATTCCTTTGCATGCCATCTCCAGTAACACATGCAGAGTCTGTCAAACCTATCGAGTCTGGCGTTCAGATGGTTTGGTGTGTCATTAAGTAGGCACTGGTTCAATATTGTCTTTGTGTTTCACTGAAGGTGCTGTGTCTCCTTAAAGTACCTAGACAGGTCACTTCGGTGTTTTTTTTTTGTTTCCAGAATTAATAGCAACTGTGCTCAAATAATTACTTGTGATCTAAACTGAATCTGGGAGTGTCTGTAAATCACCCAAGTCTAGAGATGGGCAAAAAATAGTGCACCTACATAATTCCAATACATTTAGTGTACTTGTTGCAGCCAACTTACTTGTAGTATCAATTCATCTATAAAAGACACATACTGATGTTCAAATATAGGATATGAGGATGCAACTTAATAGAGCAGAAAATAAGATTTCTTGACCCTAGGTATGATACAGTAAAATTACATGAAAGATCTCTCTTTGTGATTTCTGTTGAAGCTAGACAGGGATACATTCTAGAAAGGCAATTGAAAAACTGGCTTTTCTAATTTTTCCTTTTCTGTGTCATCTTCTGCTGTAATACACTTTTCAGAACCATGAAAATAGTTAAAGTAAACCTACACATGGGTTAGCATACATTTGTTGAGGCAGATTGTAAATTTCCCTGAAACATTGCTATATTAATCACTTTTTACTTTTTTAGCTATTGTTTGGTCATAAATAAGTAAAAGGATGCTTTGGGGAAGTACAAAACTTGTTTACTGGCTTTTCTTTTTTAGATCTACAGCATGAGCTTGCGCCTTTCTGCTTTCTTTGAAGAACACATAAGTTCTATTTTATCAGATTATAAATCTGCCCTACGCTTTCATAAGAGAAATACAATAAAGAAACGAAGGAAAAAAAGAAGTAGAAGCAGCTCAGTTTCCAGTAGTGTTGCATCCAGGTACATTAATTCCTTTACAGTATTCATGAAATGCTGTAAAATTTTGACGTACCTAAACAATAAAACTTAGTGTGTTTTTTTCTTAATACTTCCTTTACTATTCCCTATATTGCAGAATGGTAGCTTTGACATGCAAGTCCCTATGATGTGGAAGAGTTTTAAACTTTACTTAGAGCTATCCTAGTGTAAGTGCTTAAAATTCAAATAACTGCTAAATGTGTACAGTAAAACAGCATCGTTAGGGTAGTGATGGCATCATGCTTTGTCATATAACTATAGTATTTATTGTAAAGATTCACTTTCCAGAAGCTCACAACTTACATGAATTTCCACAGTAAATGCCATATTTTTAACATACTTCATGCAGAGGTGATTGTTTTACTCCCACAATCTCAGACACTAGCATTTAATTTTATTTATTCCTGTAAAATGACAAGCTGGTCATCTAGGATACAAATTGTTACTCCTTTTGCAGCCCTGAAAGGAAGAGGAGATTAATAAAACCTCAGCTGAAGGCAGAAACTTCTGCCACTTCATCATCTTCTGCACCTGCACGGTCGACAGCACTGAGACACGCTCTGCCTCAGATGAATGGAAAAGCCGCTGAAGCCTCCTCCCTCGTGCGGACTCGAAGCAACAGGGGGACAACAGATGTGGCTATTACAGAGCAACCATCCACTTCTTCAGGAGCAAAGCCTTTAACTATAAAGCCTTTAATTACAAAGCCTAATACTACTGCAGGGTCAGGAAAGTCAGGCAAGTTGGGGCATTTTTGTTTTTGGGTTTTTTTTAAATTAAGTCATGAATGTTTTTAAAGGTAAAACTGGCTCTTTGGAAATCTGATATATTTCTCTCAGTTAAGACTGGTTCTGTTTTCAAGCTGATGGGCCTTTGAGGCTCTTCAGAGGAAAACTGAACAAGTTAGGCTATATTGTTTTATCTAGGAAGCTTTCTCCCTTTTGGATCACTGACTCAAATTGTTTGTAGTAGAACATGAGTTCCATTTTAGCCCAACAAGATTGAGTGTAGTATAAACTACTTGACTTGCATAATTTTTTTTTCTTTTTATCCTTCTAGTACTGGAGAATTCAACCAAACATTCCAAGAACCAGAATATTGTATCAAACCCTACCCCATCTGATTACAGTCATAACACTAGGAATAACTCCACGAGAGAAAATCCCGAGAAAGAGAAGCAAATCAAGCGCAAAGTAAAATCTTCCACTGTTAATCCACAAGGTACCAAATTTCTCTGGAACTTCCTCCCCACCCTCAGAGTTATTGATGTAGTGACTGTAGTGTTGTACTTAAGTTGTGGTAATTTGGGGATAGGGAAATTAGAATGCATTATGATTTAGCAGAATAGGGAAGTCTAATGGAACAACTCAGTCACCATTAGTTTTCTTCTTGATGAATTAGCACAGTTTTGACTACTCTTAACACCATTTCCATGGTATGATAACTGTTGTCTAGATGATTTTGAAATGTTAACATATCTGTACCTTCATTTAACTTATTACAAATGTCACTTTAGAAGCTCCTGAATTCCAAAGCAGAATTCTGCATGGTCACACTTAAAACCCTGTGTGTTTAATCACATAAAACTTCTGTGGGTTATATTTGGGTCAGTAACACTGAGTGTGATGACATTCTGCACAGCAACAAGCATAAGGATCAGAGGACCCCAGATGCAAATTCATTCTTTCATTTTTTGGCACAGCAAAGAAAAAACCTATGCAGTATTTACTGCTTCTATTTAATATATTTGAATGGCCTGCTTAGACCTAGTTCATGAAATTTCCTGAGTAAGCTTGCTTGGTCTTTTGATGTCAGAATACCTTTCTGTGGGGGTTGAAATAAGATCTCCTAGTCAAAAAGCTTTCCTGTTTATGAAAGAGCTTTGAACTGTTAGGAAGGTGCTTGAAGCAGCTAAACATCTTTTCTCTGAAAATGGGGATACAGTAGTCTGCAAATTGGGTCCCATCTAATTAATCTGCCCACTCCTTGTAGTCCTCTCCCCAAGGAGTTCTTTCTTACTCATCCATGCTTCTGAAAAAGTAGCTTGTGGTCTGATAAGTTAAATTATCTGTCCATTGCTCGTAAGCTTTCTCGCAAAAGCCCAAAGCCTGTGTAAGCTGTTCCCACATTGCATGGCTAAATATGCAGCTGTTACAGGATGGGATGACTGGTCAGCTCAGGGATATCTGAATGTTGCTGACATGGTCCTGTCTCCTCACTCATAGGACAGAGGAGGCCTTTAATGCATGCTTTTAGTGCATGATGATGCATATTCAAACACAGCAGAAGCTGTGTGTGGGTGTTCCGTCAAAGGGCTGCAGGAAGTATCATGCTGGCTATGAGCCTGTTCTTGGCTGCATTTTAGGCAAGGGCTGTGGTGTCAGAACATCTTCCTAAGAGGTCCTGTGACATGCCCCTCTGAGGAAGTTGAGTACCCCTCACGTAATGAAAACTCATACCCCATAGAAGTCTCCAAGCAAGTACATTCTGCTGTGTGTCTGTTAGTGTGAGAAATCTGTACAAATTTGATACAAATGTGCTACCTCCGGTTGAACAAAAATTTTTATTTCTCCAGAGATGACCTACTGTGAAGCATTTCCAATCCTTGCAGTAATGCTTCTTGAGCAACCTACTGCTGTTGCAGATACAAAATAGGAGTTTTGTCCACTGGTGTTGTATCATCTGAGAAAAACGCTTCAGCTGTTCCCTTTTTTCCTTCTTTTTTATCCCCTGCATTTTTCCTGGCTTTTTTTGTTTGTTGGGTTTTTTTTTCTTGCAGCTACCATGTGCTATATCCAACTAGAAGTTAGTCCTCATTCCATTCTAGAATGAAACTCTCTGAGCGCAACTTCGGGTTTCTTAGATTTTGACAGGTTGGCAATCACTGTGAATCCATTCATATATTTTAGTAAGAGTTTTTATTAAGGCAGTGTGAAAAGGAATGTAAATGCAAATCTGTGATGTGATGTGTACTTACAGCATTTCTGTACCATTTCTTTACAGCAGATTGCAAGAATAATGCTTTGGCATCAGGAAGCATTCAGGTAAATGGACATGGAGGGCAGCCTTTGAAACCTCCAGTTAAAAGAGGTCCTGGACGGAAACCGAAGGTGGAGACGAATAACAGTAGCTGTGAAGTGGTGGTGCACAAGAAAAGAGGCAGGAAACCAAAAAAGCTACAAATTGTTGAACAGCAAAAGGTTGCAGAGCAGAATACAATCCAGACCACAAGGGATATACCAGAGGAAGCCTCTGTTTCTACTGCATGCAATTCTCTTTCTGAAAATAATGTGAAGGAAGACTTGTTACAAAAAAAAGGCCGTGGGGGTAGAAAGCCAAAAAGGAAGATAAAGAGCCGCCAGCCAGGCTCAGACCTCTTAGTTCCTGCAAATGTTAAAATGCAAACAAGAAGCAGGAGGAAAAAGACACATGAGCCTACGGAGGAGAGTTCTGAAGAGCTTAAAGATTCTGAACCTCACATGAGAACTAGAAACCAGGGCAGGAGGACAGCCTTTTACAATGAAGATGACTCTGAAGAAGAGCAAAGGCAGCTATTGTTTGAAGACACCTCCTTAACTTTTGGAACTTCAAGCAGAGGCAGAGTCCGAAAGTTGACTGAAAAAGCAAAAGCTAATTTAATTGGTTGGTAATTTTTACCAAGGGTTTTACTTCAGAATGCTATGAAGCAGGTACAGTTAAGGAACAGCAGAACAGACTTCTGCTTCCCTGCTGCTATTATGGGTTAGAAGAGTATGTTCTGATTTGGGGAGAAAAATTTAGCAAAATGATAAACTGAAAGAACATTCTTTGAAAGAAATATATATTTTAAACTTTTGCTATTTATTGCCCTCCAAATAGGTTATACATTTCAACAGTCATTTTGCTCACAGTTGAGAATAATTGAAGCAATTTCTGACTGACGTACAGAGTTCAGAGCTACTCTGCTCAAGTAGCATGTAATATCTCTACACAATTGAAAAAAGGTAATAGAACTTTTAATTGCCACAAATTGAAAACAGAAATCTATTTTTGACCAAGCAAGGTACACTTTGATTGTAAAGTCAGGTTGCCTAGGAAGGCAGACTTTGGCAAAAAGTGGCAGTAAATTCAGTTACATTTCTATTAAATAATACAATACCAAACTTTGCTAATCTGAAAATGTTTAATTTCCGTTGTGATGGAACGTTCAGCTGCAAAAGAAGCCTAGCACAGGCCTTTGTTTATCCAAGTTCTGCCAAACATAGCAAAAATGTACTCACAAATATATATATCCACATTGGAAAAAGTTTGACTAATGTCTAATTTTTCAGACCTTGATTCTTGTATCAATCACTAATCTCTGTTTATTGTGCCAAAGACTGAGAATCAGTGCAGTGGAAAACCTTTTTTTCTTTTTGAGTGTCAGTACAGCATACCATTTGCAGTGATAAAAGCTGTGTCTTGTTTTAAATAGTAAGTTGTTAACATTGTTCTGAAATGTATCCTTTTTGGTACTTCTGGTAGAAAATAATGCACTGGTGGGGTCCTTTGACAGAGATGTTTTAGTCTAAATGTATAATTGGTTAAAGGATTCAAGGAAATTACAGGACAGGTATGGAATTATGATGTTTACTTTCTGATCCAGATTGTTTGTTGTTTCTACAACTTTAGACATGCTTAAGAGGCTGAAATGACCTACAAAGAATAGTGTATGTGTATATATTAAGATATACATAAACACATACATCTAAAATATTACCCAGGTATAAATTTTTTTCAGGATTTTTAGATAGCACTAGAATTGAAAATTTTAAAATGTCATACTTTATAGTTTAATTTTAAGGGGAAGATTGGTTATTTTCAATTATTAGGGTTAAAAGGCCAAATCACTTTTTATGCAATCATGTTTTATACAGTGGTCTCATTGCACATTGTGTTTTTCTGCACTTTTTATGGTATATCACGCTGACATACGTCAATATACACCCTAAAGAAAAATTCCATTTAATGATTGTGCCTTGTATTCTATTATTTCTTGCATCCTTACTAAAATTAAGTTGTCTATTGTAAATGATAACTATATGACTTAGGGGAATGTATTGTTATATGTACTGCTCTGGAAAAGAAAAGCAGTTATTTATTTGTTTATGGTACATTTAGTTATTTTATACCTTTACAAACAAACCTTAATACCATTTTCTATCACTTAAAAAAAGTATTGTCCAGTTTCAATGAAAAAAATACATAAGTAGTCATATTTACTGAGATCTGGTATGGTACAAAAATGTAACCAAAATTTTCTGGTTATACTTTTTTTTTTGGTTTTATGCATCATCTGCAATGTCCGGAAGGGAGGACATGCAGAATTAAGATCTTAAATTTGCACAGAGTCTGTATATGTATTTGAGGCCTGATTCTTCACTCTTTATTTTCTTACAAAAAATAGCTTAAAAGCTTGAACAAAGAATATTGGTATTTGCCACCAAGAGTAATAGAAATATGCTACTGTGGATAGCAGATTAGTATCCACCATACCTAGTTTTAGGTAGTTCATTTTGCTACAAAAAATGGCTAAGATATTTTCCAGATCCTCTTTGAATTGCTATGGATTTGAATTTGAGGGGGGAGGGATTAGTTTGTATTTCATTTGTTGGCATATTTATTTTTTCTAACAAGTATTTCTTTATCATCCGATTAAAATGGAGTCACTAAACACATGGTAAGATAACAAGCTACGTTTGTATAGCTGCAATACAGCTTCAGAATTCAAAACTGATGGATTCTACTTGTTAATTTTGTCAAATCTCACTGATGACGGCAATCATTTGAAAATGTGTAATTTCCTGATGTTATCTGCATTGTAAAATATAAAATAGATTATATCTAAAATTCATCTTCTGTATTTACTCCGTTTGTAATAATGTTTTATATGGCATGTTTCTGTATATATTTATATATCGAAAATACCTTGTGTGTAAGTTTTGGAGACTGAAATAATCTACGTTCCCTTAACAGTAGGTAGAAGATTGTACATCTTAATTTTACGAGGATAGAAGGCCTTACCTGCAGAACATGGGTACTGCTTCCCACCCAGTAATATCGGTGACTTTAGCCAGTAAGTTTTTGATTCTTATTAGACACATTAATGTTTTTCCTTTAAAAATAAACTATGGATAATTTGGGTCAATTTTTTATAGAAGCAACGCTAGAAAATTATTAGAAATTAATACCAGATTTATTTAAAAGTTATATTTTTTATAATTTAATTTCACTAGGTTGCAAACTTTATTTATGAGACTTTAGTCACCATCAGACTGTATTTTGGTTGGGGAAAAATTTATTATTTGAGGTGGTTGTGAGATACTGTATCAATACAGAAAAAGAGCTTTTGATTACAGAGTCTTAGGTTTTTAAATGTGAGCAATAAACTATTGGTCAGTGTTCTGAAATAATTTAAGAACTATAGTTATATGCATGTTTAATAATGCCATCTCAAGTACCTAACAACTGGTTCAGAAAATGGAGTATCAAAACCTCATGTGCTTGTTTTACACTTGCATTGTAAATAACATAGCTTCATAGTCACATACATGCAAACGATCTGGCAGCAATTAACTCAGTTTTATTCATTAAATTCGTTTCTATTTGACATGGATGTGAGGATACTGTTCTGGTACTTCTACGCTATGCTGGGAAACGTTAAAATTGGTATTTGCTGCTGATTGGTATCTCGATAACAGTGTGTTCTTTAACTACCAATGAGGAAATACTTCTGCTTCTGTCATGAGTGTGCTCTAAATGTTTAACAGGAATCACTGTACCTGTGCCTACATACTTAACAACTCTTTAGCCACTTTGTTTCTGTTGTTAGTGTGTTCTCTGGGAACTGAACTGAAATTTTACCACTGTAGTGTTCATTATTGTTGTCAATACTGAACTAGAGCTCTTTGTCACTCGGCAATGACCAGTGATACAACTTTACAGAGAAATGTCTTCCTCCAGTGATTCGACTGCTGTGATAAAGATTTACAGTTGTTTATTTGTACAGTGTCCGGTTTGTACCTGTGATCAGTTTGTTGATAGACTTGTAAGGTTGAGTTGGTTGAGTTAAATATTACTATGGCTTAATATTTGTAAAACTATTAATTGATAAAGGACCCTGATGCACCACGTATAGATATTAATATCTATTAAAAAATAAATTGTAGTGTAGAGACAGCTTATTCACTGTATTGCTGTACAAATATTTTTAAGTACCAATTCTGTGCCAGAGGCTTTTGTCTTACCAAAAAAGGACTACCTGCAACACAAAAAATAGTCTGTCCATTCAGTAACTTCAAGCTTGTTACGATTTTTACACCGCATTTTAATATATTTTGCTCACATTTGTTGGATTGAGTACAAGTAAATGCTTTAGAGTGTAATTTGAATTTAGGCACATGATAAATAGTTGGTTCTATAAAAGCAATAGGCTTAACTGGATGGGACCCTTTCACCCAGTATTTATATAGTAGATTGGAGGTTAGTAGTTTTTAAGCTCACTTTCGTCAACATTCACATTTTATTTGTAGCACGTGAATCTTGCTGAGGTAATTTTAACATCTCTGGTCAATCACGATATAGCCATACCACAATATTTACATTGTCTCCCGAGTCCTTACCTTATTCTAAAATAGTATATTTTCTCCACAGTAGATTGTCAAAGGTTTTTCTTTTTGCTTTTTTTTAACAGTGTTTTAAAATATTTAATTATAATTCTGCTACAATGCTGTGATAGAGAAGGTAGAGGGTTTTAAAACCTCACCTAGAAACAGCAAAAGCTCATTTTCTGTTTACTACCTAAATGAAGACAAATGAACTGTGTAAAATGAGTATATATTTTCTTTTATCCCTGAAGTTCTTGTAACAGATTGGTTTCCAAGGGGACCTAGATATTCAACTGATAAAAGGGCTGTTAGTTTTCTGCTGTAAATTACTGTATATACATGTTTGTTCGTATGCAGAGGAAAGTGTATTACATTTCATAAAACTGGCCAAGGCTTGACAATGTGTTTCAAATAACAAATCTGGCACTGACACCTTACATAGCTTGCTGTTTTTGAATCATGAGTTACAGCTTGCTCACTTTCTATGATGTCGGGGGGAAAACAGCAGGTAGCTTTTAAACCAGAGCTAACCTCCAGGTGCTCTTGTGTTTCTGCTGATTTTAATGCAGGAATTCACCATGTCATTTTTACAGTGTGTTAGAGGAGGAAACATGCCAGGAAGCCAGATTAAAAGAGATCTTAAATTGCAGAAAAAGGTGATTAGCTGCTTCCCCCTCACCTCCCCTCCCTCCCCCCACTCCCGTTTCCCAAGGTTCTAACAGCCTCAAGGCACTCTAGAGAGAAACCTTATATGCTGCAATAAAATAAGGGTGAATAAATTTAGCTTTTAGGAGGTACATAGTGAGACAAGTAGTCATTTGGATCCTTTTTAATGCAGATAAATACATCAGGAAATTCACTTCAAATAATGCAAACAATACATTTTAGGGAGGGAAAGTAGTACTATACTATGAATTCCTACACTGAAAGAACAAAGAATGAGGTCACACAAATTAGGAGTAGAAAGAAATAGAAGTACCTATCATGTACTGTGTGATGTACATGTACTATTTTGTGCTTACAACTGCGCGGGTTGGTTTGCTAATGCATTGAGACCATACAGAAGTTACATTTTTGGACCATACTAAAACTGCAGAAGTGTGGTGGACAACTGGATAATGATCATGAGTGAATTAAATTCTGTCATAATGTTTCAATATGTATAGAATGGAGCTCAACTTCAAGTAAATTACCTAGAAAGGTTAATTTTAAAACTGACAGATTTTCAGATTAAAAATTACACTTATTTTGTACAGAATTATGTAAAACACAAATCTGTTGTATGTAATGAGTAACAGTTTTGAAAACTATAATTCTTTAGCTTTATCAAGGCTTTTTTCCTTCCAGAAATCTAGATTATCATGTTATAACCTGAAGTATCTCACCAGGATAACAGTGCCCTTTCTTTTTGTACATATGGATTGGAAATTTCTTTACTGTTATGTGGACACTTTCTATGTTAGTTTTGATGCATAATACTTTGAATCCTTTTATACAAACTAGAATGTATGTGTAAGAATTACTGTCACTGCAATGTAGTAACTACAAACTTATTTTTAAATAAATAGAAAACATGTTTTTCTAAGCTGTCCAACAGTGTTTGTTTCTATCTAGTAACTTACTGTGCTATGGGACAATTGGTTGTGTGTTTTTCAGAACTCCCTAAATTCAGCTCCTTCTGATTCCTTGTGGATATGGATGGTATAGCGGTATCTGGTAGTATGGTCTGTGGGTAAGTGGGAACAGACAAAATTGGAACCGGAGCACTCTGATAGAGATCAGAATTTGCTATTTGGCAGGGGTTTTCACTAAGCCCCGAAGTTCAGGAGGCAATATAAAGGCAGTAGCGTCTGGCACTGAAGACCCCATGTTGCCAGTCCTCTGAGCTCACTTTCACATGTGTACCTCTAATCCTCCAGGAAGCCTCCCCTGTTCAGGTGACAACTGTTTGTACCTGAGCTACGTCCAATCTGTGGAAATCTCTGCTTCCCAACAGCTCTAGAAGAAGCTAGAAACACTTAAGCAGGGAGAATCCCCTGCCTCCCTGCCTGTAGAGTGCTGGTCTGCAGCCTAGCTGCCCCGAGCAGGTGATGCAAGGAAAAGTCGACACAGGGTGTGTTTTCACAAAACTGCAGGGTTGGTTTGTTTCTGTCTACAGTTTTCTGCTCAGTAGATGCAAGAAAAAAGAAATGTGGATTCTGCTAATTTCATGTGTTATTTGCTTTATCAGATGATCTTTTCCTCCTTATGTTCCTTACCTGAAAACACGAGGAATTGATGGAAGAGACCCTCACTCACCTCACAGATGCAGGTACGTGTGCTTCTGGGCAACAGGAATGTGGAAGGGTCACAGCGGAATGAACTGAGTTCCCTGTGGCTTTCCAGACTCCACATGAAGTCTGGCAAAAGCAAGATTTGTTTTAGCAATTGAGGAAGAATCTCTGTCCCAAGCATCCGTGTGAGTTTTGCTCATTGGTGTGTTCTGCTTGGAGAAAATAATTTTAGAATACTGGAAGTATGAACACTTCCTTCGGTGCTGCTGTTATGTCCTAGAGGTGCTAGTTCTGTTGAATGTGCATTTCTAGTATTACAGCACAATAATAATAGTGGTGTGCTCATCCAAACATAAGCCAATCCAGGTCCAGGGTTTTAGTTTTGTTACTGAGAATAGTCTTAAGCAGTTAATAACTTTTTCTTTGTCTTGATAAGATCTAAAAACTTTTTCTGTGTAACTCTGTACAGAATCCTTAAAATACAACTTTATCCCAGTTCCCATTTCTGTGACAGGTATCTTTTTGAAAACTACTGTGGTTATTCTACTTTGTGTAGAAATCAAGACTTTGCTTAGGATTAACAGATGCTGTGAAATGTTGGTACCTGACTGTGCCGTTGGAGCGTGTGCTGGTTTTAACACCAGCAGGAAATTAAACTCCAAACAAGCCATGCTCCAGCCCCTGCCCCTTCCAGTAAAGGAGGGACAAAAAGGAGAGACTACAAATGGAGAGACTATGGGTAGGAATAACTTAATGAAAACACAAAACAATGGACTAAGACACACACAGTACAATACAAAAAGAGAAGGTGTTCAACCCACAGAAAGGTATTGACCACCAGGAACAAGAACAAGGTGGTGGACACTCCCCGTGGGCTGTGTCCATGTGGCTTCCCCAGACAAAGGCAATAGGATGATTGTTCCTGCGTGCTGCCCACATGGTGGTCAGGAAACAAAGGCGACATAGTGGGAGAACTGTGGCTAACACTTCCCAGCCCACAATAATGGAAAACAGCGATAGAGAAAGCCCCTAGAAGCTGGGTCATCCAAATCGGGCCCGCGCCGCCACTCTGCTGAGCTCAGTTCTGTGCAGGTGCCTTTCCTGCCGCTTCCAACGCTCCTCTGCACCGGGGCAGGGGAGAACGGTCCCACTGGGATGCCAGCTTCATGCTGCCCCTGGCCACTGTCCCTGCAGCGCCATGCCTGGGAGCCACGCTGCAGCCTCTCGTCAGCACTGTGTCCCACAAAGGTATCCCAGGATGAAGTCTGCAGGTCCTTTGCTGTCACCCTCCTGCTGGAGTGGGAGAGGCAAAAGTGGCCAACTTCCAGTAAGGGCGCCTAGCTTTTCCTGCTGAATCCACGTCCCAGGTGCTGCTGTGTGTGGTACAGAATAACAACTTGGTCACACCCACACCCCTAAACTCTGCCCCCTCTAACCAGGACAGATCATAACGCTCATTAAATGAAGGAAATTGTGTGATCATTGAAGTTGACCATTTTGCTTTCAAAGTGAAAAGTTTTTATGCTAAAGCCTGTGTTCTTTTCTGCTCTAGCAATCAATATGAGCTTTGCAAAAAATGTTTGTCACTTCACAAAGATAAATGAGCAAAGTGTAATGGCTTTAAAAATTAATCAATGTTCCTAGTTGAAGCAAATGTGAAAATAAAGCAAGTGCCAGCAAGCAACATACAATGTGACTGGAATTTAAATAGCATAAAATTAAGTTACTGCACAACAAATTACAATGCAAAATATAATTTTTGTGGCTTTTACTACTGTTAACAGGAAACTCAAAGCCCAAAACGTCTGGTTGTTTGTCTAGCTCAGAGAAATACTGTGCTAAGAAATCTTTGCAAGAAGCTTAATTTACTGTTTGACAGGAGTGCAGTGAGAATTTATGAATCTTCTCTTGTACTTTAAAATCTGTGTGAGCGCTGAAGGAGGACAGAGTAGAGAATTTGGGAATGATGTTCCTAGTCTGGTAACAACCATACAAATTTGCTTTGTGCTTTCTTTTCTTGTCTCTGAAATGGGGAGATTTGACCTAAACTTGTCTGTTGGCCTTTCATTTCACTTCAGCTAGGTATATAAATGCAAAAAAAACCCCAAAAAAACAACACCAAACAAAAAAAACCCAAGAAGGTGGAAACAAGAGCAGAGGCAGGTAACCAACTCATTTAGCATCAAATTTCTGCAGAGGCCTATTCCTGGAGGTACTGACTTCAAACAATGTTAGCATTGAAGAGCCAGGCAGCCTCAGCTATTAATTTGTGTTTTGTCTCAAATCTCTGAATCTGACTTTGAACAAGGATATTCAAAATAATAAAGACAGTAACTTAAAATTCAAACCTGGTTAGAATATAATTAAAATATTAGAAAGAATTACTCTATTTGTATTCTGTAGCAGAGAAACCTAGTGGGGTTAGCTTTTTGAAATTTGAGCACCTTATTCAAAACTTGAATTCTCTTAATTATTAAGGAAGATGGAGTAAGCTTCCATGAACTGCTAAGAAAAGGAATACAGCTGTCAAGAACTTAAAACAAAAAAAAAAAAGAGCTACTTAGAAGTCATTAATTAGTGATTGATCGCCTGTCAATACAGTGCCTATTTTTACCCAGCTAGAATCTCAGCACGAGGAGCTGAGTGTATGTGCAGCCTGTACCGCTGTTGTCCTTCACTGACACCAGTTAATCTGCATGCACAAGTACATGGGGAAAAACTAAATATCTAAAACTTGAAACTTTTATGCTGTTTAGTGCTTGTAAAGTGTTTGAGGTTGTAAAATGTGTGTGAATGGTAAACTCTTCTGATCAATAACATTTACAAGGGAAATCAGTGGTTAAGTTACTTAGAAAAAATTACTAGAAAATTCACATAAGCGTTGTCTTAAGAAAGGGCAGATCATCTGAAGTTGTGTTGTGGTCAGGTCAGGATTGTTTATTTTTCCTTGCATGCAATTTATTAAGCTGTAATTTTCCTCTGGCTTTGGCCTCTTCTTTGCCCACCTCTGAGTCATGACAGAGCACACAGGGCTGGTTTCCTTCTGGCTCTTGCACTGAAAATCTCTGCTCAAGCACATGGGGAGTAACCTGTTTTGTAAAAGAAGCATCTTCATCTTGCAATTTGATTTACTTTGTATTAAGAAGGTGTCTTAATGTTTGGGTAGTAATAAGTTGCTTAAGTCACACTTTAAAACCTTCAGCCTCCCTGAGGTAGGATCAGGTGTTTACATGGCTCCTGAGGTTTTGCTCAAGGGAGCCAGTAGGTCCCAGTATTTACTGCAGCCTGGGCTGGTGTTGATGCAAACACAGCCACGATGGCCCCAGAGAGTGTTCTCCTTGGGGTGGGCTGTGTGAGGCAAATAGGTTGCTCAGAGCAACCTGATCTAGCTCAAGATGTCTCTCCTTTTTGCAGGGGGGTTGGACCTTGAAAAGGTCCCTTCCAACTCAAACTGTCTATGATTCTGTGATTAAAAAACTATTTTTCTTAGGTAGAATTTGTATTTCTAGTCTAGGCTAGTATTCATGTGAGTTTTCAATTGGGCATTCCTGCCATGTTGCATGGGTTTAAATCCATCAACAAAAATCCATCCTAGGCCTGGCCACTTAGTTCCCACCTCTTCACTAGGTATGGCTTGATAACATTTTGGGGTTTTTTCACAGTCTTGCCCCTCAGAGAGCTGTGCTGTGCTCAGTAAGTGAGAAGCGATGGGTAAAGAACATTTCCTTTCTCTTCGTAAGGCTCGACATTTGCTACTGATGAATTTCTTTTGTCTGTAATGTTCCCATTGCTCCGATCTCTCTGGATCATTTGCAGTTTGAATCTGCCTCCTCCGTTTGCTCCCACTCTGATTTGAGTGCCATCAGCAAATTTGGTTGCTGTTGAATTTACACCAAAGAAATCCGTGACACAGATGAGACTCATGGCCGGGTTTGACCCCCCTGCAGCAGCCCAGCAGGGGCAGGCCCGGAGTTTCTGTCGGGCGGCTGACACGTGCGCTATCGAAACCACTGAGGACACTCCTGCTTCAGCTGTGCCGGCATCCAGCTGTGACAAAGCCGGGCCCAGGGACTGCACCAGGTGCTCTCTGAAGTACCAACAGCGTGGTGAGAGGTACAGCAGGAGGCTGGGTTACAGGCTTGTGTTAGGACACATTTTGCATAAACTTCACATACGAGAACTACCTCCGGACTTCTATTCTCAGCCGGTTCAAGCCACTTGTCTACACTGACAGAAAAAAATACCTAGGTAAGGAAGTTGAAAATGTTGTTTTCTTTAAGTTAGCCTGCAGAAATAAATTAGAACCTTTTATTCCTTTATTTTAATCTCTTTAAAACTGTCGGGGTGTAAAGTCCACGCGGGTGTTTGTTGTGTTTTGAGATTAAGAAATCCTGATCTCGTCTGCCCTGAGAGCTTTTTCGTGTGGGGGAAAGACGAGAGCAGGGGACAACCTCCCCACCTGGCTAAGAGCCTGGCCCGAGTTCAGGCTCGGCGCTCGCCCCTCCAGGATCCTTTTGGGCGTTGTTGTGCAAGGGAGGGCACAACCCTCCCCTCGGCCCCACCTGCCGCCCGCAGCCCCGCCTGGGCGAGCAGCCGGGACGGGACGGGACGGGACGGGACGGGACGCGCCGCCGGGTGAGGAGCCGCCTGCGCGGGGCCGGGAGCGGCGCTCAGCGGGGGCCGAGCAGGGGCAGGGGGGCTGCGGCTCCCCACGGGCGCTGCCGGCTCGGGGCTGCTGCGGCTCGGACCCCGCTCGGGGGGTGCAGGCACAGCGTGCTTCTTGCGGGTGTTCGGGTGTTTCGGAATACGCACAAAAATGTTTTGATTCGGGCTAACTCTCTATATGCTACCGCATCTTTTCTGTCTGGGGGATCCGGCTGCTCAAAGAGCTGATTTTAGAAATAGGAGGGAGATGTGCAGAGGCAGAAGTTGTATTGCTGTGCTGTGTAAGTGCTGTGGGCAGCGCGGTATCGATCCTGTCCAGCCCTCCGGCCTCGCAGGGTGCTCATGGCTATTTGTGATCTGTGACTCTTCCTCCTCCCACAACACACAAGGCTAAACAAGTACGGTACAACTACTGATTATGTCTAAAAGGAGATTAGGAGATGTTTTTTCTTTGCTGGTGGCTCTAAAGCAGATGATGCAGAAGTGAAAATACAGTTTGTGGTAAGGCTTCATCACACACTAAGATGTCTTCATACTCCTTATAATGTTCTTTGAGCCTCCTTCGGCATTGTTTTGTGATCTTGACTACTTTTGCTACGCAGTTCTCATAAATCTACCTTTCCATGTGCACACATGCTGTGTATATTACAGTAACCCAAATTATTTTGCAAATTACATAAATCAGGATAGCAGCATCTAGAAGCAACTGAGACACAACTGAAGTGAATTGCTTGTGCTTGCAGGCTGAGTATTCCACTCCAGGAGAGAGCAGGGGCTGCAACAGCTGCTCCTGGAGAACAGAGAGTGGGTGTAGGTGAATGCTGCAGTAAACCTGGGTGCTCTGAGAACACCTGTGTAAAAGACAAGTCTCAAATTTCAGCATGTCTTAGTTGTGATTTGAAAAAGCCTCACAGATGTAAAGACAGTAAACATGCTCCTCAGCTGAAGGTGAAGATCTTAATTGGATGGGGAAAGAGGAAAGAGTCATGAATATGCACTGGTGTGGTGTTTCAGGTGCCTATGGAATGAGAAGTGATGTCAAATCTTTTTCTAATCTAGTGATGGGACTGTGGCACATTATCAACTTGGTATGGTGCCTTCAACCTGAAAGAAAAACCCCTTGGTTCTGTCAGATGTGCAATTATCACTGCATCTAATCAGATTATTCTTGAGGCCATCAATCTGGTATGTCAGACATGTTTAACACACTGAATTAGGTGACAAAGCAGCACAACAAATTTTGTTCATGGACAGCAGCTTTTTACTGCAAACTGGATAACCACACAAATTCCCAGTTCCTTTTTCTTTTTTTGCTGTTTATGGACAAAAAGATGCCTATATAAACCTTAAAAGCAGGTTTTTGCTCTGTCTTGTGAAGCTGTCTATTTTTCTATTAGCTTTTATAAGTACCATGAAATTTAATGCAGTTAAAGTGGCCTAAATTAAGTGTGCTCTCTCTGGCTGTAACCGAAATGCCTGAGTACAGATTGTACATTATGTTACGAACCAACAAAGCAACCTGAAGGAAACTTTTAAGTACTACACATCTAGCAAAGCTCACAGCTACATATTTTGTCTCTTTTTAAAAATTTTCTCTTCCTCTTTTCACAGTAGGTAGCAGTGAAGTGTCTTTGACAAAACTTCCTGTTGGAATGCCTCACATCAATGCAGCTGCAGCTCTCCAGATTTCCATGCTGCTCTTTGCTCTTCCTGCACAGTATTTCATATCTCAGTGGTATGGAACGGACTCTGCCGAGCGCATCCGAACCACAGAAAGGTTGTAAGACTCACCTTCCCTACTGCATTTATCTGTAAGAGAGTTCTTTCTCATCCCCAATAACACTTTGTCCTGGAAAGCTGGAATGTGGGTGGATTGGCTATTCCTATACAAAACCAACATTTAAATGATACCCTGGGTATTTTTGTGGCTTAATGTGACTGTATTTAGTTGCTTAAGGATGTCTTTCAAAATTTAAATAGCAATTGTTGGTTTCTTCACATAAAAGCCCTTATAATCTGCATGAGTGCCTTAATCTCATTCTTTTTTGGCACATTCCAATATATGTTACTAAAAGTTATGTCCCTTTCAAAAGGTGAAAATTAAGCTTCTGATTAAGTAACATTAGTTCTAATTTTCCATCACCTTTTGACACTTACTGTTATAAAATATTGTCTTGCATAGTATGACTCAGTACAGACTCTTAAACAACAAAATTCACTCACAGTAAATTACTTAAGGCAGTGACGATAGAGTTAAGTACACAGTGCCATTTTGTGTATGAATTAAGAAGCTGTGTATTGACAGAATCCCACACATCTATCTCCAAATAAAAAGTGGAGAATATTACATCAGATCCAAATTTTTGATAGTGGTATCCACTGGCAAACATTGGTATCTGGAAAATGAACCATGCAAACAGACACTCAGTTGTAAACGTGGCCTGTGCAGCGCGCCGGCTGTGTAGTTCATCTGTGGAACTCCAATACGTGAAGCAGTAAGAGCAGAAGATTGGCCTGATGAAAAGAAAACTAAGCTTGGCTTATGCATAAAGACCCAGAGTGAAATAATTTTCAGGCCTCACGGCATGAGTCAACTACTTACTATTTAGATTTATGCAAAAACCTGTAGGCTTTTTTTAATAGTCTTTTGATTATGTACACCATTTTTGAAATATCTCATGATCGCTATTCTCAAATAACAGTTGAAGCTGCAGAATCTGAATGTAATACAATTCCTACAGTCTGAGTACAGGAAGAAAGCAACCTTCTAACGAAAAATGGTATTTTCCAAAATTTACATACGGTTTACTGGTACAAGTGATGATTGAAAGAATATTCATTTGCAGTCTTGATATTAATCTTGAGAACTTGTTCACAGTCACTGACCCTTTCTTCCTCTTTGCTACAGAAGTGAAACTTTAAAGTTTAAATATTAAAAATCTGTATAAGAATACTAGAGAAGGTTTTAAAACCAATATGATGATAATTTTTACTCCTAAAGGATAATTGCCTCTTGGAGCATCTCAGCAAGATCTTACTTGAGTCTGGATGCGTGGGCAGATCGTTTAAAGCTGTGGCTCTCAAAGACAAGGTACGGTGTTACCGTCTGCGCTTAATAAATTTCAAACATGTTCTGTTCTGAGCAGGAAGGTGTGTTGTGGGGGAAAATAAGTTACAAAGAGGAAGTATCTCTCATTTGCTTCTTGAGATTGATCTGGAACTTTCTACCAGTTTTAAGAAAACCTTGTGCTTACATTCTACACAAACATTAAAACTGAACTCCATGAGAAACTAAACATAACTCATGGCAGTAATTCTGTACATATTATCCTCTAAATTTATCTGACTCTGAAGGCAGGACAATTAACCAAATTAATGACTGTAAGCAACTACATGTTTGTAGGATCAGATGCTAAAGCATTGGATGGATATCTTATGCCCTATATGGTAGTTCAAGAAAATCTGAATTAGGAATCACAGACAGAAAATCTGTGGGCTAAGAAGAAGGCAATTTTGATTATTGTCCATGTGACAAGGACTGGTCTAGAAAAAGTAAAATTATATCCATTTACACATACACACCATTTTAATTTAAGAAGACTGTTCATGGACTTCTTTCAGTTCACTGAAGGGCTTATTTGTGAGATTTAATTCTTGTACAGTAGAAATACATCAAAGGTTTTACCTTGTCTGGACCTTCAAAGATCCTTTATTCTCGATCCATGTACAATAATCAAGGGTGTCAAGTGCTCTGAACTGTAGAGGATCCTGACTTAATTTTGCTTCCAGCAAAACCTAGGGGAATGGTATATGAATGGAATCAGAAACTGTGTTTTTCTTAGGTTCACCATAAATTGCTTTGCAACTTTATGGAAAGCTCCATGCATCTCTAAAGATAAAGCCTGCAAAGATCAAATGATCTGCTGATTATTTGTATATAGTTGGAGCTGTTTGTGTCTTTTGAATATTTTACAAAGAATGGGTTATCCTAAAAATGTAATCTGAGACTTTCCATATTAGCTGCTGTTTTTAGCAATGCAGTTGGACAAGTTAAGATTTTGCCCATTCCTCTTTCTGTTCAGAGGTATTTGTCAGCCTTAAGTCTTCCTACGCATTTGAGCTAAACCAAAACTTTTTAAAAAAGCGTTGCTTGCACAGGAATCTGCTCTCACTTTCTTCCAGGCAGGGTGAAGGGAGTAAGACTGAAAGACACCATCAAAGAGGAAGGAGACTAGGACAGCCTGTAGTTCCTTGGCACCAATGGTTTGCTGGCTAGTATGGATGGAGAATGTTACCCAAACACCTCTGTTCATAGACTGCTGCTGTTACACTGCCAGCAGAAGGAATATTTGAAAGCATAACTGAAAGCATAAATGTTCAGTTTTCTCATAGTTTCTTTACTCTTTCTCTTTTTAACAATAGCAATGAAAAACATTAGGCATTTCCCCTTTCTAAACATGTCTGTCCCCTACTCCTCACCCTCTAAATTCAGACGAAATTCAGTCTACTGCAGAAGGAAAAGCTACACCTACTGCAGCCTTGGGCAGGGACTCATCACCAGAGACCTTGTCCATACCAGTATAAACTAATTTTTAAAGAGTTTACAAAAGATACTGAAGAATCAAGCTGTTAGAGTGCAGAATAGTGTTTGCTCACCTCTATAAAATTAGTGGGTTTCCTCTGATATAAAAATTCTAATGCAACTGTAGAGTAACATATTCAAAGAAATTAGATTCATACGCTTTTTTTCCTGTTGGAACAAATTCTTTTTTCTTGTGTATTCTTTAGAAGTATTTTTAATGTAAAACTCATGTGGGATTCAAATTGCAGAGAAGATTGTATCAAAGGCTTTGCAGTATCCCACTTAGCATAATTAACCTTCTGATTATTACTAAAACTCAGCTTCTAATGAACTTGTTTATATGTTTATATTAATATTTGTGTTATTAATATGTTTATATTAATTTTACATTTTAGGAATTGGTACTATGGTGAAAACAAAACTAAAAGTGGTGGCAGTGAAGCAAAACCCCATCCTTATTTTGCAGGTATTGAAGTCTTGGCAATCCTTCTGTATTTTGATACAACTCATGATGTTGCCTATACTGGATTTCTATACTTAATTTGTAAATGGCAGAGTTTTTTCCTTTTTTCATCTCTCTAAACGTGATTGATAATATTCAGTAAACAAAACAGAAGATGTAAAATCCAAGGCCTCTTCCCTGTGCTGTGTAATAGCATCAATATGATGTAACTATATGTATGTATTCTACTGAATACATCAGTGTATGTATTTTGTATTGAGCTATGAAACACTGGTACGGCTTTCACTTGATTCAAATGAACTGATTTAGATCAATTTCATAACAGGAAAAAGAAACAGTTGACCACTTTGTTCCTGGAAAAAAGTTCCCTGCAATCAGACTGAACAGAAGAATTCTGTGACCTAAACTAGCAAAAAATAATGTCACAATCAGTTATCACATTTAAGCACTGTAAAATACTGTATGTAAGGCTTAAGCAATTGTCAATGCATACACGTGTTAATGCTTTCTAAAACTCTGTTAAGATCCCTATGTAATATCAAAGGCATACAAATAGAAAAGTGTCTTTCTTAGTGGATGTTCCTTTGTAAAATATAGTAATTAATATTCCAGGGGAAAAAACAAAGCACCTGATCTTCTTTACTTTCCCTGTTAATCTAATTGTCAGTTCTCTTCAGGCAGAAGTCAGAATAATTTCTGTTAAAATGTTTAATATAACTGATCAAACTTTTATCCTTGCTAAGTCTCTTTCTTTGTTAAATTAGAGTCAACTCATGTTCGCAGTCCAAAGCCTGAATATATTAAGTTCCGTGTGGGCCAGGTAATAATTCACAGAAGATTTGGCTACTCAGGAGTCATTGTTGGATGGGATGTAAAAGCTAACAATCCAGAAGAACGACTACAACCCAGATACCCTCCAATGAAACAGGTTTGAATGTACACAGAATAACTCAAGTTAAAATACCCTCAGAAACACTGTTACAGACCAGCTTTCTGCTATCCTAGCAGGCAATACTCCAATCCTGTATCACTTGTGCAGCTGAGTGGTACCTTTGCTGCTTCTGCACTGTGGTCCCAGTACAGCTTGGCTTTTGCACCTCTGAGTGGCTAAGTTTTGCTGGTCAGAGCTGTAGTGGACATATCTCAAACTATAAATACTCACTTTTTATACACAGCGTTGTATTTAAAGTAGCAGTGTCAACCTATTATGTCTGAATGGATTTCTCCTGCTGTGTTACTGAAGTTGAGAAGCTGTTAAGTCTTTTATCTGGTTATCCATAATTGGTGGCATCTTCACTGCACCTAAGAAATGCAAGTAATCCTCTGTGTTTAATCAGTTTCAGTGAGAAAGCAATGCTTTTGAGGATCTGGTTACTTGGAGTGTAAATCTATTTAAAAACACATTTTTGTTAGAATTCTTAAAGCCTTTGAATTTCTCTAGCTTAAGTCCTTGTATTTGAAAATCAGATGCTAAATCTTTGTTGACAGTGCTAATCTGGTAATGCAGTGCTGCATACTCTGTATGCCACTGACGTGCTGCTTAAGTGGCAGGAAGATGCTAATCATTAAGTCAAAGACGACTGAAAATGAGGAAAACATGAAAATCTTTGCCTATAGCAGAAAATTCCCGTTCAGCTAAGAACTGACATTCAGTCTCATTTTGTGCATTTGGTTCCTTCCCTGATGTAATTTTATCCAACTGTTGCTCATCTTTGGTTTCTAAAACACCTGCATCCTTGCTTTCTTTTCTCCTCTCAGTAGTGTTATTCAGTAGTCACCCCAAGAATTTCCCAGAAGACACTGATTCTTTTTATGTACCTTACATTGTTCTGCTGTCCCAGCGGCCTTGTGTTCATCTTTATTGTTTTAATTTCAATAGCGATAACAAAGGGTTTAAGTGTCTTTTGCTGGTTTTGGGGTTTTAATTGCCTTTGCCTATCGTGCCATAAGCACCTTGTAAAATGCCTTCTGACCTTTAGGCAGCAACTACTAAGCTTGGTCCTTGCAAATCCCTCAAAACATCAGCCAGGTTTTCAGCCCAACTTTTCCTTGCCTTCCTCTGACTTCCAGATCTTTACAAAATCACTGAGCAGAGGCCACTGCCTGTTCTCATTGATCGATACTGATTCCTTCATGAACTCCATCTGTATTCATTCATGACTTTTTTGTGTTTAGATTGTGGGGTACTTTGGGCAGGAATCTTTATGGACAGCAGCGAATATCATGGCCCATACTCCCTGGCCCAGGATTTGTTTTCATAGGCACTTCCTTGTTGGAAGATTCATATATATTTATGCATAGAAGTTGCCTTAGCTCTCTCCAGGATTGGGACCATGGTTCTTGGAGGTGGCATTATGTTCTGAACTTGTTTCTTCCTCTCTGGAGTTCAGTTGCCACTTGTGAAGAAAGAAGGGTGGTAGCAGATGGCCATGGGGCCTATGTACAAAAAGCAAGGATATTTTAAGTCTTGTTTCTTGCAAGGTCTGTGGGGAAAAAAAGGTTAGATAAACTCTTGACTCTTAAAAAAATGTTTCAGATATGCCAAGAACTTTGTGTGTTGCAGTTCTGATTGCTTTACATTTAATTCTCCAAACTGACATTGGTAAAATCATAAAAATGAACTGACTGCGCATATATATATATATATATATCTCGACTGGATTTAGGTTCTGTAAGCCTACTGAAAGTTAACTGATTATAATAAGTAATCTTTAGTCATTATCTCTCTTTGAGGCTATTTATTTTCTTTCTATTTTTACAGGATCTAAAAGATACTCCTCACTATCAAATTCTAATTAACAAAGCAAATGTATTTGGCAAATCTACAGCGTATGTGCCCGAGGAAGAGATAACAGTTATCACAGGATTAGAGGTAGTATTTATTTTTATTCAGTTGCAACTTGATTGTTATCCTGTATGTTTAAAAGTTAGCTGACCTTTGGCTTAATAGATACTAGCTAGGATGCAAAGTAAGTGAAAACTAACAGAGAAAGCAGATAAACAGATTACTGCTATACTTTCAAGCATGGGTTTCTGGAAGCTAAAAAATGACCAAACTCAAATACTACCCACTTTGAAGTATCTAACTGCTGCTGTAAGTGTTTTAGCAACTTGATTTTCATTATGTATAGGCTGTTGCAGAAACAGACTTTTGTTTTATGATTTCTGGGGATCTAGCAAAGTATGTTGGTTTCTCAATTCTACTCTGAAAAATCTGCATTTCAAACAGCTCCTGCTCAGCTGCTGCCCAGACTGAAGAATGTCTCCTTTCTTAACTGCAAAACTTTGGGGGCCAAAATTTCTGTTTTGTGTATCAGGATTGAAGCAGCTTTTGATTCCCAGCTTATGCAAGGCACACCTGATTTTTAAACTAGTCTGAGACTCTGATCCAGAAAACAGCCTTCAGGCATGCATGCCACATACAGGTGGCTTTTTGCAGCTATGCTGTTGTGGATGCTTTCTTTCAAATTGTGGATAGTTGGCAGGATCTGTATTTAAAATAACAACAAGTAGATGAACCATTCATCTAACAGGAGATGCTTGGTCTAGTCAAACAGAGCAGATTCAAATTGGTATCCTCTCCCTTTTGGGAAAACCTCCCAAAGGAATTGTGTAGCTCAGACTGGCCTGAAGACTCTCCATGTTCTCTCTCAAAACTGTGCTGCTGCACACAAAGACCCCTCTCAACCACAGTGTGACACAATCACCTCTTTTATTTGGGGAGAAGCCTTAGTTCAGTCCATTCTGTTTTAGACATCAATTGTAATATAAAATATGCCAACATGCCTGAACTTAGGAGCAGAAACTATGCTGTTCCAGATGAGTATCATAAATATTTAAAACTGGATTCTGCCCACACTGTCCAAAAAATGCACCTTTCACCATGCCAGTTAGCTGGCTACCTTCAGTTTCCTTTATATTCCATGGGGAGAAACAGATACTTCATCTTAAATACTTACCTTGTGGAATTAGCTTTTAAGGTATCAAATTGCTTTATTCACCCGTGTGGCAGGTTAATTCTCCACACAGACTATTAGAGGAACTGTTGGTAACAAGCTCACAAAACCAGGTATTTCAAAGTTATCTAGCTGAGATTGCTAACAGATGGTGAGTCATGCCAATACCTCAAGTTCAAAAGGTCTGTGGATTGCCCTCACTCAGCCTTTTGCACAGCCTAATAAGCACATAATTTCTTGAACAGCTGAGAGATCAGAAAATGCTTAGACTTGTCATGACCCTTTCCCAGCTGACAGTTCTGAGCCACTCACTGTGGGCTTCCTGCATCGAGACAAGGCTTGGATTGTCCTTGGTGGGTTTGCATCTTCATGCTGGACCTAAGGCCATCACCCGGGTGTATCTTCCCCACCACTTCTTTACTGTTCCTGCTGCCTCACTGGATTAGATAACTGATCCAGCTAAAGAAATACCAAATAGCTCTAACAGCAACGCAAGTGGGAATTACTTCAGTAAGAAACAGTGCTGATTTTAAACACTGATGCTGGTGTAGATCTAGCTTGTAACATGTCGAGATCTGTTCAACATTTGTAAAGTACTTGGAGAAAGCTGCTATTCTGATGACAGAAATTTGGTTATGGTACACAGAAGATCCCATTGAAAGTACCTCTATGTATATTAAAAACTCATCAGGAGTTTTCAAACAGTGTAGTAACTTCAATTATTCATTTAAGTATCAGTTTGTATTTATTGCCAATTCTGATGCTTCTTCAACTTGAAATATTTTTTTCCCAGGTGTATCACCCTGATATGGAAACCTACTTCAGTGGATATGATGGATCAAAATACATTATGCAGCCATGGTTGAAAATTTGCTACCCTCATGACTGAGCATGACTGAACAGTGTCTGTTCCTGTAATGTATGTCCAGACAACAGATGTCCTTTTTAAACTTGAGCAAACAGACATCAGGATAAAATGTATATTTTTTTCCTATGATGAAATAAAACATTCCTAAGCAGGTTTTATGTTGAACACTCAATTTTGTCAGAAGCAAACACACTGCATGTTCAGTTTGCCATGACTCAGCAATGGGGATTAATTTCCTTCCAGTTTTGGGAGGAAAGGTGTAAAGGTAGTCCAGTTTCAGCCAGGAGTACCAAAGGTTTGGCACATCAAATATCTTGCTGTTTTACAGGGGCCAGGGAACAAAATAACCAGTTGTGAACTGTACTTTCAGAATTAATTGTAACCTTAACTTTAGGGGATAGACCTACCACAAGAATGAAGTAAAAAAACATCAAAAAACTCAAGAAAGCATAAAAATTTTATTAAGAAACTCTGTAGGATTTGAAGGTTTCTAGAGCAACTTGTTTCTTCTGTTTTCTTTCCCCTTTATCTCAAACACAGCAAACACTCTACAAGAAGCGTAAGCAGTAGCATTCTGGATTCTTTCCTGCAGAGTCCGTGAATCAGCAGAGTGTGACAGGTGACTGTCTATGTGGCCTCCCCATTCTTTTGTTTCTTCTTCTTTTATCAATAAAGGCTTTCCCAACGCCTGGCCAAACAGTCGACAGACCTCCTGGGCTTTCCGGTGTGTGTTTCCAACAGCAGTGACACATACTTGACGGCTGAGAGGTAGAAGCAGCAGCACAATAACAAGCAGGGCCAACTGCTGTACCAGTGTTCCTGCCAAGCTTTTTTTTTTAACGTCTCGGGTTCTGTAACTGCGGAGACGCTGAGGCACATCACCTTCCCCCGGCTTCTGGGCCACAGCTTGGGCATTGAGGGAAGAGTGTGTGGAGGAAATGTCAGCATCCTCACTAGTTCCGATGAGATCACGCATTTCTAACACCCGTATGCAGCAGGCATCCACGCTGAGTTGTGCAGAGCAAGAGTTCAACCCTTGCTCCAGGCATTTCAGTGGCTCAGCTGCAAGGCATACAGCACCTGCTTAACCTCACTGGCCAGATTTACTGATCTCCTGTAGATACCTCTGACATTCACTTTTGGCATCTCTGGAACCATTAACAGCAGCTAACTGAGCCTGCTTCTTGGACCAGGCTGTTCTTTTCTTTAAAGAGGCAAAACCCCAACCAAGACCAAACTCCCTTCTGTCTCTCCTACATTAGTGGGAGAAGCCTGGAATTTGAATAGTCAATGCTTAAAACATATTAAGATTGTGAGCTTCAGGGCAGCATGTTTTGATGCCGAGGAAGTGCCACACATGTTCTTTCCAGATCACGTCAGCAGCTAACAGTAATGGGAATTGGCAAGGGTACTTAAATTATCAACATCTGGTAACACACTCACAGCCTCATGAATAAATACAAATGAAATCTACACATGATGATGTAATCAAAGCCGAATTCTGTTGACCTAAGATTCACAGCAGATTATACTCCAGTGGAAATCAGTGGGAAAATATTTTTTATTACATTCTGCTTTTGCACAGGGACAAGAAGAAATTCTATCTCCTAGGCTGAACAGCATTAATTTATAAGTTATACTTAAATACTGAAATCTCTAACATAAATATTAATAGGTGTGAAGGAAACTACTTGCTCCCATTGCAAACAGCATAAATTATGTATTCATATTAACTGAGGCTGTAAAATTTGTGGTGTGTGAGAGAACTTACCGAAGGGTGTCTATGGCTTCTGGTGTGTGGTAGAAATGAGGTGGATTGATGGTAACAGAGGTTCCTAACTTTTCAATGAGTAGATTGCAAACATTCTGCATTTTTCCAAAATCGCTGAATATGATACAGACCTGGGAGTGAGTGAACACAGACATCACATGAGTAATATTTTCATTTTCCACTACGACTCAACACTTTTATTTAAATCAGTATAAGGCCAGACATCTACAAGGTAACTAAACATACTAGTCCTGTATATAACTCCAACACTTATGAACTTATAAGACTTCTATATAGCCCTAGAGACTAGCATTAGGTTTGCAACAGAAAGAAGTTCATTAAATGGTTTAAAACTGAGGGTTAAGAAATCCCTTTCTGAGGAAGTATGGCATTCTTGGTATGTAGACAATCTGAAGAATGAACGTGCTCTTTGAGGCACGTGACTAGATGCATCCTGATTCTTCCCTTTTTAGATTGCTAGATGTTAATTATGCAGAAGCTCAAGCAAAATGATGTGGAAAACATTGTGCACGAAGGAAAACGACATTTTAATTCCAAGCATTAGGTTCAAGAAACTTCAGCTATGAGATTAAGCTAAACTGAGCCCAGTTCAGCTTGCAGTGGGCTCCAAATCCTGTGTTGTCTGAACAGACTCACTGTAGTGCTGAGAAGGAACTGGGCACTTCAGGCTTGGATTACAAACAATTTAAACACCTGTCTGCCTTTGGCAATAAGAAGCATTAAATGAAGATGCATTAGGAATTCAGGTGCTTTCCCAAATGCTACAAAGCAGGTATCACTATCAGCCCTGGATCCAGAGCCCTCCAGTTTTCCTGGTGGAAAGTTCAGGCAGCTAGCAACTTTCCAGGCAGGAGCCAGCTTTTCTCTGTGGCAAAGCACAGCTGCCAGGACTGAAGAAATGACACTGAGCTGATACAGCTTTCCGGAATCAGAAATCCTGGATCCCTAACTCTTTGTTTAGAAAAATTAAAACCTCATCTTCACTTCCAGTACAGTGCTCTCACCATCAGTCAGGTTCACCTTCTCTCTTACCCCCAACTCCTTTCTTTTTGCATACTAATACAGCTTCCATGGGAGCGGAAGAAAATACCTGCAGTAAAGAAAATTCTACTGCCAACACCTGTGACATACAGTTGCCCCTGTGGTTGCTGCAGTCTATGCATCACTCTACCCCAGTGAAGGGATATGACACAGAAATCCAAGTTACTGCATGTCAGCTGCACTGTAGCAGCTTCCTGTGTGCATACCAGAGATTTACCTCGTGAAGAATGAGATAACTCAAGGAAGCTGAGTCTCTCAGTGAGAGAGGAGGGAGCTACTTCATATACAGAGTAAGGCAAAAAGTAGTTATTGATAATTACCACCACGTAATTTATGCTCCCATCTCGTTACCCTTGATAGCCTTTTGGTGTAGTACCTGAACCTTATCCTGGCTTGGATCCTTGCACTGGTTCAGTGGCTCTGGAAGGTGCAGTTTCAATTGAACATGAAGATGAGGCTACACCTACACTTTTTTCTTTGGTAGGAGTTCTTGCCATACATATAAAATGCATACATCCCCCATGATGTTTTGCCAGAAAACTGTCATAGCAGTATTTTGTGGAAAGTCTCACTATGAGGACTGTCATACTGTTTTCCAGATTGCCATCAGCATTTACAAGATTTGTTCCTTCTAGAGGATGAAACAAAAGAATGATAAAACAAAAGAGCTATGAGTCTTAATCAGGAGATAAATTGCTGAGACTAGGGCACTTCTGGGCACTCAGGAGCTTTACTGTTAAAAAAGAAGCACTTGATCAGGTAGCCTCAGGGGCAGAAAACAACTGAGCAATAGCTGTTTTTGCTGTTCCCCCTCCTAAAAAATCACAATTTTCATTTAGAGCTACATCCAATAAATTCCACTTACAATTACGGAGAATACTTGAACATTAAAATGCAAAGAAATGTTTTAATTTCATCAGTTATTAAGGTTAAAAAGTGTGAAAAAGTAACATGAGGCTATGCAAAACTATTAAGAGACGTTCCAAGGTTTGGATAAGGCTGTAAATGACAAGAAGTTATGGTTTATAAGGAGGCAAGTGTATTAAGAAATGCACAAAATCAACATAATCTTCATCCCATGAGAACGTCATGCAATAAATGAACTATTATGATAAAGATATTATAGAGCTTTGTGACCTTATACACAACTTCATTTTTCTGCATATTTTCCTTTGTTATAGAATGAATTAAAATTATCTCCTTACAGCTGAAAGAATATCTTGAATTCTACATTATACTTTTAAATAGCTATTTGCCTGGGAATTTTTCAGTCTTTCTTTACAGTAGACAAATGGTAGAGTTTATAGAATGAAGTAACACAGGACTTTCAAGACTTTACATATAACACAGATATAATGGCAAACTCTTTAACAGAGAAGTGAGTGGAAGTGAGTTTTAAATTCATTTATACTGCTAAGGTAGGCAAACATGCTGATCAATGGAACTTCATTGGTTTATGAAGCTGCACTAATGAAACAAGGATATACATAACGGGAGAAGCAAGGAGAGACTAATCTCTGCATAAAGAGTGGCCACACTGCTACCTCAGCGTGCAGGGCAGCCAAAACAGCAGCACTGTGGCTGGATTCTTCCAGTTCCGACCCCCAGGTCCCAGGCAACCACACAACTTTGGAGCAGCAATTACAGCTGGTCCAAGCTGCTTACAAATGAACATTAAATCCAAGCAATTAGCTTTCCACATATAATTCTTGTTGTATAAAAACTAATAGCAGAAGACAGGTCATTGTTTAAGTTACCACTTAAGACTGAAGTTGTAAGCCTAAGCTTGTCTGTAGTGTAAACAATAATTCATATACTAATTAATAATATAGTTTTATTAATTTTTAAGTACAGGTCATCTAAAAAACATGGTGATTTAAGCTCTCAAGGTAGTAGGTGAAGAAGGTGAAGTCATTCAGAACATGACACTGATACACACCATTTAAGTATCTTAAGACTCATTTTAAAATCCAAATTTTGTTATTCAAATTCTCAATCATTTCTGTATTTATTGGTGTTATTTAGATGAGAATATGCCTTAAAGCAAGCATACTAAGGAGGCTGAACCTGTTTAAGAGGACTGTAAACCACAGCTCTATAGAACAGCTATCATTTTATTGCAGGCTTCTAGGTTTACTTTGCAAGAATCTCTAAACTTGCTGGGTAGCGATTAAAGTTTTATGGTCTAAAAAAATACTTTAGCTGAACACACATAATTTCCCTCAGTGAATGTTTCAAGCACAGCATTTATTTCCTACTATGGCATGAATGTGCAAATACATACTTCCTTTAGCAGATACTTAAGTAAATGGGATTATTCCCATAATATCTGCATTTCACAGAGCACTTTTTACCTACAAAATTCTGAGCCAATTTCCCAGGAAACAATTAGCTTTGCTTTACTTAGACCAAGCTGATGGCAGAGCTGTATAGAACAGACCAAAATCCGGGTGCTGCGCAACTGTGGCCTAAGCAGATCTTGCATTTTCTCCCAGCTCAAGGAGGTAAAATAATGAAAAAAAAAAAAAACCAAACAAAACAGCTGAGCTGGGGTAAAAAAAAGGTTATTAACTGGGGCAGCTTTCTGAACTCACCAACTCCTTGCAAGAAGCAGATGGCAGGAAGGGCTATGGGTGAAGGAGAGTTCAGAATTGTTGGTTTGCTCACACTGCCCCAGAACCAAATATGCTGGTCTGTAGCACCAGGTAACACTTAAAAAGCACACATTCACCTGAGAAGAAAACAAGTTCTGCACACAACAGAAGACTGCAGCTGAACTCTGCCATAAACTGCAGTCCGTAAATAGTTTCTTTGGACTATGCTGCCCTTATGCTCCTTGGTCTGAGAAAAGATAGTCTGCAAATTTTTATAGGTCCTTGACACACTTCTCATTCTTTTATTTTTATTTTTGGTTCGGTTGAATACATACCTCTGCTTCCATTTGGTAAGTATTTTCTACTCTACTAAAATCTTCTGTTACAGTCATATTTTCTTCCTAAAACAAAGTAGAGGAATATAACCTTGAAAGACAGAAATTAAGCATCTGCTGTATGTACATGGTGTCCTATAAAAGCTGAACTGTTTTGGCATATTACTTATGACTTTGCAACAGAAATTTTGAATTTTCCATGCAAATATCTGCAGTTGAAAACTAGCTGGATGTTAGACTTCTTGCATTATTCTATTATACAGTAGCTCTATAATGTAATTTTGCTGCTATTCCCTTGAAGAGAACAATTAGGTCATAAAAGTGGCTGCTAGGTAGAAGCTGTGTGTATTAGTGCGTAACTGTAAATTCACCTGGTACAAGAAATCCAGAAGCTTCAATTGTTTTTAGAAAGTTAGTATGTGAGAAGTGCTTTTTAGGCCTCTATTTTAAGATATTTTAGCAGCAACTGCAGCAGCTTGTAGCAAGGTCATATGAACAAAGACTGAACAGCTATTATTCTGGCATAATGGTAACCCCTGAAAAAGGCTGTTCCACCAGTGATACCGCTGCATCAACGGCAGCTACACTGGTCAACATAATGGCTGCACAGAGCACCAGCAAATCCTGTAGGATGTATAAATAAGATACTGAACTCTGGAAGACACAGAGTAACTGCGGTTACATGTGAATATGTGACCAGCTTGCTAGTGGTCTAAGAGTCATGTATCTTGCACCCACTTTGCTCTGCAGTGAACAGTTTGAACGAACAGTTTATTGTAAAATTACTCTAACATAGCAAAAAAAGCACAGCCTGCAGTTTAATTGTAACTTTGCATATAACACCCATGAACTGTAGTAAAGCAGATACCCAGCCTTCCAGTTACTGAAGAAGTTTTATTTACTAAATTTATTTGCATAGGAAATATTTGCCTTCAATGTTGACACGTTTCAAAAGATGCTTTGTGTCAGAATATTTCCTACAGATGCTCAAATCTTCAAGTTTATTATGTAGCATGCATGCATACATAAGTTTATGCAAATGACATTAACTATGAGAAGCATTTTACTTTTAAAATATTATATGGTTTTATTACCATTGCATAGCAGTCTACAAAAAATTGAAATTTCAAAATTTGTATCATAATTGATTGTTAGTGCTCAAATTCAACCACAACAGTCCTATTTTTAGACATTTTCAGAAAATCTCTTCTAGTAAGAGCAAGGATTAGTAAGGGCCACTAGGCCACAAAAGCAGTATTTTTCCTTTTAAGTGGCTGGCTGTGGTTTATTAAAGAGTGATCAAGACCGTCTAGCACCAACAGCTCATTTAATTTACAAAATGGGGCAAATCTTACTATTTATGATAGAATCCAATTACAATTGACAAGAAAGATTTTTTTTTCCCCAGAGGTCTCACATATCTTATAGAAATTACCACACAGAAAACACAAACTTCTACAACTCGTATCTTACAGAAATTGCTGTGCTGTAAGAGAACCGTAAACATAGAAAAATGCATTTGTTTCCTCCTGTCCCCTTTCCTTAATCCTTTTTAAAAACAGGTTCTCTTTCCTGCTGAGCAGATCCAAGCCTTGGAATTTGGCTATGCCCTCCCAAGGTTCCGGTGTTTTTAAGGACACTGCCATCCTGTGGCACCTTGCTACAGCAAGATCGATATTATGGAGTGAAAAATCACTTAGTACCACGTATTACAAAATTTCCTTCACAGTTAATTTTAATCCCACCAAATTTGAAAGTAGCTGTATGTGTTACTGAAGATAAATGGACAAAGTAATTGCTGAAGTCATAACAAGGTGGCCTTCTGTGATACATTTTCTGTTAGATACTTCACTTCTGTTTGTGACTGTGTTCACACAAAGATATGGAAAAGACAGGTAGGAGACAACAGAATTTTAAATTGGAATCAAGACTGAGACTACTTCAAAAGCAAAAATTTTTTCTTCCCTACTGTTTATGTCTACTATTCATATTTTGGCTGAGGAAATACTCATTTGATTGCAATAGCCACAGAAGAAATAGTTTTCACCGTGACTTAGGGAAAGCTGCACTTCTGATGTGTCAGGTGTTCTGGACATCTGGAAAAACTTTCTCCATTTTCTAAATCTGTGGGCCAAGAATCACAGTAAAAAAAATAAATAGATATAACAATATTGGTAACTTATTTATGCCAGAAGCCATTGAACAACCCTTAACAGAATCACACTTGAATTCTGCTTATAAAGGCTATTTCCTATGTAGCATCACATCACTGCTTCAGGCACTCTAAAATAAACAAAGAGGAAAAAGAGTCAATATCCCATCCAGCGTATAACATCAAGTCTAGAAATGTGCTTTGCTTTATATTTTCACTCTTTCCAACTGAACACAACCTTATGTAGCCCCTCCTCCTATCTGCTACTTCTGAACAATGTCCTCGTCACAGGACCGTTGTGCCCACCCTCACGACACCAGCTGTTTATAGGAATGACTGCTTTTTCCCCAGAAGAGAACAGGGGGAAAAAAATGAGTAAGTCAGCAAAAGCACACTTCAAGGAGACAAGCATGTAGCAACACACTAAGAGAAAAGCCCATCTGCACACAAAATTATGTGTTTTGCTCCTGGTTAATGACTTAACAAAACTGTGAGACCTTTTTATGACACACAAGCCAAGCCTTAGCAAGGGAAAGCATTTATAGTTTGGAATGTATGTTAATGCCCGGTGGGTAAGCAATGCTGATATGTGTAACTGTAAATAAAAAATATCTGGAGACACTTGAAAATGTCTCCTAAAATCTACTTGTACATTTGAACTGATATATTCAGTATAACTTTACATTATGAAAAATAAAGATATCTGAACAATCAAAAGAGTTAGCTTCTTCCATCGGATCACGGCATTTTTGTTCTTAGCCTGGAAATGGTTAACGAGAGCCTTGATGTCTGCTCCTGTCTCCTGACAGTCATCCACAGTGTCTCCAGATAGTCAGGAATGGTGAACACCTTCTGGGATTGAGTAGCTGTGCTCCAGCCTCTCATCCCCTCACTCTGTCTGGTCTGTTTGGCATGAGATGACAGAATGATAACCCAGAAACCTACGGTGAAAAGGTTCCTGCTGCTTAATGGAGAAATAACGGAAGTATATGTAACAGTTATTACAAGAAAGACAAAAAGCAGATTTGTACTCAGCAAATGCAGGGTTCTTTGGAGGTATTTATTTAATTACATGGTAATATAAAAAAGGTGATGCCTTATACAGGTTTTTACCTTCATTCAGGGTTATACTGACATTGGAAGATTTTGCAACTGAGTGAGCAAACTTTAAAACCTTTTTTTAACTGATTGTATGGATATGTATCTATAACTGTGACTCCTGAATAAGTTTTGAAATATGGAGAATATTGCACATAAATCCAAGGATGTATCCCAGTACAGACAATCTCTAATCCAGAGCCTACCAGACATAGTTTGCTAGATTATTTGTTTTGTTCAGTAACACTTTGACAGGTACAACAAATATTATCACTGTTATTTTAAACACGGTGGCCAATGCCAACTGTTAGACATAGCCATTAAAGAAAACAAGTGTCATCTCTACACCACTCCCCAGATAAATCATAGGTGGCAAATATAAAATCAGCTTGCTTCTAGAGAAAGAGAAGAAAATGTTACTTTTGAGCAGCTGGGCTGATTAAAGATTGCTTTGAAGGCTGCAGAGAAAGTAAAATCAATGGGGAAACCACATTCTGTGCTCTGAAGTGCTGCATATACTTAAAGCACTCTATAAATAAATGCCACTATGGGCATCTATTTCTGATTAAAATCCTGTGTAAATGTATATGGAAATCAGGTGCTGCCCCCAGGCATCCTGATAAGCTGCTAATGCAAGCTCCTGCTGCTGCAAAGGTTATGCACTTCTGATCTCACAGACTTCCTACTATAGCAACAATAAGGGTTACAGAAATTGTTCTGTGGATTAATTAAAAATAAATATATAGCATAGTTAGATGATTCTAAAGATGCCTTAGATAAGCTTGCAACAACTAGAACCATATGGAGATTGTGAAGAGAGATTAATTTTACAGTTGTCTAGAATGGTATTAGCTACAAGTGAAGTTAGCAAATGCAGTTAAGAACAAACTGCCAGCAGTGAGAGTTGTTAGTGGAAAAGCTGCAAGGCAAATAAAAGCTCCAGCAGTAGAGTGATTTAAAAATGGATGGAACAAAGCACTAAAAATTATACCGTAGGGAACTACTCTGAAAAAAAAAAACAAACTTCATGTTGTTTTTCTCAGAGTTCCCTAGAGCTAACACTTTGCTACCACTGAGAAACCCACAACTCAAGCAGCATTTCACAGTCTCTCAACTAAGTGGAAAGAACATTTCCATTCTCCAACACACAGCATCCCCGAAAAAGAAAAACATTACTGTGAAATTATTGTAACTATAATAAGACACTGAATGCTCTCACATTGTAAAAACAGCCCACTCTCCGCCCTGCTTGCCTGCTCACATTACATTTCTGAACCTGACTGTATAAACCTAAATAAAACCATTTGTTTGTCCAAATTGTACTTCAGTTTGCAACTTTTTTTCTAGCCTGGAGTGGTGCACGAGGCCCCTCTAAAGCACACTCACCTATTTAACACCCCGCCTACTCCTACTGTGTGCCAGCCACCACGTGCTAGATGCTCCATGCTATCCCAATTCCATCAGGCTCAAGTCAAAACTGGAAGTCAGTTGTTCAGATTCACTGTGGGGTAAATACCTGCAAATATCTTTTCTACTCTAGCCACACTCTGAAGAGCTATTTAATTACAGTCAGGATGAAAATGCCCCATGATCGGATAGCTCACCATGGTGGTAGGTACAAAGCTTATCATTTTCTCTACTCTACTAATAAAATAATTTTTATTATAATTTTCTCTGCTACTAATAAAAATGAATGCATGCTGAATTGCTTTGTCTTCTCCCATTCCTCTTAAAATCCACCATTTTAAACTCCTGTTAACTCACTTAATAGAAACTGAAGGCACTTAACCTGTAATCCCTTATTAAAAATGCACCAGTTTTGGCTGAACGAGTCATTCTGATGGCAATGGAACCCATGACAAATGCTGCCTGTGACAGACATGCACCCAGCCATGATCACACACCTAGCCCTGAGCAGCCTCCATGTCCCCTTGCCATCTAGTCCCAGAGCTGCAATATGAGCTTTTTCAGGGGCTAAGTGGTCTTCTTTATTCCTGAACAATTTGTATAGATGGTACAGTGACAGCATAACAGTTGAAGAAGAAAACAGCTAACCCTATTTTGTTGGGGAAATGAAAAGTTGGAACCAGTACTTATCTTTGAAAGCATGCAGCATCTGAAATGTGGGCATGGAATTTCACTGTGGGCACATCACTGTTTAGGCCGAGTAACTCACTCTCTTACTTGGCATTTACTAACACTGACTTGCACTGCAACATCACCCAGCATCAGGAAACCCTTCTGCAATTCTTTTTTACTCCTTTGAATAATGTGGTTTTCATAGCAAACTCTATAATTTCCCTTTTTCCCCAGCTTATCAGTGAATACACTCAAAAGGCACAAACTTCGTAGGGAACTTCAGTAACAAGTAACGTTCGAAAGCAACTGCTTATTCCATAAAAGATCAACTTCTTTTTTTTTTTTAAGAGACCTATGTGTAGAACACTGTCCAAAACTCTTGTGAAATCCAAAAACATCATCAGCACAATTTTAGGACAAATATCACCCTTATGGAGCATTTACTGTTTGGACAAAGCTTTAAAGGTAAGACCATGCTTTTGTTGCAAAATTACTTCCTGAGGCTAAAAAACTTACTGTGGTAAAGGAACTTTTTGGGTCCACAAGGGGCTTCTGTCACTTCAGCTATCTTGATCATATCCCATGTTTTTCAAAAACTCTCTACTTAAGTGGAACGAGAAAGAGAGAGAGGAAAGAGCTCTGTATGTATTTGTTGCTAAGCTCTGGTAATCACACAGTTACTCTGACACACACAGGTACAGGTTATGTTGCTGTGTACAACTTCATCAGTTTCATCTGCATGCAGGGGCGAATGCTGTATTACACAAACAAATCACAGAATTAGATCGGAAAAGACCTCTGGTATCCTCAAGTGCAACCTTTGACCGAACACCACCATGTCAACTAGACCACGGCACTGAGTGCCATGTCCAGCCTTTCCTTAAACGCCTCCAGGGACGGCGATTCCACTACCACGGGAGTCGACTCAGGATGGCTTTCACATGCTAAACAAGCAACCTGTTGGAAAGCCCGGGCAGCGACATTCCACCTTGTCCGCTGAGGCTGGCGTGGCTGCAGCCTTCCAAAGACAGGCAGGCTTTCCCAGCAGTGCCCCCGCGGTTCCCGAGGCAGAGGACCGAGAGCTCCAAACCCGTCACTCCCCTGCTTCCCGCCGGCACCAAGGCCCTCCGAGGGCGCCTTTCCTCAGGGCCGTCCTGGCGGGACGCACTCCGCCGGCTGCCGAGCGGGACCGGGAACTGCCCCAGGAACAGGGAACCGCCCCGCCCGCTGCCCCCCTCGCCTTCCCCCGGAGGACCACCCCGGCGCCTCAGCGGGCCCCGGGCGGCGGAGCTCACCGGGACGCCGTGCAGGCGGGCGCTGTGGGCGATGTACTGCAGCCGGCGGGACACGCTGCTCCGCGCCGCCACGGCCGCCTCCTTACGGC
>VZTF01017490.1:3009406-3257012 GCA_013397755.1 Cnemophilus loriae | reverse complement strand
CCCCCGCGCCCGGTCCGGGCGGGCGCTCAGCTCCGCGCTGCCGCTCACATGCACCTCCCGCCCGGGCAGCGCCGGGAGCCCGACGCGTCCCTCCGCGGCCGAGGCCAGGTCNGAAAAGACCTCTGGGATCACCGAGTGCAACCTACGACCGGACATCACCATGTCAACTAAACTTCGGCTCAGAGTGCCACGTCCAGTCTTTCTTAAAACACCTCCCGGGACGGTGACTCCCTCATCTCCCTGGACAGTCCCTTCTGATTTATAATCACTCTTTCTTATGAAGAAATTCTTCCTAATATCCAACCTAAACCTCTCTGGTGCAGCTTAAGGCTGTGTCCTCCTATCCTGTCGCTGATTGCGTGGGCAGTCCCTCCCCCGCTCACCGAGAGGGCTCTGCCATGGCAGTGTCCGAGACTGACCAAGGACAGGACAAAAGGACAAGGTCCACACCCTGGCGCGATCAGGGTCAGCCAGAGCAGGTTGCCTAGGTCCATGTCCAGTTGAATTTTTAATATTTCAAAGGATGGAGACTCCAGAATCTCTCTGAGCAACCCAAGTCAGTGTTCGACCATACTCAGAGTAAAAATATACGGTGTTTATGTTCACCTGGAGTTTCATGTGTTTTAATCTGTGTCCATTGTGTCCTGTCAAAGGGCAGCACTGAACACAGTCTGGCTTCCTTGTCTGCCATCCATCAGGCACTTATATGTAGACTGATAAGATCTCCCTGATCTTTCTCCAGGCTATAGTTCCAGGTCTGTCAGCCTTTCCTCACAGGAGAGATGTTCCAGTCCCTTCATCATCTTCACGGCCTTTTGTTGCACTTTCTCCGGCATGTCCATATCTTCCTTGTATTGGGAAATCCAGAAAACACTCCAGGTGTGCCTCAGCAGTGCTGAGCAAAGAGGAAGGATCACCTCGCTTGACCTGGTGACAATGCTTCCCCTAATCCAGCCCAGGATGCAGCTGGCCTGCTTTGCCATGTGGGTGCGTGATCCGTCTGTTGTCCTTTTCTGCTTTCCAGCCACTGAAGCCTCAATGTGCACTGGTGCACAGCGTTGTTCCTCCCCAGATGCAGGTTTTGGTGTTTCCCCTTGCTGAACTTCATGAGGTGTTTCTGAGCCCAGTTCTTCAGCCGGTCGGAGTGACTGTGAAATGAGTAGCTCAGTGGCAAGCTCTGTATGTGTCGTCTCGTTTGTATGAGGATTTTTAGGAAGGACTCTGGATATGTCGTCACTGTTTACATTTGTGGTATGTTATGTTCTGATTACCTCAAATCTGTAAGATAGCCCAGAGGCTGGAATGGTACAGTATGTTTATACAAGGTCTTGCAGCCTTCAGAATTCATATTGCAAATGTTGGACAGTCTGCGTTACGTGATACAGATAAATACTGCTGTACTCTCCTCCTAGATAAAAACATGACGTGCGAAGACATCAAGATCTGATTTTAACACTCAGATGAAGATTCCTTGGAGGTGTCAGGAAGCAGAAATATTGAGGGAGCTGAAGCCTTGTCTTTTTTCCCCCTTTGTTACTCTGCTTGGTGTGGTGTGTGTTTCATGTCCTGTCATTAGACAGCTTCTGTACAAATTTTCTTTCTCGTCATTAATATCACATCTGCCTTAAGAGGTATCAGTGACTTCTGCATGCTTCATGACTTTTGGAGTCTTCTGCCTTTGAATCTGGTTTTCTCTCCATATTTGCTGAACACTTAAAGCTTCAAATGAAACAGACTGAACCTCTTAGGTATTCATTACATCTGGAGATGACTCTCCATGTTTCTCAGCAGGAACAACCAGAAGTAGAGATTCCTAAAATTTTGAGTGCAACTGACTTTGATCAATGTTATATGACAAGACAAGGAAGAAGCTTGTAACAGAATCCAAAAATATCGGTGCCTAGTCACTTAAAATAACCAATTTGAGAGCTTGCATGAATAAATTCTGGGCACTGCTGACTTTAAGAAACAAAATACAAAAAGGAAAATGAGTACAGATGAAATTATAAATGTATATTCCTCAGAAATAAATTCTTTCATTAAACAGAGAGTTAAATGCTTTTGAACGTAGTCTGTCACAGCTGTACTTACTTTTTGTTGTTGTTGTTTTGTTTCTGTTTAGCCAAGATGTTTGTAGAGAAATTACTAAAATGTATAATAGTATCAATCGACATACTCTAAATATTGAATGGTGCTTATCAAGGAATCATTAATAAAGCTTTTAAAGAACTCTTGGATAATATAATGAAGCCAAATTGTGTACTCTCCATTTTTTTTTCATGTTCAAGATAATTCTGATTTAACCATTGATTAAAAGTGATTTGCCTTTTTATGAGACAGCCTATATAAAACAAAATCTGTTGCAGTATTTATACTCAATATGTAGATATGCAATGAAATCTCATAGGTGTTACACACTTCAAAATTCAGTGCTGTGTGATCTTTAAATTTTGAGGAACACAGTGTGTCTTGTAGAAATATTACGTAAAGGTATTGTATTTAAGAGCTTAGTTGGATAAATCCCAGAAGATCTTTCTAAGGCCAGATATAAAATTGCCTGAAATACAAACTAATCTATGGAAAAAGACTTTTCTGTGAAACAAGGTCAAATGTTACTGAGTGGTTAGTATGCACTGTAAGAACATCATACACTAGGGATCATTTAATTACTATAGCCACATTTTTGCTTTTCACTCTTTAAAGGTACATTGCAAAGCTCACGTTTAAGTGTATTGAGAGTCTGTCACTCAGAATTTGAATACAGAGCCAAACCTACAGATAATAAGCTTTTTCCTGACTTACATTTTGAGTAGGAGACATCTTTGAATATGGTAGATTAACCTGTTGCTTTAGAGTTGGAAAAGCTAATTTAATTGTGAATATCATTCTGCTAACGTATTGTTGAATTAAGAAATTGAAAACTTAACTACAGACTGTGAAGAAATGGAGACATTGCTAAATTGTGTGTGGGATTTGTTTTTTTCCTTAGGAAACAGATGGTTTTATGTTTGGATCTATTTCTGTATGGTAGCAGTGAAGTGCTACATTGCTTATGACTTTCAGCAGTGGAGCTGCATTTGTTTAGTGAGGTAAGATTTTTAAGGTTTGGAATGTGTGTGACGAGGAAATCTCTGTTACAGCTGCTGCAAAATGCTGTTTTTGTGAAAGGACAAATTTGCAGTAGCAATGTTGATTGATGTCTTTCTGTTGTCATGTGTCTCAGCTCCTGACTTAGTGTGCTGCAAAACATTTAATGAATAGAGGCCCTGTGCTGTACTTATGTATACTTGGTTATTCCTTTCAATGTTTTTATGCAAAATCAGTCTGGCACTCACTTCTTACCTGGCACTGACAATCGCTCTGTAGGGCAAATAAATATCCCCTGTGAGCCTGATTTGTTACCTTTTCATATGAAACTCAAAATTAAGAAGTTTAGATCCAAACAAATGGAAAATAATCCTTCAAAATTTAAAATTATTTAGTCTGAATTCTTAATAACAAACACCAGAGAGCTCTAAACTTTTACTTGAGTATCTTTTAAGAAGAAACGTGGAAGAAAAAGAGACCCGCGCTAGTAGCTCTGTCCCTGTTGGTGTTTTATTTTCAAGATCAAAATTTACTGGATAAGATGGAGCCAATGTAGATCTTAGAGGATTTCCATGAAATCTCCTGTATTAAAGGAGTGTGTGTCCTCAGGAGGCTTTTTTCCCCTCATAGACTAATGAGAAAAGCAGACTTGCCAAGGCTTGAGAGGAACATACTAGGGCTCACAGGAGTTGAGGCTGGTGAGAAGGTTTTCCCTTTACAACATACAGAGATTTACAAAGAAAGGGAAATGAAGGGAGGGCCTTCAGTCCTCTCACTTTGGCTGTGCCTCCAGAATTTCCAAGGGCTGTTAATGATTTTGGTAGCTCAGGATGTCAGTCAGTGAGTCTCTGCTCTGGATGACACTTGCTGGAAGACACACTCCAGAATTCGCAGCGGAAGTGGCTGTATTGCTGGAAAATATGGACGGATTCATCACATTTTTACTTTCCTTTAAACAGGCTTCCTCCTAAGTAGTGATTTGACAAGATAATTTGTTTTGGAGGTTACTCTGTACAAAGCTACTGTCTCGGGCTGCGTGCAGATGTAATCTGACTTTTTCTGGTTTTAAATTGGTCTTATTAATGTAAGTGGAGATTTCTTTACTCTGCTTTTCAAAGTGAACTTTAACATATAATGTGAGCAATTATCTTGTTCTATGATTGTAGTTAGCTGTTGTGTTGATTTAATCTACTGATTGAAAGCCCACAGCACAAAAAAGAAGTAATTACATCATTCTTGTCCATTTCTGTAAAACTGTAAAGAACTTAATACAGTTGCTACTGAAATCAGTTAAGAAACTGGTTATCTTCAGTCATGACTGAATGAAGCCCTAAACTGTGGAACATACTGATATTGATAATGCTGTCAGAGAGAAAGTTAGGTTTAAGACTAGTAGAATGAAGATTTAAATCTGTTCTCTCTGGTAGACATCACTGAAATGTCTTATGTTCTGAGCTCAGCAGCATCTAAAACTGTAAAAAGTCACAGTTTCTGTTCAAGGGCATTACAGAAAGGCTAAGTGGCTCCTTGAAGTGGTCTTCAGTATTGCATTTGAGAGGAATTATTCTCTGTAAGCAATAAATCTTTGCCAAAAATGTGTCAAAAGAAGTAATATTTAAAAAATAAATTATAAATAAAATCATAACTTGAAGATAGTCCTACAGAACGTAATAATTACAATGTTATTTTAAGACACTGGCTTATAGTAAACTCTTCATTAAAATTTACATGCCTAATAATTTTAATACAATTTATTTAAAATGCTATCTGTGCTTTTGTAAGTTCTGAAGGAAAGAACATATATTTTCTCCAGTCTATAATTTTATATTTTCTTAGAAGTTCATGATAACTGTGAATGAACAGCCATAAAAAAACGCTGCTAAACATCTGGGTGTTAATTTTCCACAAATACTTCTTTTTAGCAAGGCAATAAATCTTGATAATTTCACCACCAAGACCCTGACAGTTACAGCAATTATATGTTCAGTGGGAACACTTTAAAGAAGCTTTGTGGAGGCAGACATACAATTGAGGAGAATTATGCAATGTTGGATTTTAAGAGCAAAAGTAATTCCTGTGTCCTGACCTCTGTAAAAGGCCACACAGCTTTCAAAAGTTTAGAAGTGAGCTTACCAAACTTTTTGAGGACTCTGTTGTCTTGATGGAAAGATTTCATACTATGGAGCGCCTCTTGATGTTCTTGGGCAGATCTTTATTGATTAATTATTCTGATTGGTAGAAAAGGATGACATTATATGCCACCTGTATTAACGGAAAATGCAGACTAGAAGAGGCTGGAAATTAACAAATCTGTTATTTTCCAAGCAGTCCTTGACAGATTTTAGGCTACCCACTTCTAAAAACAACCTCTGATATTACAGATTTTTTGCATATCCTTATCTGTCCTCACTCGTCTCTTGTTTGCATGTGTTCTTTTGATTCAAGGAATGCACTGATTCAGCACTTAATTATAATCAGCATCAAGGAAGAGACACTGTAGTCCATAGTCTCCCTCTTTCCACAAGCACGGGTCCTTAAAATCAGGCAAGGTTCTTCTGCACCATCTCTGTGACTTCCCTCTCTCACAACTGGTTGCAGAGACCTTTGTCCTAGCTTCGAAATGCAAAGGAAAAGAGTTTTTATCCCCAACAGATTTCTTTCTGGGACTCAGTTCCTAGACCCTGTTCTTTGCTGATAGGTATAGTCTGATTTGCCGACAAGACTTAATCTCTGAAGGGTCTGGGCCCAGGGCTGTTTTTTCCCTAGATCAGCTTTTATCAGTCCTATTTGTGGAATTTGTCTGCTCACTCACAATTCTTTTAATATAATGCAAATGACACAGTAGAAAAGAGGGAACTCTTAAAAATCAATGCTTAAGTTTGTTTATTGAAGCTTGAATTAGGAAATATTTTTTAAAAAAAATTAAAATCCTACTTTCCTTATATATTATTTAGTTATTTAACTATACTGAACCTATCCCACTGTCACATTACCATGTCACAGAGAAAAAAACAGCTTCTTTTTCAGCAGGGAATGTTACAGTTTCATGTCTTGAAGCACAAGATTAATTTGGTATGGGATGCAACAAATGTTGGCTTTCATTAAATTACCCAGGCACTCCTTATTGGATTTGACCTCAAAATTTGAATCTCCTGAAGCAAGGAAATCCATATTTTGACTGCACACGGACTGAAGATTTCCTTTCCTTAGTCTTTCTTTCGCATGCTATCAATTCAGATGAGATCTTGCTATTGCACTGTTGGTGGAGGAGAAGGTAAAGAACTGATTGCTTTAAATCTAGACCAGTCATTGGCTGATCTTCACCTTTTCTAAAAGAAATAAAAAAACAGTACATGACATCTCATCTTTTAAATATTTGCGATAAGATGTAACTTTGGTTTTGTTATGGATCTTTGTAATAACTTTAAGATTACTGTTAATTATGCTTATTGATTTGAAACAATTAATAAACAAAAAACCTGTAAAGTTGCATGTGACAGATACTTCTTTCAAATATACACATCCAAAGATCAAGCTGCAGGTGATGAAAGGAAGAGATGTGAGAATAGCTTTGGGAGGTGTGACGATTCAGAAATTAGCTGAAATAAGGTGTGCAGGAGTTTGGATACAAAGCGGAAGCAGAGGTGGGAGGCTCAGACCAAGGCAGCTGACAACAAGAGGCTGCATTTGCTTTTATGTACTCAGGGAGATGAAAGTTGGAAAGAGAACAGGTAGCAACACAGTGACAGCCTTAAAAGGGTAAATGGAATGTTAGAAATGTCTTCCTAACTTTTGTGCCAACACTTTTTTTCTCCGCAGATTAGAAGTTACTGGAAAAGGTAACAAAAGTTCTTTCTCTGTTTTTGGCAAGCTTTCATTAATTACCCTTCAAATTTTCCATGATGAGTGTTCAGATTCTCTCTTTTGAAGACCCTGGATTTTTTTCTATATCCTCTGGGTTTTGCTTCCCTCCATTTCCCTGCTCACTCTATTCAATCCAACTGATGTGTTTTTCATCTTCTTCTCTACCTTTTACAGATTTTACCCACATTTCTGGAATTCCCTGGAGGACTAAATTCACTGTGTTACCATCCTCTTCTTTGTGTCCTTCCACAGAAAATGTTTCCCTGGAAACCCTAACCCTGTTCCCTCAGAGAAGTTAGTCCATGCCATTTTTCTCTATATTTACTCTTCCTCTTTTTGTATTAATAAGATCTTTAGTTAACTATGTTTAGATCTATGGAGAAAAAAAAAGCTCCAATATTTTGAATGACTTTGAGTATGTATGACTGTAATATCCCTATTTTACAGGAGGGACCCTATTTTGCACCTGAAATAGTGAATTAGAACTTTAAAAATACAGACCACAGAGAGTTATACAAATAATAAAGGAAATAGATAATTGCAAGATCAACCGTATGGTTCTGTTTATACCAATCTAGTGTGTTTTGGGAGTTTTTAAGGTTAGATTATTCACTCTTTCTCCTTGCAAGTAAGCAGAATGCAGCAACCTATGACTTTAGATTTCACCACCCTGTAGTGTGCCCCAGAACAGAGGGTGGTAACAGGGCCCCAGTCATGGAATCACAGAATGGTCTGGGTTTGAAGAGACCTTAAAAATTGTGTAGTCCATCCCCCCCTGCCATGGGTAGGGACACCTTTCACCAGGCCAGCTTGCTCAGGGCCCCGTCCAACCTGGCCTTGAACACTTCTGGAGATGGGATATTCTCAATTTCTCTGTTCCAGTGCCTCGCCATCTTCACAGTAAAAAATTTCTTCATAATATCCAATCCTAACCTACTCTCAGTTTAAAGCCATTATCGCTTGTCCTATCTTTACAGACTCTTGTAAGAAGTTCCTCTCCAACTTTCCAACAGGCCCCCTTAAGATACTGGAATGCTTCTATAAGGTCTTCTTGGAACCTTGTCTTTTCCAGGCTGAGCAATGCCAATTGTCTCAGCCTTTCCTCATAGGAGAGGTGTTCTGTCTCTCTGATCATCCTTATGGCCCTCCTCTGGACTTGCTCCAGTAGGTCCTTCCTATGCTGGGGACTGCAGAGCTGCATGTGTAATACAGAATTGAGAATATCCCATCAGTTTGTCTTTTTTTTGGGTAATAGTCATCTCTCAGGAAACTGAGCACAGAAGAAGGTAATTTTACTTTTAAATACTAGGATCCTACTACATTAAATAACTCTCCTGTGGATGTATTACTGAGATATAGTAATTGCTACATTGTTAGGGAAAGCCAAATATTGAAATACTTTGCAGCTCTCATGTGACTGTATTGTCCTTGAAAGTGATCACTGAAGTGTGTTAAAAAGGAGTTATTGTAGCACATATTGAAAGATAAATACAAATGTGAGTTGTCTTGCAGCATTGTGCTATGGGATTGCAATAGATGGGAACAGTTGAAGTCAATGCATGTTATGAAAATGGAGTTTGTGTGGCATAAAATACAATTGCTCATTATAGGCCATTATTTTTCCTTGTGCATGCCTTACTCATTTTGGTGTTCTGTCATTTAATTCTGTTTAAGTCAGCAACTTTTGTAAATTATTTTTGTGCAAATGATGTATACCGTGAATCTGGTTTCACCATTTTTAAGGCATCTTTTTTTTTATTTTTTAACAGAAGGAAAAATACAGTCCTTTCTTCATTTACTTTGTAATCCCTGAGCAGTATTGGGAAACGTGGAGTCAATCAGTGCAAATGAATCAAGCCATACGTCTGAAAAGCAATGAGCTACTGAAGAAATAGTTTTGAAGGGGAGAGCTTTTTATTAACCTTTCTAGCACCATCCTCAAATGTGCTAGGGATTCTCAGTTCTCATCAACTTCAAAGACAATTCAGTGTTTAATATTTTCTTGCAGAATTGGGGGTGCAGAGATGAGGGCCAGATGATGATGTGCTGATAGGTCAACAAACACTTGTGAAAGCTATATGTAAAAAAGCATTTTTTGACAATTTTTAGTATGTCATGGATTGTGCAGTGACAAAAAGTGGCATAAGATGGCAGTAAGAGATTGCAAAATACGGTGGTTTGGTGTGACATATTCCAGTGAATCAACCTACTGTCTTGCAGTAAGGATGATTGTATAACAGGTGATAAATGGGGATTTCTGGACTCCTTCAGGACATTGTTTTCTTGGGTTTTTTTTCATTTTTCTTCTCCTCAGAGGAAAATCTCCAGTTTATTTGACATTTATACTCTCTTTTCTGAGTGTGGGAAAGTGGAATAGTTTTTCACACTGCGTTGCCATCTGTGTGCAAGTGCTTGAAATTCGCTGCTCATACTTTTTAATCCATGCTATATGAAAATCACACCAAATTTAGCGTTACATTAAATATGGTATCATGTGCTGACAGAAACAAAGTAGGGTGAAACAACCACGTCAGTAATGCACATGCAACTTTACAGCCTTGCTGGTGAAGCAGTGTGGACATCGGGCTGTGGAGTTTATCCACTGCTAAACTCCAGAGTGGAGGACAGGCTGCTGTGGGCCCAGACTTGTGTTGGCAGCTGTAGTCAAATCCCAGGAGGATGGAGCTGGTGAGCCCTGTTGGAAGTTTTGTTAGGTGCTCTCATGACACCAAGGCTCTAGGGTCTTCTCATAACCTTTCAGTTTCAGGGCTATGACCTGGAGGCACAAAACTGCCTTCTCTTGGCTAGAGAAATGACTTTTGAATATGTAAATAATTACTGCCTGTGATACCCATACGAAAAATGGAGAGCTTTATTTCTGGAGCTGTAAGATTTGTCCAATTTAAGAACTGCTAAGATAGAAAATGTATGGTTTATTTGCAAAATACTGGTGTGTAATTTCTCAGTGCTAATGATTTCATTAGGTCTGCATTGAAATTTTCAGTAATGACTTTACATTAGTATATAAAGCTATGTTCTGCAGCTCCAGTGTATACTTTAAGTTCCTCTCAAACAAAAAGATTCACATTTTCTGAATCCTTTCCCGTGGTGATGATGATAGCATTTTAAGCTAGTGCTTTTTGTCCTTAGATCTGAAAGTGACTTATAAATGCACATATCTCTTACCAGAAAAGGCTTTATGTGATCAAACAAAGTAAAATTAACATCCAGCAACAGTAAGCAATAAATATCTTCTAGAGTGACTGGCAAGGTATTGCCTAAGCTCTGTTTTAGTGGGGAATGGTAGATATGGAAGAGACCTTTATGTTTGTCTAAGTTCATTATGGCTTTCCCTCAACAAAATTATTCTTTTCAACATCTGTTTTAATGTAATTGCTGGGCAGTTATGTGGTTATGCATGATTTTTATCTGATATCTAAGCCAGAGGTCAAAGCACAAAAATGACATTTAGAAAGATGATGTGGATTTGTCGTGTTCCCTGAAGGCCTTGGTCTGTAATCTAGGAGATGGATTACAGATATGAATATTTTCATCTTTCACTGTAGTTCACACATACCTGATTGCTTCCAAAGAAGATTTCAACATTTTAGGAAATAAAAAACCAAAGTCAATTGATTTTCTTCATCATTCTTTTTTAATAATGATGTTCTTGGGAAGGTCAAGTGGACATTCCATCATATGTCTTTTCAGGAGAGTGTTTGATCACATGTGGCATAGGAGCTCTTCTGCACTGTAGAACTGGGTGCACCATTTAAAACCTACATTCATTAGGTGTTCATTAAAAGAGAACTAGTAGGAAAAATGAGTTACAACTTCAGGTTTAAATCATCCATTTACTCCAAATTTGTGAGGAAGATGGAGTAGCTTTAGAAGTAACTTATTTATTTTTTTCATTTTGCTAATATTTTTATTTGGTGTTAAATTCCTCCTTCATTATAATAGTAAATTCATAATAATGAAATTACAATAATGGTACCTTTACTGCATCTTTACCCTGTTAATTATAATGAGAAAGTGATAAAGTTCCCTCCGTTTTGATTCAATTGTGTAAAGAACATCGAAGTTTGGGTTACTGAAGTTCACATTTTTGTGTTTAACTCACATGGATTCATAGGAGCCATTTGCATAGGTAAACATACCTGAACTAAAAGTGTGAATTGTTTTACTTCAATCTGCTTAGAAATTATTTTAAATTGTGAATAGGTTTTCTTCCAAAAATTGTTGTTAATATTGTTAATATGATAAGTTTGTGCAAATTCAAGTGCAATGGTGCTCTTTATTCTTATTCTTACCCTTTGGAATCTGCAGAATTGGAAGCTCTCAAGTAGACTTCCATGGCTTTTTAGGATTCAGTTGTTTACCCATCTTTACCCATTTACTTCAGGTGTGGGCCACTTTTGACCAGAACTTACAAAGATGTTTTCATATTTCATGTTTGTGTTCTGATAAAAACTGCCTTCCAGTGAGAATTCTGTTAATATATGGAAATCGGAAAGTTATCTGTATGACAACTTTTTATCATATGTGAAGAGAGAATGGATGTTCTCAAGTCAAGGTCTTTCTTTTTTTTTTTTTGCCATTTTTGTCATGTTCAATACAGTACCATGATTGATAACTTCTGTTTGGTAATGGCGTGTTTTTAAGATTATTTTAGCCTCTGGCTTCTCTTTCCCATGATTTTGAATGATAACAAGGTATTTTGAAACACAACACAGACTATTTCTGATTTCAGTAAGAAATCATTGCCATTGCTCTTACAGTGGAAAATTTGAGAAAGTTTTCATAGATTGTCACTGAATGCAGCCTCACTATGATTGCTTTCTTGTATACTGCTGTATGATACTGGAAATAGTTGACTGGGGTGAACTGGTCCTCTTGTCAGGAGAGGGCAAAAATCGCTAAATTAGTCATGTGATTTCACCTCAGTGACAAGCAGGAACACATTTTAATGACAAAATTTTTATGTATTACCCAAATCTATTAACTTCTGATGAATTCCAGAATAGAAGGAATTCTAGAATCCAGGTCGAAAGTCCATTTTTCATCAAACAATTGCAGAAAAACTCTTGCAATAGAGGTTTCTGAGCAAGTCTTGCACATTTCTTTGGCTTCTCTACTGGCCAGAAGTGAATGACAACCATATGGAGCAATTTTGATGTGGTTTATCAGGTTATGCATGACAGCACAAGATATGAAGTCACAAAACTTCTAGACCTTCTGGACTGAAATGGGATAAGCAATACAATTGGCCCTATCTTAAAGATTCAAGGGAGAACTTTTCCTGCAATGACTGGACTAAACCGATTTGCTGTTCTGTCATAGTCTTGATGAGTGCCTTTGCCCTCGTATTGATTTTCCCTTAAGGTCTGATCCAAAGATCGTTCACAGAAAAGAGGATCTTCCAGTGGGCTTTGGCTTGTGTCAGTGAATGAGGTCAGGTCAGGCATCACAAAGCTTGGCAAGAAAGGGAACCAGGTCACAAAGACCACAAAGGTGAAGAAAATCTGCAAGTGACATTTCAGAGTGGAGTGAAAAATGACACTAAGTCAGAATTCATCTTGACAAAGTCAGACATCGAAAAGTTACTTGTCATATTTCCTTCATAGCCATAGGATAAGAAAGAAATGAGATAGTGATTCATTGAACTTGTCTTAGATATCTACTTTAGGTTGAGATGAACTGCCTCCTGGAGGTGCCTCTTTCTCTCCTTCGACTATAAAGGAGCCCAGGGGACTAGCTGACATTTAGGGAGCTGGCTTTAAGTGATAAAGGTAGAAAATTCCTGTCAAAGGAATCTGTGGAAGTATCTCTCTTTTGTTCTCTCTCCTTTGCTTCCTCCTAGCCATTAAGACAATATTACAGGTAGGTCTGCTGGATTGAAAAGGCACCCTCCTGAACCTCTGGTATGTCTGGAGACTATGCTTTCCTCTAGAAAAATCTCAGCTAGGAAACAGATATCTCATCATTTGACCTGAAGTAAGTTTTACTTTCTCTGAAAAATCAGAATTTTTCCAATTCAAGGGTAATAATTGCAATTGAATTAACTTCTTAGATTACTTAAAGTGAGAATAGAGCTCAAGGTTCAACTGCACCTCTGTTTTCTTCCTGAATAGTACAAATATCCCGTATTATTCCTTCCATCCCTTCTAACAATAAGTTAGCATGAATTTAAATAAGGTTTTCCTATATCCCAGCTGCTGCTCTAACTACCGGACTAGAGGCAGGGTCCAGGTAGCACATTCTTGTTGAAATCAAAGACTGAATAAGTTGACTTTGTATTTAATGTGAGTCTTTACAAATCTGGCCCAACATTTATTCAGGAGAATACATGCAGAAATAATTTCATTTCTTTCCTCATATCGTTATATAGAACAGAGAATAGTGTGTCCTTCACAGAGAAGAAAAGCACTTCAAAACAAAATGTACCTTCTGTTTAATGCCGTAGAGGAGAAAAACTGACATCTAATTTCGTTATACCATTTGTTTACTGGGTTGGGCTGAGTTCACTTTTTTTGCATTTTCAAAGGACATGATTTACAAGTAGCTTGATTCTTAAAGGTATTTGGGTTAAAAAAATATGTGTTGTTCCACAGTGGGTTTTTTTTACCTCATACTGCCTTTTTATGGACCAAAATTTTTGCTAATTGGTAGTCAATGACATTTAAGCTTCTAAATTTAATTAAAAATGTATTTGGGCTATTAAGGGACTTAAACTTTAGATGCTTTTGAAAATTTAGACTTGTATACTGCATCAATTTATGATTTTGTACTCAGTTTTGAAAGAAAGTTATTCGATTAAAAATACTGTTTCTTTTAGTGGACCATAATTCTTCATTCAAGTGTTACATTTTGGTTCATTAGAAACAAGTATCTTCAGGAAATGATTAGTGCTAATGGAGGCATCCCTGACAAGACACACATGAGCTATTTTGGAAATGATCATCACTTGAGATACAGACTTTGGTTTTTCTACTTTTTTTCCATTTCTTTTTAATCACTGTGAGAGAGAGAACAAAATGTTTGTTACAGCAAGGTGAGAAAAGAGAAGAAATAACTGCAAATAAAATGGATCTCCTCATGAAATACTATGAACATTGTGGTGGGACATAATGTAGCTTGAATTTGACAATTGCTAAAACATATATGGACCCAGATTCTTCTCCAGAATCAGATATGTAAGTTAAAGTCACTGTTTTTGTAGCAAGTGGAGTTGGATCCTATCTATGGCATCTATTAAGAAAAGGTCAGCTCTGGAACAAATAGAAATATTACTTTTATTTTTAGTTACATGATCATTGTTTTATTCTGAACCTATGGGTACATCAGAAAATAGAGTAAGACATTTAGTATGATTGTGAAGACATGCTCCTTCCTGAAGTTAATATGAGCTGTCTTCAAAATGCGAAAGCAAAATATATAAAATAATAAAATAGTCCACTCTGTATTGTAAAATATTTTAGAATATTATTATAATTAATTAAAATGCTTATTAGTAAAAACATCTGCCAAACATAAAAATAAGTTAGTTTCTTCTCAGTGCAATTCTCTGTTGGGTTAGCCAGAATTTTAAGCACTTTTGGGAATACTTCAGTGTTAAAATGTATGGATGTAAGTTTTTCTTTATCTATTTCATTGTCTTAAGAAAATGCTTAGATTTATGGTCTTCAGAAATATTTTGATTGGTGCTCATCAAAACAGTCTTTTAATATCCTTTCTGAATCCCTGCATTAATTCCTCCAAAGCTTTAGGATTAGCTTGGCTAATAAACTCAGTTCTGAATAAACTTAACATTGTTCTTCATTGCTTATAAACCTATCTGTCTACAGCAATGAATCAGCCAAAAGCAAGAAAGCCAGAGGAAAATTAAAATCCTTTCTCATGTTTTATCAAGAAGAAACAATATTTTGCTTTCTCTCTGAAGTTGGTTTTGAGGCTAAGTCTTGAAAAAGTGCTAACAGTTCTCCCCGGTGAGCATGCTCTTCCCTCTAATCCATGCAGTTTCTGAAACTGAGAAATACAGAGGAAACGAGAGCATAATTTACAAATTTAACTCTGAAAATTACCTCCACATTTTCCTCCTTGAGTTTGAACTGGAAGCTAGAAATATTTTTATGTAAAGCAGTTATAAGCATTCCTGTGTTGATTTGCCACGCTTTACCTCTGGTAAAGCTAGAGCATGTAGTCCATGTTGTGTCCAATGAGAAAATTTAAAGAGTTTACAGGAGAAGGACTGTGGTTGTTTGTCTCGTGATAGATTTGGACCGCAAATACAAACATGTGATTCAAACATAAACCTGGCACATATCCGCTGCACGGAGAAAAATGGAATTGAATGTTTTATTAGTAATGTGAACACAAAGTAAAACTGATTCCAGATGGTTTTGTAAACTTCGGTAACTCAGCAAACATTAGATAAGTTTTTCTGTTCATTAGTCTCAGTAGATGAACTAAGCTATTAAACAGGAGTACGTAAAAAAAACCCAAACTATTATACATATAATTTTGATCTGTTCAGAATTTTAGGCTCTCTCTTATGCTGAGCCATTATTTTAATGCAAATGCAATGTTCTGGTGAGGGGGATAAAAGACTGACTCTGCTAGCTTGGTTTTGGATTTCATACTGATACGAACAACCTTGTTTCATAAGAGATAACAATTGGGAGTAAAAGTCACAAAACAAGGTATCTGAATATTAAAGTTGCAAGCTCCACAAAACACAACTTTTTTAGATGTTTACAAAAGCTGGGAGTGAGTATGGTGGATATAATTTGCATGAGCAAACACTGTCACCCAAATACTGAATGGGGTTTCATGTACTTTTGTGTCCTCAGTCAAATGCTTGATATAATTCCAGCAGTAGTTTCCCAGCTGAAAAGTTTTGGCATAAATGACTGCTTCACCTCCTGAAGGTGAAAGAAGCTGTGCTCCCTTCTGTGTTTCCTTCTAGGAGAACATTCAGACCTCTGAAATGCAATTTTCATCTTTTGAATGCATAATAGGAAAAGTGTCCCTTTGTCTTTGGTGATGTATGTTTTACCTTTAGACTGTAGGCTGAGTGCTCCTCTGTGGGTGTTCCTTGATGCCAATGTAGCTGCTGAATTTCAGCTATTCCTTTGCTGTGCCCTGGGTTAATAAAAGTAATGTTATAGCAAGTTTCCAGGAGCAAGAGAAAGTTCAAATAAGGACACGGTAGGGACTGTCATTTACATCAAGCCATCCTGGCTGATTCTATCCTTGCTCATCCAAGAGATACCTCCAGGAAGATTTCCCTGGTGTGTACATTTTTTTAGGATCTCTTATTTTCTGATATCGGGCAAGAGAGTTTGTGGTGTGCTGACAGCTTGGTCTGAGATGGCATTGTTTTCCCTTTCCTTATGACTGTGCTTCCCACAACACTTAGGGTCTGTGCAAGGGGCACAAAGCCATTTTGTGCCAGATAGCCCAGGTGAAGGGCTGCAGTTTCCTGAGCAGGATAGCTGGGTTGATGCGGGAGCCGTTCTTGATGAGGAGCAGGGTACCTAGACTATGGTAATGCTAATATGATCTCACTGTTGCCAGTGAACAAGCTAGGTTGATAATTTGGGTAACAAATCCATCTCAGTGTGTATGCTTATTATTTTGCTTTTTACAATGACTGAAGGAAATTCCTGTTTAAAAATCCAAGCATCTTTAAGTTGTCCACACAATAATGCATTTAAAGAAATGTTCTATCTTAAGTATGAAAGTCAATCCATTGAAAGCGTGGTTGCTATGGCTTCTTTCATGGATTTTGCACTTACTGTCTGTAAAACACAGTACCTATCTGTGATCTCCACACAAGGTGTCTCCAGACTACCAGGGAAGTGATATTCAGCAATTCATGAACAGGCTGGGCACCCAAATCCTGTATCGTGTTTTACACTGGACCCAGCGTTAAGTACCTGTCCTAGAAATATAATTTTTAAGCTCATGCTATGTACTTAATTTCGTTCTGAAATTAATAGGGACCTTTGGGTAGGTAGGATTGGTACTAGCAATAGGCAGCCCACAGGGATACATTGAAACAGCCTGTGGAAATTGAACTGTCTCACTGCCTCCCTATCCTCTTAATGCTGAGGTAAGAGTGGGATTTGCATCCTGGAACTATTTCATGAGCTCAGCTGAGGACCTGTTGGATAAGAAACATATGTGCATATTGGGAGAAATAGAGGTGCTTTTCCTTTTTGTCAAAATTCAGCTCTCAGCCAGGCAAAATGGAAAGTGCCCTTCTGCTGGGCCAGTAACCACTCTAAGCAAATGCTCTCTGCATTTTTCCTGTTGCAGACAGACCACTGGATATCCAGGAGTGTAAGCTTCCAGGGACAATGGGGGAAAGGGACCTGACACTGTTGGGTAATGCGAAGAGCCAGTTTGGCAGAAAGGTGTCACTTCTATCACTAGTCGTGCATTTTATCTAATTGCTTTCTAGTTATATGTGTGTAAATATTGTTGGAACAGAGATCATTATCTAGGACTCTTGTACTCTTGACTCTGTTCTGGTTTAACCCCAGGCATCAACCACACAAGTGCTCTCTCACTCCTCCATGCACTCCTGGTGTGGTGGGGAGGAGAATCAGAAAAACAGGTAAAACTCACGGGTTGAGATAAGAACAGTTTAAGACTTCAAATACAGTAAAATATAATAATACTACTACTAATAAATGTGATAATAATAACATTAATAAGAACAAAGTTTTACTGAAAAGGAGAAAGAGATATAAATAAAACCCAAGAGAAATAAGTGATGCACGACACAATTGCTCTGCACTCACTGACTGCTGCCCACCCCATCCCCAGGCAGTGCCCTCCGCCTCCTGGCTAATTCTCCCCAGTTTAGATACAGGGCATGACAGTCTATGGTACAGAATATCCCTGTGGACAGTTCAGATCAGCTGTCCTGGCCTTGCTGCCTCCTGGCTTCTTGTGCACCTACTCACTGACAGAGCATGAGAAACCGAAAATTCACAAAATTATAGAATGGTTTGGGGTGAAAGGGACCTTAAAGATAATCTCGTTACAACTCCCCTGCAATGGGCAGGGACACCTTCCACTAGACCAGGTTTCTCAAAGCCTCATTCAACCCGGCCTTGTTAATTTTTTTTTTTTAACCTGAGAGTTTATTACTGCAGAAGACTTAAAAATGAAACAAAAATGAACTGAAATGGAAACATTTTGTTTCATTACTCAACCACAAAAATGTGTAGTTGAGCTATCAGAGAAGTTACAAAAATATATTATTTCAAAATAAACTTAGAAAGTCCTAAACATTTAAAAGTTCTAGTAGTGGTGGCTTAAGAGGAATTTTTCCCATTGCAATCTTTTTTGTTTCAAATTGTTTCAATTCTTCAGCTGCTCTTTGGTGTAAATAACTTTTTTGATGTATTCTTGTTTGTGAGTGCAGAAGCTGCTGATGTGATGTCTAGAGACACTGGCAGTCTATCCAAATAAAATACTGCTGGAACGTGAGGCAGAAGTTGCTACTGCTGCATTAAACTTTCCAAAGGCTGTAAGCACGGTGGTGCTTGAAGAGTTCACAGCAGAAGAATTGCTAGGCAAAAACGTAGCCCCAAATGCAGGAGGATTACAACCAGCAGAAATGCTCTCAAAAGCAGCAGTGTTTCCAGATGGTGATGCACTGGCAAGACTGGAAATCACTGTAAAGGAGAAATTGGTAGCGCTGTTACTACTGCTGTTCACAGGAAAGCTTGGAAGCCCAAAGCTTGGTGTTTGCGGTCCTCCAAATCCAAAGGAAGGCAAGGGTTGAATGATTGTGTCCTTTAATTCAGATGGCACAGCTGCTTGTGTCAATGCATTTAAAGCTTTCAACTGAGGCAGCTGATTTTTCCATTGTCCATTCTGTTAGACAGAATTAATGTAGTTCTGAATGTTATTGTTTGCTCTGCAGTCGTAACACTCCAGATGGAACTGTTTTGGCAAGAAATCTGAGAAGCCTGAGACATTCAGCTTTTCTTTCATTGGTGAGCAAAATGAAACTATCCATTGTCCTGAAGATTCCCGAATTTCCAGGTCTTTCACTACACAGTCAAGAAGTCTCTTCATCTTTATAGCCATCAGCAATATTTTGACTGTTCGTAAATGCAGAAAATCTGTTCTGCAGAAAGTCCTTGACCTAGGGTAAGAACTACTTAGCAACAACCAAAACATTAGTGTCTTATCAATATTATTCTCATACTAAATCCCAAACGAAAGCACCAAGGTACAAAGAAGAAAATGAACTCTATCGCAGCCAAAACCAGGACACTCTCAGAGGAGTGTTACTTTACCCGAGTTCTCTGGGATTTACGTCACAGTGTCATCATTCCTGACATAAAAATAGTAACTGAAGAAAAATTATTCAATTGGGTGTAAGATTCAACTGTTTTAATGGTAATTGCTTTGGAGTTAATTGTTGAGTAAGAAAGTGATCTGCACTCTTAATTGCTGGACAGGGAGACAGATGACTCAGACCATCCTGAAATGGGAGATGATGGTGAATCACTGAGCAGAAAGATACCTATATCAAAAAATGCTCTTTTGAGTATGGAGGAAATGGAGAAGACTTGCTTACCACAAGTGTTGAGCTTGGGGACAACTGAAGTGGTGGGAGACAAATTGCACCCTAGGTTTGCTATAAATCAGGGTTTGAGTTCCCTGTGAATCACACCAAAAGTTCCTTAATGTGATTGATTTTAAAGAGCAGATGGGATGTCAAAGGAGGAGTCCAGTTCTGTGGACATAAAACTGTCCAGTCTTCCTCCTGCAGATGTGAAAATTAAATGATTACCCATGTATGGAGGAGTTGCACACCAAAATAACCTGAACAACATGGGAAGCAGTAACTCTTCTGGTGTGTACAATGAAGGCAGCTTTCAGAGGTCTGGAGAGCCTTTTGGAATGTTAGCCCTTCATGTAAATTCACTATATGTATTTGAGGTGAAGAAAGCCATTGTGGTTATGTTTTATTTATATTTCTCTTCTGCAGAAAGGTGGCGGTTTTAGGAAATGAAACATGCTGTGCCCCCAGAGGAAAATCTTCCTGTAGATATGTCCTGCACAGGCAAGGACAGAGCAAGTCATCTGGTGGGCACACTGCATATGTGCCTTGCTTGGTGGAAAATCGCAAGTTTAATTGGGTTTTTCTCCTGCTGTTTTTTTAACAATACTGAACCTGTCACTATCCAGGGAATGTTGTATATGAAAAATGTCCAAAAATGATTAAGATAAGTGGCATCCTAGCGAGTTGTTTAGTGCTTATGGCATAAATGGCAAATCTCAAAAGACTATGACAATAGAAATAATGTGTAAAAAAACAAAGCAAAAATTACCATACCATATAGCTTAGTCATATGCAAATCAGGCAGCATTAAATGTCAGTATCCTAATATTTTTTAAGAAAGAAAACACAGAGCTCACAAAGAATGTTAAACTTCCTGGTCCCAGTGGTGACAGAAATCCTTTCAATTCCTGTGTGGCGCCAGCAGCAATGTAGGTTTCTGTACGTTCTACTTATAGTGTGTCAATGCCGACCTCAGGGGTTCTCCAGAAGACACAACACAGTGAAGTGAGCATTGGTCCAGGTCCACCAACAAATTTGGGTGCTGGAAAACTGCATGTCTCTGTGTATAGTCCAGCTTTAAGGTTCCCATTGCCATACAGAAATCAACAACCTTACAATGCCTTTCCTCTCTGCCCCGCCAAGGACTGGATGTCTCATAAGGAATTCACAGTCAGCACTTGGAGGGGAAAGTTGTCTCAAATCACTTTGAGGGGCTATGGGGCATAAGCTTCTGTCTCACATCCTCATCCTTGCCTGGACTTGTAGTCATCCTACCTGTTCCTCCCAGAAAGTGCTCCCCTCCAGACACACTGACGTAAGTAGATTGTCCCAGAAATTTTCTTTAGAAGTGGACCAGTAGTCATCTCCTATAAGACATAACCAGAGGAAGTATTAATGACTTCCTTACATGTAATCTTTATAATGTAATTCCGAGTGGGCAGAATACTCTATATGGGATACAATTCCATTCCCTTCTCCACCTGAAAGAGTTCCAATTGCCTCCCACCACCTAGGTGAGTGTCCCAGCCAGCAAGGTGTAGATGCTCTGGCAGATGTTAAAGGAAAGATGAGAGAGAAGGACAGAAGGAAAAAGACTGCTAGTTACATTTTTTTAAGTGTTACCTAAAACTGAATGGGAGTGACTTAATTTTGGAGATATTTCTGTGGGATAGGGTTACTGGGAAAGAGCAAAACAGCTTGTCCAGGCCTGGGGTGTCCAGCCTGGGGCCAGTCAGCCAGGAGTCACACTTTTGCATGAAAGACAAAGTTCTTTCACACTGTAGTTTCATCTGCCCAAATTAAGTGAAAACTTGTGAAGCATCCACTTCTTCACAGTTAAAAGACTGTCAGAATTAAACCCCTTCTTTTACAATCATTGCATTTTTCTGGCACACCTTACTTGGAGATACATGCTGCTTAGGTCTCTTCCATGTCCTTTCTCCCTGTTTTTTCAGTGTCTCTGCTAGAGCTTTTAGCTGTTCTTCCATTCACACTGATGTCTTTGATGTCTGTTTATTCCTGGTACCATGCAGGGTCCCATAATCAGATTGCAATAGCCTCACTGAACAAATCCTTCCTTCCAAGCAGCAAATATATCAAGCTGTTGGACCTGAGTAAAGATATACTGTCTTTTGCAGGACCCATATTTCCAGTGTCATTTCTGGGCAGCTAATCTCGTAAGGTAAGTCCTAGGAGTCATAGAAATAGCCCCAGCTAATTAATTTTTTTTCTGAAGGGCCAGCACTCTTTTATAAAAAAAATAAATTTTGCAAGTCCAATGTGAAAATAAAGAGGTCCTAGAGCCAAAATTAGAATTCACAACAGTTGTTTTCATTTTTTTTTTATTCCCATACATTTTTGTCTTGATGTTTTTAACTAACTAGTATGAAAATTTTCTTATTTAATGTTTAAATAGCTGCTACGTGTCTTTTGATAACTGCATGCCTTTGACTTATCCACAGACCAGAGCTTAGTGGTATGATAGGTGTCATGAGCAACCATAACTGTGTGTTTTGCTCCAGAGAGTTGTTAACTAATGCCAAAGAAATAACACCACGGTTTCACCACACCTTCTGCACAAACTTAGGAATGTATTTTATGAGTTAGATGCAATGAACCAATTATTCTTGGGAAGCTCTATCATTTATAATGTTCTCTGCAGTGGGTAAAAACCTGAAAGAGAAATGGATATATGGATATATGGATATGTGGATATATGAATATATGGATATATGGGTATATGGATATATGGATATATGGATATGATACACATTTCGTTCATAAAATTCACTTCTGTGTAAAAGCGTAATGAGAAGCCTGAACACCACTTCTTGTCTGATGTTATAGAGAACTTGAGCTTTGTGTTTGCTATGCGCTTGCAATTTTATCTAAATTAATATACCTACTGCATGCTATATCACAGGAATGTTAAAATGCCGGGAATTTTCTTCTGCCAATATCCATCACTGTCTGAATGTATGTTTATACACATATGGTTCAGCCATTTGACTGAACCGTTTTTTTCATAGACAACATTGATTAAATTTGAAATTTTACTTCCTTCTCTACTTTGTGCTGTTCTCAGATGACGATGGCTGCATTTGGCAGGGGCTGACAGCACATGTGTTGTATTTCAAATATACCCACGTTACCCAAATGTAACCACAGTTTGGCTTAGGGGGGAACTGTTACAAATACGTGTTTGACCTGCTATTTGTTTATACATGACCACACAAAACAGGCTGCTAATTAATGGATTTCATTTTTCTTATTGCATTGCTTTCCTGTATATTTTTGTCCACTTATATATCAACTAAAATCTCTGTAAGGCAGGGACTAGTAAGTTTTTTTGGCTGTGCACATCTTGAGATTTTTATCTGTGACTGTATTTTTGTAGCCCTCAAAATAATAAGCATAATTTATAGTACTTTCCTGTTTTGTAAGGTTGAGTTATTCCATCAGATCTCAATGTGAAAGTTACTTCAAAAGGAAGCTGCTGGTTATGAACACAGAAAGTTATCAACTTGTGAAGTGGTTTGACTCCTGAAGAGAATGTTCCTGTTTAAAATGTACTTACATCCTTTTGTAGTATTTTTTGATCTTACATTGAAGATTTTAAATTGGCTTTTGAACCTGTGTTTGGCATTTTGCAGAGCTGAATTAATTGTAAGCTTTATATTTTCTTTTTCTTGAAAGATTATTCAGTTCCATTTTCTCCTTGCAAAAATGCCATAAGGGGCTCCCGTGAGCCCACAAGAGAAAATGAAAGCTTTCAGTTAATAAAATGCATTTACCTGTGTGTGTAGGCTGTGACTGACTGAACTTCCCCTGACACCGCTGTTATTATATACCATACATCTCCCACAGATATACAAGACTCAAGGTCAGTGGGGAACAAAAGTTTTTGTATGCTGATATGCAAGAGTCCTTCATCTTCTGAAGCTGTTGTGCCTGAAGTGTGAAATAGCCATGAGAAAATTTGCTAAAATAGCTACTGTTTGCCTGTACCCTCAGCTGCTTCTCCCAGAATGACACTTGCAGCTGCAAAGGGTTTCTGTGAACAGGTGCAAAATGGTTGTGGTTCAGCCCACAGAGATTTTATAGTAGAGGGAAGTAGAGAGAGGAAGGGAAAGGAAGGGAGGGGAATCATAGAATGGCTTGGTTTGGAAGGGGCCTTAAAAACCACCTAGTTCCAACTCCCCTGCCCTGGGCAGGGACACCTTTCACTAGACCAGGTTTCTCAAAGCCCCATCCGACCCGACCTTGAACACTTCCAGGAATGGGACATCCACAAATTCTCTGGGCCACATGTTCCAGTGCCTCACCACCACCACCATAAAGAATTTTTTCCTAACATTCAATCTAAACCTGCCCTCTTTCAGTTTAAACCCATTCCCCATCGCCCTATCACTACAGGCCCTACTGAAAAGTCTTTCTCTGTCTTTCTTATAAGCCCCTTAAGTACTGAAAGCTTTCTCTGGAGCCTTCTCTTGCCCAGACTGAACAACCTCAATTCTACTAGCCTTTCCTCATAGGGGAGATGCCCCATTGTTGACTTGTACTTTAGCAGTGACCAGCCAAACTGATGTTTTCTGTGGAAGGAAATGGGTTTCTCCCACTTATCAGCTGAGGCTTGTTTTAAATTGCTTGAGCTGCTTTTAAGGACAAGACTGCAAGTGACAGTGCTCACTCTTTCTAAGAGAAGCATGTTCCAATGTGACTTTGTCTTAGAGATGATAACTATCTGCTTATGTACTCACATCCTTTTTAATTCCTCAAACCTCCTTCAGACTTGATGCACCTCAACATTTTTGTCCTCCAAAGACTCCCAGATAATAATCTCCTGATTGTTTACTAATAACTTAAATATACTAAATAGTACTGGCCCTCTACAGCTACCTTTAAATTCTTACCATTTACGTGCCTAAATTCTCTATCTTTGTATTTTTTAATCAGTTTCAAATCCCACTACAGAGATTTGACATTTAACCCATGACTAATTAGTTTGCCTAACAGTCTTAAAAAGTACATAATGAAAATCCAAATAAATTACACCATACCAACCTACTTTATCTATTACTTGTATGTTAGTAGAGACATAACTTTCTCGCGCAGAATTGCTTTGTCTCTATCACCTTCCCTCTAAAACACACAAATAGTGGAAGCCACACCTTCAGCATCACTTAACTAATTTCTTTGAAGCTGTGGTAATTTGCATCCATTGAGGACTTGACCAGAAATACACAAGTGTAAGAACCTCATCAAGCAATATCTTCTTATGCAGTTAGTCCTTAATCGTGTGAGTAGCCCCATTTAGGTTAGTAGTGAGATAGAATCATATATTTTGGCAGCTACAGGCTTTTGTGCTGAGGCGAGTCACAAAAAGGTGCCCAACATCTGCAGGAGCATTTACTTAGGTGAGAAATCTCAGTGCTGGTTCCTCAGTACTGGTAGCTCTGTGAACTCTCAGAATTTTCCAGTTCCAGTTCTCGGTTGTTGTCTGCTCATCTGCTGAGGGATGAGATACCAAGAATGGAGGCCCTTCTCCCTATCTTTGGCCTTTCTCTGAAGGCTTATCTCAGCCAATGTTCTTCATTAAGAGAATGAGACTTCACATCCCAAATACCAGCTGCTGGGTAGCAGAGGTACCCTCTCAGTGTGTGTAGCCTGAGGTATGTCTATGACCCACCTCAAGGGCAGTGAGCACTTGAGCTTGTGTTCCTGTGATGCCAAGTATGTGCGCGCTTTCTCTATAAATTCACTGATTCGCATTGGTTTTGTGGTTTTCCTGTGAGCTGCCTGAGAAGCTTGCAGGTACACACTAGTTATTAGTGGTGACCAGACTCTGCTTGCTTTCAAGATAACTTTTCTCTGTATTAATTGTGAAAATCTTCCTCAGGCTTTTAGCTCAAGCCAAACCTGCAAGCAGCGTTAGTTGTTGGGTTGTAAGAGAGACATACTGTCAAGTGAAAGGGAGATGTTTCCTTGAACCCTTTATATTTGAGCAATCTATCAGTGCCTCCAGGGAAGATGAGACCCCTGTTCGTGACTAGTCTGTCAGGGCTCTGTTATGGGGACCCCACTAAACAGCCACTGTATCAGAGGTGGTCTGACCAATAATTCAGGGTCACACGCTGACAGCATCCCCACTCTTAGCTGGTTTTTTATCAGTTTTGTCAAGCATGTCATCCACTGCCAGCAGCTGCCAGCACCTTTGAAGGACTCAAACTCACACTTTATGGAATAGCACACTTTATTGTCAAACACACTGGTAATAGAAGACTGTGACAGGTTAAGGTTCAGGGACTGCCATCGGTAGTATACTGACGGCAAAAATGAATTCGAAGCAATATCCAGACAAGCTCCTATAATCAGTGAAACCTAGCTCAGGATAATCATTTGGTGAACATAAAATAAGGTTCTTACCCAACTGGCATCCCTATGGGGACAAGACAGGTTCAGCCCATTGATGGATCCCGGAAGTTACAATGGAGTCTTCTCTAACCTTCCCCCCTAATTAATCTGTATTTATATTATTTTCTTTGGGGGAGGAGAAGATGTAAAATTATGGTTTCATGTTTAGGTGGAGCTTGAGTGACTTTACTCATTAGCTTATGTAGGGCATGAAAAGTAATATGTATTTTTGAGTTAATGAAGCAAAGTTCAGCTTTTGATTACCATCTGGATAATTCCTTTGGCTTAATTTTTCTTTTGTTTTCAACAAAACATTGTTTTCAACAGAGCAAAACTGCTGTGCTACTCCATCCTTCGTTTCATATGTGGATTGATTTCAACAGAGCATGACTGCAACACCTTCGTGCCGCTCCGTCCTTTGTTCCAGGGCTCCCTTGGAGTGATACACCAAGCTTCCTCAATGTTCCTGCTTCTAAGGTGTGCAGACAGCTTGTACCTGGTGAACTACAGCCAACGCATGCACTCCTTGCTGTACTTTGTTTTTTGGTCTCACCATATTTTATGTATATATTTATGTGTCTATATGTGCTTTTTCCCTCCACTGTTATTGTCAGATACTTGGGCGTGCTCAGGGTAGGAAGTAAGAGCTGTAATTTTGGGTTGTAGATGCCTGAGTGGCGACCCAGGGGATTAATCAGCTTGGTGGTTTTGTGCCCCAGGCAACTGAGGATGAACACAACCCCATGTGGTCTTCTTGACGGGGGCCCCCAACAAAAAATGCTTTGTATTATAGAACAACATATCAAATAAAAATATCCATGTAGGCTTGTTTAAAGACAGAAGTTTCGCAATAGATAAATATGTCTGAAATGATCACCATCTTATTTTTTTAAGAGGCCTGGGTTAAGTGGCCATTAGATTTGATAGGTCTAGACACAATGCTGCTAGAAAGCACGTACTTAAAAGTAAATGGTTGCAAATGCTGCTATTTATATAAAAATATTTGGGGATGCTGAATTGTGAATAGAAATTATTTGTCAGCTTCATTATCAAAGCAATATCCAGTGTTGATATCTGGTGAAACAAAAAGTTTCATTGGAGAGAGATAATGCTGTGTTTCTATTTTTCGTAAGTAAGCACTGAAATGGTGGTGGTAAATTCAGCCAGGGTATTTTGTTTTAAAAGGATTCTTTAGTGCTTTCATTCCTTTCTATTAGTTCACTCGACAAATGGCAGCTGAAATATTTTCACAACAGCAGATGAGCAGAGGGCATATGCCGTGGAGTCTCTCAGGCAGGAAAAATCACAGCATGTGGCAGTATAAATATGACATTGAACATTTACTTGTTGTTCAGAGACCTGTGATAAACCCAGAGCAGAAACATAAATCTTTCTTCTTCTTCACTATACCTAAATAATGTAATCTTGTCTTCTAATTCAAATACAAGGGATGGGGTTTCTTGGATGTTTTTTGGGGACCAGGGGGGAGGGAACAACTAATTTACAGAAGAGTAAAAGAGCTAACTGGCTTGAATTTTTAGTTAGTGCTGCAATCTTTCATTGTTGAGGTGTTTAAATCTTCTAGGATGCAGTATGCCTACACTTAAGCATAGGATGCTATAAAACATGAGGCTGTATAACTGATCATGTGTAGGCAAATAAGGTCCCTTTTTTCACTGCTCAATATTAAAGTAAAAATCTCATAAAGCATGAGACAGAAAACTCAATCAAGTTCGTATGTACTGTAAAAACTCATATGAATATGAATACTTTTCTACCAGCAATAAAAGTCTAAAATGAAGAGGTATGAACTAGAGTAACTGATTTTGAATGAAGATACTGACGTCTCAAATTCAGGAGGAGAGAATTACAGGGAGCCCAGAGAAAGCAGGGAACTAAGCTTAAAATAAATTCATTTCATTGACATTCATTGGGGAATATGCCCAATCATAAAACCTTCCTTTATAGGAGGCAAGTCTGAGGAACTGTCTCAATATGAAATGACACCAGAAGAGTTTTAGAAAAGTCAGCGGATAAGGAAGAATCAAACTGATGGTATCAGGCAGTATGAGCCAAGTATGTACCTGTTGAACTCAGAGTTGAGTTTGCTGAACACTTAGTTGTAGCTTCCAGCTTATTGTTTAAAATGATTTTTTCTTTTGGATGGTTTAGGAGTGGCAAATATGACACCAGTTTTTATCAAAGGGTTGCAGAGAGAATTCAAGGAACTACAGTACAATACCTCTGACTTTTGTATTGGACAAATTGGTAGAAGCTGTAACAAATGACAAAAAAGAGTAGAGAGGTGATATACAGCACAGAGAAGAAGAGTCAAAGCAGATTTCATAGCCTGAAGTCATCCTTCACAAATCTATTCTAGTTCTGTGAAGAAGATGTATGTAAGGCTGATGCACTTAATAAAAAATTTTAAAAAAGATTTTCAATGATATTTTTAACCATAGAGTCTTGATGATATTAAGACATCATGGATTAATAGTTGGTGGCAAGAAGCCACAGGGTAGGAGTAAATGATCCCTATATCACAATAGAGAGGAGTATGCACAGCTCCAGCCTCTTTTCTGTTTAGTGTATTCATTAATGATCTGGGAAAGGGGATGAGTGATGTGGTGACAACTGCTGCTTGATCAGACAAAATATTTCAGAATAACCAAAACTCCGACCAACAGCAAAGAGCATTAGAAGGATTTCTTGTTATTAACTGACTGTGAAATAGAAATGGCAGATGAAGTCTAGGACCCAGATATTTTAAATAATGCACCTGGGAAAACCAGTCTCAAGTATATGTATGAAATTTTAATTCCCCTTTTAGCTATGTCAATTTGAAGTTATTGTACATAATTTTCTGAAAAAAAAATCATTATAATGATTATTGATAACTGAAAAGCAAATGGAATGTTAGAATTTATAAGAAAAGGATTAGAAGATAAAATATCTCTTTGTCACTGTTAGAGATATGGAATGTTGAATAGAGAACTCATTTCTGGTCCTTTAGTCTCAAGATGATGTAGTAGAAGTAGAATAGATACAGAGAAGGATGATAAGGTTAACCAGAAATTTGAAAGGGCTTCTGCAAGTGGGGGGATTAAATGAGTTATGGCTTTTAGTCTGGGAAAGAGACTACTGAGATGTGTATGGTGCAGTTCAGCTGGAGATGATAATTCCCTGTCTCTCCTGGCCTGTGCAGTACGGACAGTGTGATGATGCTATTAGACATCTGGCCTAAAACAAACAAGAGGAAGTACTTTTCCACACAGCCTATAATAGAGCTCAGGAGCTCATTGCTACACGATATGTCAGATGTAAAAGTAGAAATGCAAGTTGGATGGATCTGGAGAATCAAGGCCATTGAGAACAAACTCTGGCACAGAGCAGCCTCAAACACCTGCTTGCTGGGAATATCAGCCATGGTCAGCAGGGCTCTCTGTGTGCCATGTTTCCTGGCTGGAGCATCTGCTGATAGGCACAGCCAGAGACTGGCTACAGGAATGAATGGACCTTTAGTTTGACCGAAGTGTCTTAAAATATTTATGCTCATATCGATTCTGTCAGATATATGGAGTTAATGCTGTTCTTCACTATTGACTGAGTGATCAAAGGCTGGCCTGTGTCAGAGAACTCAGGTGGCTGCTGTGACTCAAAACCTTCTACTAGCAGGAAGTTCTGGCTCTGCTGAGCTGAGCCCTGCTTTCAGGCTTCCCCAGCACTTCTTCTCTGTCGCTCTTCTGGACTTTCTTTTTCCCTCCCAAGCCTTGATTTTCTTCAAAGATGGGTTTTAGGTTTTGTTCTGTGTAAGGAAGAAAAGTACAAGGTGGTGCCTTGAGGAGGCACATGAGCATGATTCCAGCACATCTGTGTGTTGGTCTCATAGCAAAATGCCTTGTGTTACTTCCTGGCATGCAGTGAGCGGTACAAGCTCTGCTGTCAGGTTCTTTCTCTGCCTGCTTGCCGTGGAGGAAGGAAAGGTGCCCACTAATGAGGCAGGTGATTCATTATGGTATGAAACAGACTGACTAGGGCTCCTTTGTAAATAACTTCTGGCTGTGTTAGCTGTCAGACAGGTGGAAGCTCCTTATTTGTATGCAATAATGACATGTGCTTATCAAAGAGTGATAATGCAAGGAACAAACAAATGACATTTCCAGTATTAATATGTAAATTACATGCTAAGAAGAAATGATCAAGCACTCCTGAAATACAGCAGCAAGCACTAATTGCATTCCTTGCCCTTCAATATGCTGTGCACTGTAGATAGCTCTTTTCCCTAAATGAGCACTTAAAGCTTTCTTTTTTTCTGCTTCTTCATGCCTAAAGATTGCAGATATATTTTTTCCTAAATTTATTGCGCTGTTTGCATATACTGCTTTATTGTACCTTATAGGAAGGTGATGTGACCAAAGGTTTGCTAGAATGCCTTTTGTGTGCTCTGATTCCCTAGAAATGTCTGTAAGTTATTCCTGGCTTGGAAACAGCACGCGGAGTGCTGAGGTAGATTTCTATGTGAGAAACCATTCCAAATAACCCTCTTTTGCAAACACATCCAGCCCTATCTTGAAAACTGATTGGGGGTTTTTGTTTTGTTCCTAGTACATTTTTTTTCTGGAAATCTGTTCCAGAAATTCAGTCTCCAGATGGCTGGAAATCTCATTTCTTAGTAACCATTTTCATCATATATCGGCACTTTACATGAATTTGGAAAGGTCTTCTCTTGTATTTTCTCCTTAAAGCATTTGTAGCACAGTTGCACCCTCTATCTGGATGTGGCACCTTTTCTTTTTTTGAGCTGAATAAGTAATTTTGTAATAGTGTCCCCTTATAAGACAAATCCCCATTTTTCCAGCATTCTAACCACTATTCTCTGAACATGGGACAGTCTGAGTTCCTTTCTTTAACATTAGCTGCTAGGAAATGTATGTGTTGTGTGAACTGGGGCCTTCTTTATTGGAACTTAGCCCAACAATGCTGCTCCTCCACTGTCTGTATGTAAGAAGTAGGATGACTGTGAATCCTATGGAGATTATGGAGACTTGTACAAAATATCTTTCCAGATCAAGCATCTCCGAGTGAAAAGATCCAGGTAGAATAGAAAAGAATACCTCAATATTCAAAATAAACTACACGTAGAATATCCAGAGATGAACTGAAGGAACTTATGTAGGACACTTCAGGTTCATCCTTGCTCCTGTCCAAGGGACTTATGCAAGCCCAGACTGTGGCCACCCATCACAGTGCTGTTTTGGGTGACTCATGACTGGGAATGTGCAATATTTAGTATTCTTTTTCCTTACTGTAGCTATGCAGAAGGATTACAAGGGGTAAAGACTGACATCCTCTTCTAGCAGCTACTTTTGTAGGCAGGAGTGAATTGCAAATGATTTCCCAGCTCCAGTATTCCTTTGCCAGTTCATTGGCATTCACTAAGAAGAACTGGTACGTACTGGAAAAAGGAGGGCCTGTTGGGTGAGACTAATCAGGAATCTCCACTGTAAAGAGAGGGAAATTTGTATTGAAACTTTATTTATGCTTTTACATGATACCCTGCTGTATCTATCACTGGAAGTGGTATAAATTAGTTAAAGAGAGAGGATTCCTACACGCAATTCATAATGGCAGTTAGGCATCGGCAATGGCAAGTAACAATTCCTACAAGACACCCGAAATGCTACAACAGCCTTCACTTTCTGAAAATGTGAGGTACTATTTGTTCTTACTTGCAGCAGGCACAGCATTGCTATGGAGCAGTAGCTATTCAGAGGAGTAGATTGGATACACCTGGTTTAAGGCAGTTTTAAAGCTGCTTAAGGCTTAGTCAGCTCATCTCTACTCATTGCACTTATGCTTGCTCTCTTAATTTCTTAAAAGTGGCTTTTACACTGAAATACTAATAATATCCTTTGCTTTAAAGTCCCACTTCTGAATGTAGCAGCAAGGTGCTAGAAAGAGTTGGGGAGTGTGTTTTATTCATCAAGAAGCTAAAGAGAGACTTGAGGTGATCTCTCTGCCTCTGATGAAATTCATTCTCTTATCTAGAAGCTCTTAAATCATCCCTGGCAGAGGTGACATTATAAAAATAATTCTGAAGAACAAAAGTTCTCGTCCTTGGAATACACTGCATTGCACCAAATGGTAGGCGTTTATTGCTTTTTTTTTCTTTTAGTGAGTCTAGGTGGATGCTGCTGTTTCCTTTAGATTTCTTTAATCAGTTTTTGCAAGCTGATAGATGTTTTCTCCCCTCAAATGAATACCTTGTGAAATAAGCTGCACAAAAGATAGCCTGAGTTGTGACTGGTAAACCCCAGGGATTTGCTTGGGACACTTTGGGTTCATCCCTGCCCCAGTGTCAGGGGCTTTGGGGAACTCAGGCGTGGCCTGCCATTCACCACCTCTGAAGTGGTCTGAAGGTCTTCCTCCTTCTGATAGTATAAAGAGGTGGAAGCTGACACACTCAGGTAAATTTGTTCATAGAACAGAGGCAGTTTATTTGTTTGGGGTTTTTTTTTGGCAGTGAAAGCAATACTTAAGATGTGCTGAAGGTGAATTATAGGCATAAAGATATATGGAAATCCTGCTAGTTAGAAGGACACTAAGATCTGTCCCTTTCTGTAGATTATTAAAAAAACCCCCCAGACTCTAGGAGACAGCAAAGAAAGGATGAAGATGGTGAGTGCATGCCATTTTATTCAATGGGGACCTAATTCAGTCTGGATGGACAGATTTATGCTCAGATAATGTTATTTTGAAGCAATTTCTGTTGTTTGTAGTGATTTTTCAGGACATATTTTGGAATATCCCTTGGTCTAATTTGCTCTGGAGGCATGTCAAGTATGTTTTAATGAGCTTGTTTAAATTCCGGTCAGTTTTTCTCCTGTATCATAACAGAGTATTTGAACTCTCTTACTATGCACAATATTTAGTGTGTGTGTGAAAACTTAGAGCTGGTCTGCAGTTCAGCAACAGTAGTAAATAGTTCACTGGTTTAAATTTTGTGTGTCACTAGAGACAGAAAGGGGCTTTTAGGTGGCATATGGCTCAGATGTCCAAGGTGCCAGTTCAGATTTTAGTCAGGAAGATGAGACACTTTTTAAAAGAAAATCCCCAACTTAGCCAGGAGATTTGGCTGCAAATATATCATATGGTCCATGAAACAAGTAGACAACTAGAATAACCTGATTTCTATAGTTTTTATATATTTCAGATCATCAACTTGGTGCAGCTGTTCCTTTTTTTATATTTCTTTGAGTATATTGGAATGATTTCTGCCACATAGTTTTGATAATGGTTTCCAGAACATCACAAATGGCTTGAAGCAGGAGCTGAGAAGTACAGTGTCTCAGCCACAGCGGCTACTACTGTCCTCTGAGCAGCTGCTCAGTCTTAGTGACAACTGAGGGCTTCTAATAAAAAAGCCATTTTACTGTGCATGACCTATTCATTTGCCTGATTTACAGAATGTGACAAGTAATCCTCACCTTCAGATCAGTTCTGAGACATGGTAAGATGTTGAGAGGCTTTCCAGCAGCAAAGTTTTTAGCATAATATAACATACAGTATGGTGTTCTCTTTAGCATAACTTAGCTTTACATATTGGCTGTCTCTGACCTTGATACTCTCTCATCTGGACTGTGATAATGGTGAATTTTGAGAGTACTCCTTGTATCTGATAAGGGAAATGCTATTTGGGAATCTGAGGACAGCAGTGAACAGAGGTGTCTCCTCTAGGAGACAGCTTCCTGCTGTCTGGACATTGTGAAACTCACTTAGGGTTTTTTTTTCGGGCATTATGGAATTCAGGTTTGTTCAGGGAACTTCTGCATAGGATGAAAGCATTGCATCAGCTTTTACCTGCCTCCTGGTTGCTGGTTTGTGGCCCACAGTCCTATAGGTGGGTGAAGTCCCTGGGTACCGGGGTGAGCAGTAAGGGGAGAACTCCTAAGCTCATGTATGGGGGTGGGAGAAGGCCGTTCCAAAGACTTTCTAAATCTCTGTTGTAACCCCTAGACCATACTCATTTCAGCTTCACTTGGTTGCTTTTGTTAAAAAATCTGCCACTTATATAGCATTCAGCTGGATGTGAGACTTTTAAAAAGCTTTCAGGTGGGGAGGGAAAGCAATACTGTGTTAAAAACTGCCACCAGGAGTCTGTCATGCCTGAAGTCTTAATGGACCTGAGGCCGTGCTGCTCTGTCCTAAAGGAGATATGTTCAGGCACTGAAGAAAAGTCACTGACAGCCTCCTAAGGAAGCATGTGAAGCTGGACATCCAAAAGGAGAAGTCTGTAGTCTTGACTGCAGTAGGCTCCATGTGGGGAGTAGCCTTTGGAGTAGTGCTCTGCAGTCGTGAGTGAACTGGGAGCTTGCTGTGTCATCGGTAAAACTGGTCTCAAAGACACCAGTGTCTTTATTGGAGTCCCATATACACATGGGGCCTCTTGTGTGAAAGATTTCTGTCCCAAATGTGATAATGATAATAATAATTTCATTATTGCTTATGTTTAATTTTTCCATGCACCAGTGTTACTGGTTGAAGTACTCAGCCAGATAATCAAACTGAGACCTGAGACCCTGGTCTGTGTCCTGGAACAGTGGCCTGGACGAAGTCATGGTGGCAAAATTCCATCTGATTTCAAAGAGGGCTAGCTGTCATCCATAGCATTAAACTACCCCTGTCCCTAGCACTAGTAGACTAAAACAATTTTCAGCTTAGCTTGTCATGCTTTACCTACCACTTTATTATCAAACATCTCTCATATTGTAAGCAATTCTACAGAGTATATAGAGGTGGTAAAACAAGCAGTGATTCTGTAACTCCTACAATTCACTTAGAATGATGGCATATCATTCTAAGTTTTATTTTGTGTGACTTCCAAGGGGAAAAAATGCATTAAAAGTTTTGTGTTTGAACATTTTCATTAAAGAGAGTTTGTCTGACAGATGTAAGCTCTCATTTGATCCTACTACTTCATTTTTCAAATAATGTAATTGCATATATTTAAGGGAACTAATTCAAATCACTTAAAACCAAAATATTCTCCTCATCAAATACTAAAAATTTTCCTAAGAGAGTTTTGGGCTTGTTTACTTTTGATTTCTAAGGCTTAAAAATGTAAATAAAGTGTGAATCATTTTGTGTGCGGAAGCTCTTTTGTAGGAAGGTCCAGGTAATTTTTCTGAGAATGGAGAGGGTATCTGTGGAGGTGCAAGGCCAGTGTGTGTGTGAATATATATATACACATATGAATATATATATATATATATATATATACGCTTGCCTGTGAGCATTTATATGTAAGTATGTGCACGTAGACACCCCCACAGACATCAGTGCAGAACTTCAATTTCAGGATGAGTGCCATCTGACTACCATCTTGTACTGCCCCAGAACCAGAGAAGGACAGGGTCTTGTAAAGAATATAACAAGTTTAAAGAGGGAAGAGACAGTAAGGGAGGAAGGAAGGTGGGGATGAAACCACAAGATGAGGTAAATTGTCTGTGGGCCCAGCATGGTGTTTATGAGTCATTGCAAAACACCTTTAATAAGATGTGTGGGTTGTCCCTGGCTGCTGTTAACATGTAAGGATCATTACATGGCTGATAGATGTCGCAGCAGAGGTAGGTCTTGAGGAGAGATTTGAAAGAGAAGATTTCTATCAGATCTTTTTCAAAGGGTACATCTTCTCCTTTACATCAGTTGGAGTTCCCAGAGCTGAATCATTAATAAGCATTTTTTCTGATGAAGTTCAGAGACCCACAACACTGAGAGTGGGATGAAAGTAAAGCTTGAGAGATTTGCCATGTACTCAACTCCACAAGGGCTAGCTCTTCCAATAGTTGCCTCATGTTTTCTGGAGAACTGTTGTGCATAAATGAGTCATGGCTATGCAGTATAATTTCCCTGCTCAGCATGTTCTGGGAGTGTTTTTCAGGATAACATGAGGCAGGCTGCAGTTGTGGGAGTCACCTGGGGAGGTTGGTGCTGCCAGTCCTGGCAAGCAGAGGGCTGAACTGGTGCAAGTCCTGCAGCAAATCACCAAGTTCAGATCCAGGGCAAAGCTTTTAAGGACTTCAGGAGGGAAAACACCATTTCCATAAGCCAGATTTCTTAGGTCTGAAAAACCCTTTCACATATGCTGCACAGAACCAAATGGGACTGTTCTTACAGGATTGTATCCCAAGAAGAAGAAAAGTTGATTTAGTTCAGTCTTCAAATCCCTATTAAAATTTTTACTTTTATGTCAAGGTAGTAAATTTTAGTTAGAGATGAACGGAACAGGTAGGAGTTTCTTTTAAAATTGATTTGTTTCTTTTAATTAGGGTTTGTGTTTTTATCTCATATGCAGGATCCTATCTATACAACATTAGGGATTAGAGTTTTACAGGTAAATATCTACATAACTTGCTGAGGATGGTACAAGGCAGGTGCCTACCTATCACTGAGGACATGGATTATAAACAACACATTCCTTCATTTCTGTGGACAAAGGAGATCCACTTGGACTCACATCTGGCCTTTTATACCTTAACCTATAGTAGCTCATGCTACTGAAGGAAGGATTTATGGACACCTTTTTTGTCACCACAGCAATCATGCTGTGAAAGTGGGGGCCTTTACTCACACTCCCCACCTCCATGGGAGGAGTGACTGAGTTGAACATTTCCAGGTGGAAATAGGGCTCCTACATTTGGGCTTGGCCTACCAGGTCTCACTGTGAAAGAGGATTGCTCCTCTGCTGTAAAATATTAATGAGACCAGTCTAGATTTGTGCCTTGAAATTGAGCCTGCTGAAAGCTTAATGTGATACAGATTTTGGCACTAGTTTGGCCCATTTCTAGCTAGGGGGGTACTCCGATTTACACGTTATTCGAAGACCAGATAGACGAGATTGATCTTAATTATTAAAGTGATAATCAAATGTTATGTGGCTAGATTAATTTCGCACAGGCCAGCAGTCAGGCACTAGCAGAAACTAGATTTGAGTCAGTCATTTCCCAGTCCTCCACAATCTTCCCCTTTGTTCTTATTCAAGAACAACCACAGTCAAACACAGTGCAATAGCCAGAGAAACTCTGGCACACCATAGCCCAGGGAGGCAATGATTCTACTCACAGAAGTAGCATTCAAATAAACTTGAATCATAGAATGGTTTGGGTTGCAGGGGACCTTAAAAATCACCTGTTTCCAACCCCCCTGCCATGGGCAGGGACTTCTTCCACTAGACTGGGTTGCTCAAAGCCCCATCCAACCTGGCCTTGAACCCTTCCAGAGCTGGTGCCTATCCTGTATAGAAAGTCCATTACCCCAGCTGAATGCATGTTCATAAAAGCTGTTTGTTACTTTCTTTACTCGAATTATTTTATTGGTAAGTAAAAGCAAACAGCTCTCTGTCTTCTTCTTTCATGGAACAGCTCAAAGAAAGAGAGATGTTATTTAAATGGCAAGTATCTGCCTCTTTTTTCTTTTCCCTCCTTTGTGAGCTTTAGAAGTTTCCTGCGAATCATTTAGATGAAAATTGTGCTATCAGATGAGTGACAGGAGAACTTGGTTATAAGGCACCTATTGTGCCTGTGACTCCTATTCTCACTCTCAGCAAATGTGTTTCAGACCATTTGTGGGGTGGAGTTTTATGTTCAGGCTGCTGGAAAGCAGAGTCCTGCTGTCATTTCCAAAGAACATGACAGTAGCTTTTTCCCCCCATTAGATATAGGGCTTTCCCCCCTTTTTTTTCTAATCTCTATGAGAACTCTATCTCTTTGAATCCTTTCTTAATAACTTCGTGTGTTGTCCCACTTCATTGTTTGTCTACCTCCCTTCCCCCAACCATTTATCCCTGAAAATAACAGGCATGTCCAACTTTTGGTTCAAAGACAGGTTTTATTTTAGCTTGCTTTTTTTCAGAGCAAATATGAGATATGAAAACATGTTGCATTTGCTTGGTGATCAGTTGTCCACAGTCCTGCTAACACTGGCCCCAAACATTTTGACGTATGAGCTGATTTCATCCAAGTTTGTCAGAAATGTAAAGATAAAAAAAATAATAAACCCCTACGGAAATAATAAATCCCTATATGAAAATAGTTGTTCAGGTAGAGGAGGCAGAGGATTCATGCCCCATCAAGGGAGAAGCTGATGTGACATCATGTTGCTTAGACATCAGAGAATCCAGAGAGAGAGCACAGACTTGAGATACAGATCTGCAGGAAACCAAGTTTCGTCATCTCTGCTGCTTATACAGCGAGGCATTTAATTTGTCTCTCCTGAGAGAAACATTGAACTGCTCTTCTTTACTCCCAGAGTGTCATTGTTGCATTTTAATCTTTTATTTATTTATTTATATATTTATTGAACTGTCAGTTATGATTAATTTAGGTTTTGTTGATGCTGCTTATTGCATAGAAGACTTCTGACTATGACATCTACAATGTGGAGTCTGTTACCTGATTTTTCTCTGCTATTTTTATATCTGTTCATGTATCAGAGAGGAAATAATGGCTGTGGTCTTAAGAGGGACAATAACTACTAATGGATTAGGTTGTATCAAATGGATTGTAAGAATGAGATAACCAGCTGAGGTACCCAACACCAACGACAATAAACCTGAAATTTATTGGCAGCAGAAATGAAAGTCATAACCCAGAGAGGAAGGTAAAATTATATAGACTCAGAGTGACTATGGAATAATAGTCCCTTTCCTTCTTACGTTTTTTCTCAGCTAAGAAATAAACCTTTAACATCACATCTTTTTCCAAACATCATTCGAAGATAAAAATAAGTGATTTTGTCGACATAACGTCTATTTCCACTGAGAGCTCTATCAAAAGAGACCAAGTAGATACCATCTTTCTGGGAAACTCAGATTAAAATCTACGTGCTGCCAGTGCCTTTCAAATGGAAGAATGTGTTAAAGAATAAGACTTGTTTTATTCCTTTATAAGTAAGCAAAGATAGCTATGAATTTACATGCTTCGTTTAACAGGGTCCCTAACTTGTGCTTTGGAAAAAGGTGGCAGTAAAGCTTTACTGTATCAGAGTTATGGGGACATATTTCTTTGGTTCTCACTGAGCAAACTTTCAGCTTTCATGGTGTCAGACTTAGTAGGACCAATAACATCTAATATCTAAAATTTTCATGAAGTTTTGAGGCTTTAAAAATGCTACAGTAATTACTTTCATCTGTCTTGAGATGTTCACGGTAAGTTTGTAGCACACGGCAACGATGCAGCAAAGGAAGGGCAGGACTTCTCCTGCACAGCAACTTATTAATGAGCTGAGTTTATCTTTTACTCAGATATTTGACTTCTCTCATAGAGTATTTTCGTAGACAAGCTTTTTTATCAAACTTCAAGAGATCAAAATAGAAGTAGGAAACAGGGAATATGTTAGCAGAAGCAAAGATGAACAACATGGTCAAAGTTGGTAAGAAAAAAATAGATGAAATATTTTCCCTGAATTTTGGAATTTTATTTATTTTGCAGAAAACTCATTTTGGAGAAGAAAGATGGGACCATGTCGAAATATCACATTCCAAGTTGTCTCCACCTGTGACTTCTATGTCCATTGAGCCAAACTATTCAAAACTCAGATGTCAGAGGTAAAAAAAAACCCAAGCAGTAAGTGGAAGTATATTCAAGTCTTAAAAATGTTTCTTTTGGTTACAGTGCAAAATCAAAATCTCAAAAATGTTTGGGATTAAAAATCTTTAGAGCACACAGCTCAGATAAAAGCATACAGTGGTTTTGCTTAAATTTTAAAATGAAGTACTTTGAACATAGAAATGTTAACTTTTTTCCTCAAATAAAACCTAACAACAATTTTTAGCAAGTTGAGATTAGCTAGTGGGGAGGTGGGAATCGTTAATTGAAAAATTTCTCACTTCCACACAAAGAAGTCTTAGATGGCTTTGATTGCATCTGTGAAGAGCATTCTCTGAAACGGGGGAGTTGTGCTCTTTGCTCCTCCTTTCATCTCCATGAGAATGGCTACTACATGCTCAGAGCTTCAAACAGCCAGTGCTGCCCCCTTTAAGAAAATACAACCAAATTAACTGCATAATTTAGCAAGATATTATAAAAATTTCAAGACCAAATTTTTGAAAACTGCTTTGACTCATGGCCTCTCTGTTATGAACTTAGTTTTATATGACATTGAATACAAGTTAAACTATTTGGAGATGAGGCAATAAAAAATTATGGATTACTCAGGACTCTGCATAGCCAGACATGTTTCCTTCTTACATACCCTTTGACAGTTCCATTATCAACCGTTAACTGCCAGCTCTGCTGCCATATATCCATATATTTATTGGTTATTTCACATCATCATGAGCCAACTTGTCCTGTCCTAGTGCTGCCCAAAGGTGGAACAAAAAGGTAGGCTCACACTTTTTTTTTTGTTCTGCTTGGAAAAAGGAAAAGGAATTATCTCTGGCATAAGAGTGACAAGATCAAGCAATATTATAATGGTCACAGTCAAAGTGGAACCACTGAATGTGTCATTTTGTCAGTGTGTACTGTCTGAAATCTGTCTAGCTTTAGAGTTGAAATAAATCCACCAGTAAAATACCATATTATACCTTAAAAATTTTCTGGCTGTTAGTAGCCCAGAGGACATTTTTCATCTCAATTTTATCAATCATATCAAACAGATATGAAAGTTTACCAGTTATTGTACGTGCTTACTATAGCTATTCTGAAGACTCATTTACTGGGGGAGAAATAAAAATATATTAAATCTGTATAACCACCATGTCGATGCGAGTGTTAGCTGATACCACACATAAATATATTAACACTTCTTTATTGATATACCTGTCTCTGCCTGAGCAGACTGCAGTAATTTAGTTAAATTAGTGTTGCTATCAGGGCAGCTAAATGAAGGGAAGAAAGTAAATGCTAGACACAAAGAAGGGCAGGTAATTTCTGTCAGTCCTTTCAAAACTGGCTTTTCCAATCAACAGTAGATTTCTGTGAACAGAGCAGGCATTCTTATGAAACCTACAGTAAATGAAATATCATTTTTATGGATAATGATGCTATTTGCTCTAGAGAATTCTACTTTTACAAGGGCTGCTTCAGAACTTGCTGGTCTTGTCTCCATCAGCCTTATGTTTCTCTGCATCAAAGATGTTAACTGAGTCCTATAAAGTAAATATTTAAGGATCTTGGGAATCATTCCTTCAAAATTTTGCATGCGCTTTCATCAGTAGCATCATTTTTTGTCAAGATGTACTTGCAGTACAAGAAAGGAATGATTTTCCCATTGGAAACAAGGAAGCCTTAAATTCTTTTTTTTTTATTCTGCCCTTGGTAGAGCACAATGTTGTTTAGGCTTTGTGTAGGCTGCATTTTTACTCCCTGGGAGCACCCAGACCTGCAAAAGAAGAAAAAGTATGGCACTAATTCAGTTTTCTTGTTTCCTTTAAAGTTTAAGCATCGTGACTGTACTTGAGCATCCGTGACTGTTTGCACTTCTGCCAGGGGACCAACTCCCATATGCTCTTCATTCCCTCACCCCCGCCTCTTTCCTCCTTACCCCCACCCAGAAGTCACTTTTCTTGAGAAATGAGAAAGCTTTCAGCATGTCCCCATGCTTCCAGGGCAATTTGCAATCTGTCTTTGCTCTCAGAGGTGGGTGACATCTGCTTTCTTTTCTGGGCTGGTCAGAAAGCAGCAGGCAGAACTGGCCTCTTCAGCCGAGCCCTCTGCACCCCCAGGAAGGCCGGGGCTGTCCCTGTGCTGTGTGGGTAACACACGTGCGTGGCTGTGGAGGAGGACAGATGGGAGTTGGTGGGTGATGGAGCAGCGCCCAGGGCCACCCACAGCAACCTGCTCAGCTGAGATGGGCATTGCAGAAAGGCTGTCAAATCTCGCACGGTTGGTGAACGCTGGCAGAGAAAGGGAAAGACATCCAGCTGCCATGGCTGGTCTCTTTCTGGAAGAAAACACTGAAATTACTGTTGTGCTTTGAGAACAACTCAGTGTTGCCCTGTTTCTCTGCCTTAAATAAAAGCATTCCTTGGTAGGCCATTTGTTTCCTGTTTGCCAGTGGGGACATTTTGCTCCCTGAGCCCTTTGATCTGCTCATTGCATCAGGATAATCTTCCCTGGTTTCTGGGTGAGGACTTCTGCTGCTCTAGCAGTGATTTACTTTAAATGTGAACCCACCTATTGCCATTTCCATTCAGGTCCTGGTAGAATGGGTTAAGAAATGGCTCATATCAACCACAGTCTGGAGTTCAGTGTTTATCCAGTACCTGTTTAAGAGGTGATGGTTTGTGTTGACTGCCAGGCTCACCCAGACTTGAAGTGACAACAGGAAGGAGAAAGACTCTGTATCCTTCTGCCAAACTGAGGATGGCAGTCTGTGCTGAGGGAAGGTATCTGGGAGATAAGCAGACCCAACACCTTTGTTTTGTCTGCACCAGCTTTCTCTTGTGCCTAGTCCTGCTTTACTTGCTGAAAGATTTTCAATGAAACAGTTGAAAAGAGTATGTTAATGCCCTTTCACAGTATGACAGAGATTTAAATCACAGATTTCTTTTTTGTTTTTTTAAGATAAATAGAAGGTTGTTGAATTTCTACCAAAGCTTCTAACCCTGCTTAGAATTTCAAAACCAGCTTTGGACTGGAAAAAATAAATCCAACAATGAAGGAAAATATTCAAATCCTCCCCCACACCCCCCAAATAAAAGCAAAGAGGAAAAAAGTGATATGTCACTTTAATATTAAAGTTAAAAGGCTTTGGTAGAGCGCAGAACTTTGCAGAAGAGAAAATGATGGAGGTGACAAATCTTTAAAGAAGGGAAAATGGCCTGCTATTTTTAAAATTCTTCTATTCTTTTCAGATTGTGGTATTTTACAGAGCCTTACAGATGACAAAGCAGCTGCTTCCCCTGAGCCTGACAATACTTTCTCCACACACCACTGGGCTGGTTTTTTTTTCTTTTTGTGTCACATTGATCTTCTCTTGTTGTGCTGCCTCTAACATGCCATTAGGTGCCTCTGGCTGCCAATAGTGAGGAACATCAGGTTCTTGTGGGTAAACTGCCATTAGGTTCTTCCTGATACGACTTCAAACATTACAGTTTGTGTTGACTATTTGAAGATATTTTGAGAGATTAGGATTACCTTGTTACTGTTTTTACTACTGGTGCTGAAGGAGTTTCTAGGGGCCCTTGTCCAGATCTATCATACTGGAATTGCAGAAATGGAAATTAAAAGGCAGCCCCTGTCTCCCAGAGCTTGCGTTCGAACAAGTGAGACACAAAAAAGGCAGTTATTATCCCTGATTTGCTGTAGAAAGTTTTCCACTGCTACACAGAAGAAGAATTGTACTACAAGCTCCAGATAGAAGTAAAATGGGCAAAGGAGAATGATACTACATCTATCCTAAAAACCTTCTTACTACCTTCAAAGTGAAGTGATGTGTTAAGGCAATAATACAAGGCACCCACAGTGGCTAACACCTGAAAACAGTTAATCAGTCATATGAACCAGCTTGGCAGCTCTTATTCATACTGAAGGTGTTGTTTGCTCCCCCTGGTCCCAGAAAATCAATATTACTTGCTCACCTCTTTTCAGGGGTACACCAATAAAGCTCATGCTGCCCAATGCACTGCAAAGTAACTTCTGTAAATATGTGCAAAACAGCTTTATTGTCCCCCCTTGGATCTTGCCTTAAGATATCCCTCTGCGTCTGTAATTTCTGCCAGGACTTAATGAGGATGTGCCACAGGCGTGTGGATGCTATTGTCTGTCTCACCAATCGATACTGTCTGATGGGTTCCTACCTGCCTGTAAGGGCCTGTTGTCTCTTGCTAAGGCTGTGGGTGGCCAGGGCAACAGTTCCAACCTGTGGAGCTCTTCACACAACAGAAACCTAGTAAATGTTGGGTTTCTAGGTCCTGAAGTAATACATACGATAATAACAAATAATAATAGTAATAAGCATTGAGAAATCTTTCTTCGACTGCATCTCTATGCTTGTACGCTCGAATACCCTTCCCCTGCCCTCGATTTCTGCCACCCTGGAACATATTTAACAAAGCTTGACATGTATGGGAGCGATTTGCAGCCACCGATTTTAAGGATGCCTGTATTTAATAATTGAAAAGAATTAGCATAATGCTTGACTCATTGAATTTCTGTGGGGAAAGAGTAACCTCCAGTGGTCATTTAGAGTCCAGTCATGTTCTAACAGACTTCAGTGAGTAAAGTATTAGGTTCTTAATTTATACCTGGCTTTAAAATTTTCCTTGAAGCCCTAAATTATACATTCATAACCAATTTCTCATGCAACACACAGATGCTAGAACAGTGCTCTTCAAAAGGTTTATTTTGCACTTATTTACCTTTGCCAAGGGCCTTGAGATTCAGAAAAAACAATCCCTGTGAAAATGAAAAGTAGTACCAATTTTTAGTGAAAAGTGAAAACTTTTTTAAGGAAACAGTACAATCCATACAGCATCTGAACTTGACTTAGGAATGTCATCTAAGTGCTAAGTGAATAGATGTTTTTAAAGTGCGAGACATCCTTCAGTTAGAGGTAAGACTAAGACAATTTTCTTATGCCTTTTAAATTGGTAAGTGGTTGGAGTCTGAATTGAGACATGCATGTAGGAATGTTCTAATTTGACCAGTCAGCAATCATAGGGAACAGGGGTGGAAGAGACCTTGGGAGGACTCCTACCCTGTGTCCTTCAAGGCCTGGCTCTCTCTAGTTAAACCATGTCACCCCTCAGCTTCCTTCAGGCTGCTATCCCACAATACAGAGGGAAAGGGAAGGTCAGCAGTGTTTCATGTTCCCTTGTGGTTCCTTCTTGTATTAAAGACCCTGACTGACTCTGGCATGGTACTGGAGCTGCTGTGTGTTGCTGATAGTGGAAGGAGTGCAGGAGCTGGCACGACTGTTCCCTTTCCTTCAGGGAAATTACTGCCTGAGAGCTCAGAGGCTAAATCTTCAGGGTGCTGCCCGGGGTTGCAACACATTAATCTGGACAAGCACAGCATAATTAGCTTTTCTGTGCTGTGTTTTCAAGGGGTTGAGGGTACACTACTGAATATGACTTGAGTAGGGTCACATGGACTCCTCCGATGTTTTTAGTGTTGATTTTCCACTGGATGAAGTAAATTGTTATCATGTCCATTTGATAACTGAGGACCATACAAGTGTGTGTGTTTATATTTATGGTCCTGGTCAGGTACTGTCTACGTAACTACTGCAAACTTCTCGGAGCTTTGAGTGGGCCCAATCTGGCAAACTGGGAATCAAATATATTAAGCCCTCTGCAATTCAGCTGGAATTGCACACTCAGGTGGCTGGAAAGGCAAAGGGAGCACCAGCAGAGAGAGATCTTGTCTGATGGTGGATAGCCAAGATGCCTGCTCTGCCTGTGCCTTTCCAGGAAGAGCTGCCTCTGTTACCTTATTCCCAACTCCTGCGGGGACAGTCATCCACTTCTGCTTTTTGAGAGTAGTCAAGCTCTTCCCTGAAGTCCACAGGCTCATGCTTGTTGCTGACGCATCCCCTTCATCAACCACAGTAAAAGACACTCTGGTGTGCCTCTGCTGTGAAGCTCAGTTCTGCTCATGCTGGAGAGACCACTTGGACTGAGGGCTTGCATGAGAATGAGGTGGTGCTTAGCTGAAGCAGGAAAACGAAAACACTAACAAAATTAAATTTAAGAGCAGATAGCAGATGAAAGCAAAAAAGAAGAAAAAAGACAGAAAGGTAGCAAGCTGTGTTTAATATGGAAAATAGGTAACAAAAAGAGGAAAGTTAAAACATGAGTAATTAAAAAAGACCACAGGCGACACAGTGAACATTATTTATGCCGCAACTGGTTTTGCTCAGGGAGAAAGCAAAGGTGAAACAGATGAACTATGAGTGCTGATCTCTCAGTCCTGCTTTCTTTCAATTAAGGATTACTTCTTATCTTTATTTTTCCTAATGAGGGCTGCAAACCCTGATTGGGGATTTACCAGCAGTTTCCCTGGATTTTTGTTGTTTTTCTTGTCTTTTTTTCTCTGTGGCATTGTGATACTTAACATCTCTGCCTCTCTTTAAATGGGTCATTTGCAGGAAAATTACAATACATGCCTGTCTGAAGTACCAGTGAATTGAACACTCAGAAGACAGTAAGAGATGCTCTCCTTAAATGCAGGCTATAGATCAAAGACAGCAAAAAATATACTAGTGAGATTCATGGGGTGGGCGAGGACGTATTCCAAATTAGAGATTAATGTCAACAAGAGGTGATGTATGGTTCAATTCCACTGGGTTTTTTTGCAGTAAATATGTAGTTCTGATTTACTTTTTAAATATAATAATTCCTATGTCATCCGGCAGGAAATTTAGGTTTCAATTCTGCAAAGATGGGATTGAGGTTCCATGCTGATAGATGCTACATGAACCCTGGAAATATGCCTTCGTATAGGTGGTCTTTTCCTAAATTATATACATCAGAAACAGGCCATTGTGGAACAAACAACTCGGTACAGCTGCAAGCACTATACACGTTAGTTGCTAATGGGAAGAAAGATCTAAGAATCAGCATTTCTAGACTGTAAAGTAAATAGTACCAGGCTTCTTCAAGACTGATGTAGAAGTGTGCTGAAACCAACTGATTATATCGGTGTCCATGTAACCCAATAACAAGAGTAGTTACAAAGGCGAATGTGAAAATCTCCTTGGACTGTTACAGGAATCCTATAGGTTTATCAAAGTCCTACTTTCTCTCTCTCTCTCTCTGTGTCTCTCTAACAATTACTGCCTTCAGAATTTAATTTCTGTATATTAATGGCATATGTGGAAATGATGGAAAATCAATATGGTATTTCTGGATACAAGGACATACATAAATATTACTTTCTCCACAATTAGGAGAGATTTATGTTTATTCAGTCCCTGTTTAATTTTTCTGCTCTCTGCACAGTCCAATGGTAACATAAATAATATTAAAACAATGCACTGACTCACTTTCATCCATGTTTCTGGTTAGTTAAATTATTAATAAACGTTTGGTGCAAAACTGATTTCAGCTAAATTTAGCAGTCTGCAGTGCATACATTTTTATCTGATTTATCTTTTTAGGGCTCCCTTTATAGTCAGTGTGGGGAAAAGCAATCCCAAGGAGTGATGCACATCATGAGTTTTAGGCTCATTGCTTAAATGAGATGAACTATGCCCTAAAACACTCATCTTCCTCCAGCTAGATCTGTTGCAGATGTCTGAATTTGTAGACATGAATTTTACCTTTGTTCAGATAGTGTAATTTCTATGAGTACCTGGATCATTACTTACAATCATGTCTAGCCTGAGGTAGCTGAAGGCACTATTCTCCTGCAGCCTGAGGTGCTGCAGGGAGTGATCTCGCTTCATGAGCACTCACTGGCTGATAAAATAGCCATTGTTTTTTATGAGTGCCCTTGGTTGCTTTTGTGAAGGCATCTAATTCTGCTCCTGCTGTGTTAAATATCTATCAGATTCAGTATTTCAAAAAATGTGGCAGAAGCATGCTCAGTGCCATGACTCAGGCCTCCCTCATGTGGGAAAAGGGTTTGAGAAGCTCCTGCTGAGCAGAAGCTGGAGCAGCACCTCAGGCACTGAGTAGACTACAGTAGATAGGAGGGTGCCTTACGATTGTAAATGTATCTGGGATTAAGCCATAGCAGAAAGGAGATTTTTTTTTTTATTTTATTTTTTAAAATTATGGTTTGTTTGGAGGTCTGTTAGTTTTGCCTCAGCCTCATGTCAGTGGCTCAAGTCCTTTTACTGGATGTAGCTGTTAATAATATTTACAACACAGGGATTTATAGACACATTTATTCTGGAGGAATCTAATCACTGCATTGCTTTCGTAAATGTAGCTGTATCACAAGCAAACAGTGCATGAATTATATGTCTCGGCAGGATTGATTGTGCCCTTAGGAGCTAACAGCAGCACCCAGAGAACAATTACATTCTCCTACTCCCAATAATGAAGTATTATTTAGAAACAGAAACTCATTATGTAAAACTTTGAGAAATGATACAATTACATTACATTACACATACTTTTGTCATAGGCCTTGCTTACTACATAAAATTTAAATGCCTTCTGAGAGGGAATTCTGTAGTGCTGGTTTCCTGCTCTTGTGCTCCCAGGCACTTTGCTTTTCTGTTAAATGATGAAAGAGAACTGTTTAGGATTGGAAATATCATACACTCTGAAAATTCTAAAACCTCACTTATAAGTAGAAGTCGTGCTCGAAAACAAGCAGTAATCATATTAATATTCAGTTAATTTAATATTAAATACCTTGTTAATTTGCCAGCATCTATTTCATATTTTGGTTTACCATTTTATTACAGCAATGTGTATCTCAAAGAAATTAACACAAGCATCATTATTTCTAAGGTTATTCATCCTGTATAGTCGACTTGATTTCTTCTTTAAATCTGTAGTTGTTTACAGATTTAAATTTAAGCCATACGTTTTTTTCTTCTATTTGCGTAATAGTTGGTCTTTGTTTTGCATGCTGGTTTCAACTGATGCCTGCCTGGCAGGAGCTGTGTGATGGGAAGGAAAATGAGCTGTGTTAGTCTGGTTTGTGCAGCGTTCAGTAGTCCCAAGGCAAAGCTCTGGTGAGGGGCTGAAATGTGGGGCTGGGGCAGATGCCACCCCTGCATGGAGGCAGAAGTGGGAAGCAGGCAGCATCATGAATGGCCGGGATAGATCTGCTCTTTCACAACCTCCTCTGCTTTATCTATAGAAAGTGAGATTGGGGAAATAAACTGGTAGGAAAGGCTAACACAGCATTTCCAAAACATCTCAATAACACTCCTAAATCTTAAGGAATTTTACCTGAGGCTGGAACTGCAGCAAGCATGAGTTAGTGCCTGAGCAACCTGGCATTGTCTGGGTGCATCTCATTGCTCTCACAAGCAGTCCTTGTTTACACAAGCTTTTCCTTGAAGGCAGAGACGTTAGGCATGTTTCATACAATCTTCCTACACCTTTTATTTAACTAGAACTCTGCCATATTGTGAAAAGAGTTCAATGCTTGTTCTTAGAGAAGCTCCCAGGACCCTCTAGGAAAAGACATAGGAAGCTCTGTCCTATGGAAAAAAAAAATAAGGAGCTGTTTTAAGTGCATCAACAGTCTGTTATTTAAAGGCAGTTGCTTCTGTGCTGCTATTTCTGTCTCAGTAATTGATTGTGGACGGTTTCAGCGAATGTGTTGCATCAAGAACTCACTAACATTATTGGAATTGAACCAGGGTTGATTTTTTCACCCACCATGTCCTAGTATTTTCTAATGGGTTGTGTTGCATATTGCTTTTAAAAATAAATTCTGTGGCAACCACATTACACTAACAGCATGTGTGCGTGTGTGTATTTGCACACTGGGAGAGTGGAGCTCCACCAGAAAACTTGTGAGAAGCCTGGCACTCCAAGGAGATCTGATGAAACCTGGTTAATCATTGACATGTTTAAGATTTTCTGCTTAAGTCTTATAGCACAGAAACATGGAAGTAGTCCCCCATCAAAATTGATTACCTCAAGAGGCTGCTAAATGCCCACAGCACTGGAATAATACATAAACCAGTCCACCTTCCCCTCCCAGAAGCCATTTTCCAACATTTTAGTCACAAGCGTTGCTGAGAGCTCTAAAAATATATTAAAATTTTAGACAGGTGGAAGCCCCCACAGATTTGTTATGAGAACAGCATGGTGGCATTTTGACAGTATTTAACCTTTATTTCAATTATTCTCATGAATATGCTGCCTTATTCCCTTCTAGATCCTATCCAAGCTAATAAATTGTTGTTGAAAGCATTGCATTGCAGTAGTCTGTCATTAGCATCTCACACGAGCTGCATTTTTGATGCGGCAGTCAAACTGAATCAAACCAAGCACAGACACAGTGTGATATCTCAGGGACTGCCCTCTTCCTAGTCATCCCAGGGGGAGACTTTGTGTGAAACTCAGTGCCATAGAGCTCCCATTTGTTTTTAATCCAACCCTTTCTATGATCCCTAGGCATAGAGATGAGAGCTTTATATACACTCTTGTTTCCTGGATGTTGGCTCTCTCTGTACACATCTTCATTCCCGAATTTCTGAGGGACATGTTATGTTAGAGCATCCTCGGGTCCAGCACTGCTGGTGACCAACAGTGACACTCGGAGCAGCTCCAGATGCCAGACAGCCCTGAGACGCAGGAAGCTGCTTCAGCCCCTCAACTGCCAAGTGGTGCCGGCTCTCCTCTGTGCCTGCTAACAAGTGTGAGATGGTTTTTGTTTTCTTATGTGTTGTCTGTTAAAACGTCTATGTAGTTCCCACTTATTTCTGGAAAGCTGCACTGCATTTCAAAATTGCCAGCTCCTTTATGAAGAACAGTAGCTTTCAAATTGTGCAGTGGTTTGTTTTTCAGTCAAAGCCTTTGCTCCTGGACACAAGTCATTACAGGAGATTATTCACTTATTTTAGAAAGAAAAAATCAACCCACAAACAGTTATTAGTTTTAGTGGTTGCAGTGAAAAACCCAAAAGTCATGACTCAGATTACCCCAATGGCAAATTAGAATGTATGTAAAAATTATGCAGTATTTTTTTTTCAAGTCCAAATTCTAACAGAATTATTAAAAAAAAAAAGGGCTTTTGTCTGCCTTGCAGTCTGAATATTTGTAATTGATAGGTTGATGTTTGATAGGATAGAGCTACGCAGGACCACACTCTCCTTGTGGGCTGTGGTCTTCATTTTTAACCCTCTCATCTGTCTGTCCCTCCTAGGGAAGCACACTGTGTCTCGGGTAACCCAGTGGTTTCATTTAAGAGTGCTGAAGTTCCAGATTAAAAAAAAAGAAATATATAGACTGAAGAGATACCTGAGGCTAAACGTAGTGATATCTTCTCGTGCAGAAAATTTCAGAAAACTTGGATAGAAATGACATGGAAGATCTGAAGGGATCCCTGTCATGAAAGATTTTAAGAACAAGTTTGGCAAACCCCTTGCAGGAAAGACACTGGGACAGGGAAGCATTTGGGCAGGGATGGACTAAGTGATGTCTTAATATCTTTTTTACTTCTCTCTTTATTTTCTGTTTTTGGACTTTGTGAATGAGTTGTGCTGGACCCTCTGAATCTGAGATTTTTCCCCCTCTGAAGACAATATCAAATCAAAGACAACAATAAGATTTTTACATATTATGTTTATGTAGTTACTTTCATCTACTAATCATGTATGTCAATAGAGGCGTAAAACTGATTTTGATAGCAAGTTGTTTTCCATAAAGCCATCTTGATGGGCATTACTTCTGCATCTGGTTTTTGATTGTTTCATACCTTCCTAAATGACCCTGTCATTTTGCTGAGCATCATTTTATTTCTGTATTTCTGGTTACCATTTGGGATAATGGTGTACAATTAGTGATTTTCCAATCTTCTGGAAAGTCCTTCAGTGATCCAAATTACATCAAATTCATACCCCCAGACAGGCTTCATGGCTTATTTTCTAACTGTTTGGATGCAACAGCTTTGATCTAAGTAAACTGAATGGAATCTGTAGGAATCCTGAGTTTAACTCTTGGAAAAGTGAAATGGAATACCTGAAAGATGGGGATGTTTGTATGCACACAAATGAAATGCCATGGTCAGAAATATCTTACTTTCTGTGGTAACATAGGAACTTAAAACTTCAGTGAATTGTGTGCTTGTATACCAGGCCAACAGAAAAGGCAGCTTAAAATTTCTTGTGACATCTGTTTTACAACAAAAGTTACTGCTTTTTCAGAAAACAGCAAATGAAAATATTTCTGTTTTGTTTTAGAGAAGTGATGGTCTTGAAATCTGGATGTGACAGCACCGGAGAAACAGCTTTCATTTTCTGTATTGCTGAAGGGATTGCAGTAGTGAAATCGCAGAAATCAGTTATAATAGTTGTTTTTATTAAAATGGCATTTACCTTGCTGCTCTTTCACCGACTATCAATCTTAACTGGATTAAAACCAGTGCAGTGGCAAGTATTCATTATTAAAATAATTTTCCTAGAATGTTCAGTGAGATGAGCAACTGTATGTGCACCTTTCCCTCTCTGACAGTAAAAATGATATGAGACTATGCATAGTTGTTAATTACTTTCCTTTTAATAGTAAGCTGGTATTAAAGGGAAAAAAATATAATTTTCTCTTCTGCCCTGCGTAAAGACTCTAAGTCTATTTCACGAGACATTTCACAGTATTGTGACAAAGGAGCTGTTTGTCAATAAGAAATTTTCAAGAAAGACCTATTTACAATTTGCAAATTTTTGAGTTGTTTTTCCTCATCTGAGGGGCTGAATTTGGATATTTTTTTCTATCCGTATTGATACATTTTTCTGAGTGGATGTATGCACTCTGAAAACCCACAGACATCCAGGGAACACGCAGGTAACTTGCCCAGGTTTTGTGAAAAACTGAGAAATTGAGCTTGTGTCCAGTAGAGTTTCTGTAAATAAACTGGTAATGTGCTTGTGTGTGTATGAATTGAGATTAGAAAAGTAACTGTACAAAAATTCTAGGATATTAAGAAAAGGTAGCATTATTCAAAAAGTTTTTCCTATTTAAATTCTTACTTGTTTTAAATGGTAAAAAGACCTAACAATGAAAGACTTAAAGTGAAACGTTAGAAGAACAGATACCGGTTTGCAGCTAGTGTGTAAAGAAAAATGGTGTCAAATATTGGATTTAGACATCACAAAGATAGCATCCCATTCTGCTCCCAGCAGGAATGTCGTGATTGATCTCAGTGCTAATAGGATCAAACAGAAATACAAAAGGTATGTAGAAGTGGATAAAAGCAAAGTGGAAAAAGAACAAGATTGGCAAAATGGCCTGCATTGATACAAAAGGATGGCAGTTCTTAGAATTAGGCTTTGCAAAAAATGCAACACTGCTGTTCAAAATGTATAAACTACTTGCAAAAGGATTGATGTGCATAAGTGTTCTACCTGCCTCATGACTATATTAATAACTGGGCTATATGTATATATATATGGCTACCGTTCTTTGGTGTTCTGCATAAAATAATTGTTTGTCAGTAGCCTTTCCAGCAAATAAAAAAGAAAATTTGAAGTATTTTGCAATAAAAAAGACCATACCATATCTAATCAAGCAAAATCTTTCCAGGGCTCAATGGGAAACAAGAAGTTCCACTCATGACATGCTTTTTAATTTATCATTTGTCGGCACACGAGCACATCATTAACATTATTCAGCATTATGAGAGCAATAGTACCAACAATAAAAGATAATGAAATAGGATTTTTATTTAAATTTAGTTTTGATTAATGGCTTTGTTGTAAAATTTTACCACAGATGAATAGAAACCAGCAAATGGACATAAAAAACGTAATCTTTCTTCAGTTCACATCTTGAGAGAAGACTGAAGGAAGCTTCAGTGAAAGGCTTTTGAATAAGAAGTGACTTTGTGTGTGATGCTTCCTGGTGTAGAACGGAACCTGTAGGCAGACTTTTTTCTGTCTTGGGTCTTAGAGGACAACCTGTGTGATAAGGATCTGAAAGATGTGGTTGCAGTCCTTACCAGGGAAAAATAAGGGAAAAATTATTCATTCCATTTACTTTAGAAACTTACCTCGGAGTGAGTATTAGGCTCTAAGGAACCCAATTGTTCCCATGGAAGAGGAAGCTTCCTAACTTAGACTAAAAGTCAGCCTTAAACTTTCAGCCTGCTAAAGTTAGTGTTTCTCAATATAATTTAACGTTATTCACTTTGGTGTTAATTTATGCCTCACTGTCACATTTCTTTCTTGCAGCACAGCTCCAAGTATTGTGCCGCTACCTGGCTGCCTCATCCGAGCCTCTAACACGAAAGAGGAAGAAGTCTTTACCACCTTAGGGCACAGAAACACCAGATGCCATGTTTTTGCTGGAGGCTATTTCCGTGGGATTTGCTGTCTCATACTCACCACATTCACTCAATGATTATTGGACTAATAGTTTTGGTTTTATTGAGAATTATGGTGGCTCCCACCTATCTCTATACATGAAAACATTGCTTTGAAATCAAGTGGGAGAAGATATGTAATGCGGCATGGTTTAATGAATGACCTACTTTGGGAACCAGAGGCAGAGCAGCACCCCTAGTGCAGAGTGGTGGGGACTTTTGCAAGGCTGGATACCTTAGTCTTCTGGAAAGAACAAGCTGATGCAGCTCCAGGTATCTCTCTGATTTCTTTGGAGCTGCTTTGGGATTCTCTATGCAGCACTGCATTGCGTCAAGTAAACATATTGGTTAAGTTAATATATGTCTAATAAGTGTATGTGCCCAAAGAAGACAGCTTAGATAACTTTATGTAGAGAAGTTTCTTAGAAGAACTGTGGAGCTTGTGACAGGGAAGTAGTTAATTCAGCTGAAAAAATATATCTAAAAAGGCACAGCATGTGTTTGGAAAGGGATGTTCAAACTGTGTTACTTAATCAGGCATGATGAAATGATTATTTTTAAAAATAATTTGGCAAGATCTCCTGACACGTAACAGATAACTTGCAATTTCTATTGCGTGCGCTCCAGTAATAGTTCTGAAAAAAAATATCTCTGGTTTAATTTATGAAGTTCACTTTCTTTGGAATTCCACTTTTTCCTGGGTCACAGGAGAGATGATGAGCATTGTTGAAATAAATAGATCCAAATCACTGAGACAAAGAGTAGTTTCCTTCTCCATATTAGCGAAAGCAATACTGTCTGTAAGTTGGCCACAGACCCAAGGATAGCACGGGTGGAGAATGACTGAAACTACCAAACTTATGAGTCATGCCTAAGTGTGAGATTTAGGATAGTCTCCCAGATGCCCAGCTATGGTTGGTGGAGAGATGGGGATCCTCTGAAGGTAGTTCACAGCTGGAGCGTAATTTGGGTTCTTGATCACCACCCAGAAGTACCTGTAGAAGAGACTTAGCCCAAACCTTACTTTGGCTGGCCTTCAACCTCAGTGGGAAGCTGCAGGTTAGGAACTATGCCTGTTTCCCTTCTCCCTTTTATGCCAACATAGTAGGTTCTCCATATGCAGACTGTCTTCTAGATCTGCTGATAATGCAGTGATTCTCGGCCTTGACATTAGTAATTCAGAGACTAAATTAATTTTCTAAGCCTAAATCCAGATTTGCTCCTGAGAAAAACCTGTTGAAAATGCTGGTTTGAAACACTCAGGAATCAGAGGGGGATGAGTTACTAGAACTAATTTAATGTACCTCACAAGAGCTGCTGAATAAGAAAAGATGACAAAGCAGTAATCTCAGTGTGCAGGGTCACTTCAGTGTCTTCTTCTTATGTAGTGATAGGGATGTAGAATTCAGGACCAATCCTGTGGGCTTATGAGCCTGCTGCTTGTGCTGTCTCGGGCAGTATGAATACTCCGTTTGTACCGCTAATCATAGGAATCATTATGCAGCTGAGTAGAAAAGGGCAAGATTACTGATTAATGAAAGCCTTCTGTAGTTAGGTATCCAAGGAACAGAGAATTCATCTGGTCTTTAAAAGGATATTTACTTTTTACTCACGATAAGGGCATTTCATGGAAGTTGCATTTATTTTCCATTCTGCAATGCAGAACCCCTTCCTGATGTGTCTATGTACTATGATCTCATTAGAAAAATATAATTCATGGTAGGCTAGACAAGAGATGAAATCTTCCTTCAAGAAACCTAAATCTTCCTCAAAATTACATTTCTCTCTAAACAACACCTTCAAAGGAAATCTTAGGTACTAGTCTTGAATAGGTCTGGAAATTTGATTCAAGTTGCTTGATGTTGGTATTTGTACAGGAGAAGGACGAGAAGAATCTCGATAAGAGCTTTTAATTTTTATTCTCTTTTTTCCTTTGTTGGTATTAAACTATTTATGCCAGGTACTTTTCTTGTGAGTTCATGATTTTAAAACAGACATTCCTACTAGATAGAAGTTTGTTTATTGTGAAACTTTGCATGTACCTCTCTGAGGTAAGAAAGTGAGCCAAGGAGAGTGAGCCAGAGAGCTGAAGTGCTCAGAATTGTTCATCATCGTTAGATTTTGCATCCATAATAGCCTTCTGAAAACTTCTGTCCTGCTGTGGCATAGCTTGGAGATGTTGAAAAGTCTGAAAGTTGATCAAGGGTAAATCTGCTTTAGTTTGATCTCTGCTCTGATCTACCAGGTTGTGAACAGCACAGGGTCCTACCTCTGGCCTGAAAACTCTGGGAAGGCTTCCAAGAGAAATCTTACTGTCCCTTGCCTTTGGGCTTGGGAAGTTAATTCCTTGGGAACATACCAGGATGGAGTAGCAGTCATATCATGGGATATTATAATCTGGAGCAAGTTGTTGTAATCCTGAGTTGTCCTCTGAAAGACTGGCCAGGGTAAGTGGTATTGGAAGAAGAACATGAATTACTGAAGTTGTTCCCATCACAGATGAAATACTGATTGTAGTTTTGCCCAGTTCATGGTGGTGGAGGAGCAGCTACCCAGGGAGTTTGCAAGGTCTGCTAATGGAGCAAACAGCCCACCACACACTTCTGGTGCAAATGGCCATATAGGAGGACCCAGGACTGGGGTGTCTTTCACAGTATCTTCGTAAGAGTCTGGCTAGGAGGTAATCAACCAAACCTGAAACACATGGTAATTGGTGCTGAATCAGAAAAGGCAGAGTGTATTTCATCCATCACAGGCAATCTTTTGAGAGGGAATACAAAAATTTCCTGTATTGCTCTTCGGATGGAAATATAGAAGGTAACCTGACCTAGGCTAATGATTTCTCATCAGATTCCCCTGGCCTTTTCAGTATTTTTGTCTACTTGTATTCATTTAGTGAAGGCAGCTGGTAGAGCACACGTGTGTTTGCACAAGCACTGTCTTGGGAGACAGACTGCGGCGTAGTGTGAGGGCCAAGGCGAGCTGGGACCGTGCTGAGCTATCTGTTGTGCAACTGAAGAATGGCTTGTTAATTGACTATGGTTTTATTTAACAACTCATTTGAAGAATTCAGAAACTACTTTTTTCAGTTGGCCTATTTACTGCCCCCAATGTAGATTTCAATTTTTTATCAATTTGCTTCTCATTTTTTCAGCATCCTTCTTGATTTTTTTAAAAACCAGCCAAAGCTGACAGTTGTTTTAAACAGGTTTGAAACCAACTTATTACTTCTATACTGTCAGCACTGGAGTCTATATGCTTAAAAGCATATGCACAGATATATTTATTTATATTTACATGTATTTCATTTTACAGTGTGAAATTATAAGGCAGAAACCATTCACTTAATATATCAAAATGCTATGTGCAGCTCTTGCACTATATCATAAAAACAATACACAGTAAATCACATATATTTGCTTGTATATGACAGCCTATTTAAAGCTAGAGTCTCACCTACTTCCGTTTCAAACTAATTAAAAGTTGTCATTTAAAACTACTGAACTTGTGTTTTGGCCCCACAGTAAATCAGAGTTTCAAGGTTCTGTGATTTCAACTAGCATAGAGTGTGAAGTATTTGCACATAGACAGAAAAGCAAAATTAAGCAGAAATATTCTGTAGTTAAGTTCCACTATGTGTCACAGCTTTTATCTTTCCTCTCACTGCAATGACTTTGAACTCCATGAGCTGCTGCTAGACCCCGGTTTTAGCTCCTGCCCCTCTCTGCAAATAAATACTTTCACAGTGTGGACCAAACTGTAACTTTCGTGTCCACTGGCAAAGTAAGTGGTGAGTTGTGCCCTGAGCGCTTGCTGTGCTGTGACTGCCTCCAAGCACTCACCCTGCAACAAGGAAGAAGGAGAGGGGATGCAGAAGACCCTACAGCTAAGTCCCCTGGAGTGCTGGCCAGTGACAAAGTGCCGAGATGAAATGTTCTGCACTTCCCAGGTCTCCATTTTATATTTTCTCCACCTGATAAATGGGTGGTGTTTTATCATGACCATTTTGCTGTACTATTCAGACTGCTTATTGCATTTTCTCTCCTTACAGCAGGGGAGTCACTCTCAGCACCAGACTCCAACCTCTTCTGGCTGTTAAATCAGGAGCTGCTACCAAGACCAGGGCAACAGGCTGTGTGAGTCCATGTACTGGCCTTGCTGCTGGAATGCCAAATGTGCCATGTAATGTGCCAAATGCCATGTTAATTAATGTGGAACCTTTGACCGTTTTGGCAGGTTTGTTTCAAGTGGCTTATTTTCAGCTCTGCTTTTCAAATATATTCATTATATTTTGACAATGCATAATTGCCCCAGATGTCCCTCCTTAACTTTACTTTCATCAAAAGCATCTGACACACCAGGTGATACTTTCATTATTGATATGACGATATTCATGGTCAGTTATACTTTTTCTTATGGATTGGAGAGATCAGTGATAGGACACAGTTCTTGTCTGAGGTAGAAATGTCAAAAGGCCTTTGCTGATGAGTTTCTGATAAAATATTTCAGCTTGACTGGATTCAGGCATGTGCTCTGTGCTGCTGTGCTGGCTGACTTTCAAAGCTCTTGGAAAATGTGCCTGTGCCTCTGAGTTCCTGTGCCAATTCTCTAGCTGTTCTGCAGATCAGAAGGGCAAGTTTCAGGTGTTCTACTCGCCACGTGCAGAGTTGTAATTTGTAGTGCAGGCCAAGTTAATAACCTGATTAATTTACTTATACTTGGCCTTCTGCCACAGATTGCAAAACATGAATCCTGAAGTAGGTGTCGGTGCATTTGCTCATGAAACACAAGTCACAAACTGACAATTTTTTTAAACCTAAGCTCAATATCAGTATTGATTGGGATGGGGAGGAATGATCAATGCCTACGTGTAGTTAATAATTAATGTAGCACTCCAGAAGCCCTCTCTAGTGAAAAGGTATCATGGCTAACTTATTTCTCAAAACATTAGATAGAAATTATGGGTTTTAGCACCTAGTTCTCCAATTATGGTGAAATCTTAAGGAAAAAACCCCAACACCTTCAAAGATTTGTAGAGGAAATGTTAGCTTAAATGTTTCCCTTGCTTGAAAACAATTTTATTTTCCTTCAAGTCTCATCCTTTGTTACTCCTAGGCTTCTTATTACCACAGTGACTTTCAGCAATATGTGTCCTTTAAGACCAGTAAACACAAATATTTCTGCTGCCAAGATAAACTGCATCTTTAAAATACCAATTTTCCAAGTTTTACTCTCTCTTGAATTTGCATATGCATGCATATATGCATACATGCAAACCGCTAAATTCTTTTTGACACACATTTAAGTTTCTTCTTGAATTTTTCTTCCTGTGCAACAAATATTCTAAAGGCATCAGCTATGAATACTTATTCAGCAGATCTTAGATTTAGCTCAAAAGAAGATGAACATTTTAAAGCCAAAAATACAGAAGGTCATTGCTTCTGGGAGAAATGGACTGTGTGTAAAGCATAGCAAGAGGCTAATTCTTTTCTCTGTCACTGGCTAGCTTTTGAAACCTGGACAGATTTGGAGCCAGAGGGACTGGTTTTATGGAAGCCTGCTGAGCTACCACTTGTCTGCTGAGCCACTTCTCTTTGCTCCTCTGATTTGCAAAGTCAAACCTATTAGCCTAAAAGACCACAAACATGGTGAAAACACAGGACAAGAAGACAGTCTTCATTTACAATTTTCAGAAAGCTGTTTGATTCAGGGCAGCACAGAGAAGTACAGGGAAGATCACTAAAATGAGTAAGGGGGATGAAAGAGCCGCAGACTACCTTGGGACTTCAATTTGGGAAGGCTTTGGAGTGTATGGCTGAGGCTTACAAAATCATAGAGATATGGTTAAGGTGACTGCAGAACTGATATTTTCCTTGAGTACAAAAATTTGGGGAAGTCATTGAAACTGGTGAGAAACTATTTTAAAGGACTTAAGAGAAATTATGTCTTTATGTAGTGGATATAACCTGGAACTGATTGCCTTGGAAATTAATGGAGGCAGAAGGTGTCAGCAGCTTCAAAAAGGGACTAGACAAAAGGGAATGCAGTTACAGGTCCACGGACAGATACTAAAGGGAATGGACAGTATTATCCTGCAATTGATGGGTGAAGGAATATGGAGAGTTAATTTTCCTACTTTTCTCATAGTCCTAATTTTCTTCATATTCTTCAGAAAGGATTTTCTCAAAGAATTAATTTAAAAATGATGGCATTCTACTTGAGACTTCCTCTGCAGTGCTACACTAATTACTAAATATACATATTTATATGTGTGTATAAAAATGAAAGAGTCATACTTCATAAATTTGTATGTTTGGCAGGTTGGCCCTGTTGCCTTTTCAGATCCAAATTCAGATAGCTCCCATGGAAGTGATTTCATACTGTTTTTGCACAAGTGTAATTGTGCTTGTGTAGTTCAAACTGGGCAGATGTCAGTAGCTGGCAGTGACTGACACTCAGATGGAGCAACCCAAAGGGTTCCAGTGACCTGCTCCCAGGGCTGACTGGATCAGGACAGGTACAGCAACAGGTACCTTTGCAAGCATAGATAAAGATGTATACATTTCTGTCTGTGTGCATGTGGGTGAATTGATTACGACATGAATGTTATCTTGAATCTCTAATTAAGTCAGTGTTATAATTATAGTAAATCCTATGGAATCACTCTATGAATGTCAAATTAGTCAATGAGTAAGTGCTTGCTAAACCCTTTTGTACCCTTATTTTTTGCATCCATACCATTTGCACCCTTCCCGGTCTCTGTGTAAACAATTTTGAATTGATTGCCCTTTGTGTGCTTCATCTACGTGGCAAATAATAGAGTGAACCTTGCCATTGAAGTCTGTCATGTTGCACTTTCCCAAATTTATATTAAAATCTGCTTTTCACCTGTGCCTTCAATGGCGATTCTCTAAGCCTCCCAAACCACCAATTCATGACAGAACTGTCCCAAAAGTAGGGTCACAGCTCCTTGCTGTGGGACAGGTTAGTTTGTTAGTCAGTGTATGAGTCAGTTAGCCATGTACGAGTGTGTTGAGGGGAGACACAGTGTGTTATCTGCATCTATCCTGATTTAAGTTGCTCATTGGCTTGCACCACGCAACTGGAAGAAGAAAGTGAGCTGAGGAGCAGGGCCAGGAGCCAGGCAAGCTGTATCTGGATTCCAGATGATGAGTTGGACTAGCCTTCAAAGTTTGGTTTTCTCTGTCTTCCTGGTGGGATGACTTTACGAACACCTGAAACTGCTTCTCCCCGTGTGAGTTTATGAAGGGACAAACGTTTTTTTCGTTTGGCTTTTGTCTTCTCTTGGCTCAGATTTCTGTTCCTCACAGGTGTTTTTTTTAAATAGGCTAAATAAAACCTCACAGTCCACCCGCAGAGTAGCATAATCTCACCAAATTTGTGCAATGTTGGAAGCCCTGCGCAAGATGCCTAAAATCTGAATCTGGAGAACAAAAGAGGAATTCTTCCCCCTGTGCTTTCTGGCTGAGGAAGACACATGCCAGCACAGTGTGCTCGCACAGGATATCCCTGGGCAGCCTCATTCTGGGGACAAGAAAGGTCCATTTACAGCACTGGATGACAGCCAGCAGCAGGAGGAGCTCTTAGGAGCTGTGACAACTCATGTAAAGACGATCTGCATCCTCCAGGGAAATGAAACAGGAGTTCACCCACTTGTTCTTCTGTAATCACACATCTGTAAAACAGTCTAGAAATGAAAGACAAATGACAGCTCCCATGTTGTGCTGCTCATCTGTGAAGGCAGAACTAAGCAGCAGCTGAAATTTGATGGACAGATTTCCCAGAAATAAGAGGATAGGAAACCAAACTAATAGCTTTAGATGAAGGCATGGCTGTGAGTACTTTTTCATCTGAGCTCAGTTTTCTATGGATGAATATGATTATTCCAAGATTTGAGGCTCACATCATTCTTACTAGCCGTGTATTGAAACCATACAGCTCATTGATGTGGCCAGGCAGAATGGGATAAATGATTTCAGGCTAACAGCTAATGGCTGTCTCCTTCTTATGTTCCCAAAGGGCTGGGAAAAAGCCCTGTGAACCTTTCCTCTGTATTTGTCAAAGATTACTTTTGTGTGTCCACTGGGTCTGAAATATTTGATGAGTGCTTTGAAGGTATTGTCAAAATGAAATGTACTGTTGTGTTTAATTCTGCAGATCATGTGGCATTATTTCTGATGCCCAACTGACTGATGTGTAGAACTAACTCTCAGCAAGAGCACTGGTGTCAAAGTGCAGATATAAGGGATTTATTTTAGGAATTTAGATTGATATAAGGTTAAACATTGCTTTTTAAAAATTATCCAGACTCATATAATTTTAGAAGTATTGACACAAAATTAAAGGGTATTTGTACAGTAAGTGAGTGTGCACATATACATATGGGGAAATTTGCCATGTTTACCTAAAGCTCAGCAGTAGCGACTGGTATTTTGTAGTGTAAACATCCCACAGAAAAGACCAGCAACACCAGTGTTCTTAAAAACACTGACTTGCTGACCCCTTATTTTCTATGAGATTCACATCCCCGCCACCTCCCAGCGCCCTGGTTTCTCTCCCTCTATTCTAAGGTGTCCAAATCTTCTTGGAGATGATGCCTGGTTCCTGAACAGGCTCAGAGAAGATGGGTTAGTTTGAGGTGTATTGGCTTTGCTTGACTAACTGCAGATGAGAGGTGGTGGCACACCTGGTGCCTGCAGGCTGTGAGGACTCCATGGCCAGCGTTGGGGGGAGAGATGCATGCACATGTGAGAGTCCTCAGCCTGAAGATGCACAGTCTGAAACGGCTTCAAGCCTAAATGCAGAGTGTGAAGAGCAGGAACTAACCCCATGTCTCATAGCTTTTAGTACTCACTGCTTAGCACAACTTCTACAGCAGTGGGCTCCATGCCAAGAGAGCACCATGATTTATTCCTTGCTCTCAGCAGTGCTGGCACACTGTGCAGTGCTGGGTACCCACAGCTGCATGCTCGGTCTGACCTCTCTTCTCTTCACCCTGTCAATTTGATGCAATTGCTCATGTGCATGAAAAAATCCCTAAGCTAAGAGGGTTAATGCCAAAGCCTGTGCCTGACGGAAGAGCTGTGAACATTGTCTATGCCCTAAACCTGGCAATCCTGTACATCCTGACTTGTGTCTTCCTGTGGACATTGATATTGTTCCTGACAGGGTTGGTGTTCTCCTGACATCATGTCCAACTGCCACGAAACTCCACCAAGTTTATTTCTGCCATGGCTCCATCTCTTCTTCATCCATCTTCTGGAGCTCAGGCCCAGAGTTTCTGCTCATCTCTTAAATTAAATAGATTGGTAAGTGAAATTGTGTTCAGTTGCCAAAAAACTGTTCTCAGTAGTTCCAGACAGGGCAGCATGGGTTAATAGCTGTAGATTGGGGTTCAGAGGCTCAGGTAAAACTGTAAGAAAAATGACTACACCAGAAGCATAGTGAAGCAGCTCATAGAGGCTGTCAGACCTCAACATCTTGTCAAGATGTAGCTCGACAAAGGAATGATAGACCTGAACAAGTGACGGTGATGGCCCATTTTCAAAGAGGAAGTTGAATTAAGCCATTTTCAAGCAATCTTTCTATGTTTTTGTGATTGTCCATGCTCTTAAATCATTGGAATTGTCCTTTGAATGTGTTTGGCCTGGGACTAGTATCAGTGTCCTGAACTATCCCCAGGCACCACTTGGGAATTAGCCTAAGCCATTCCCAATGCAGTTTAAATGATGCTACCTTGTTTATAAGTGAGAGAGAGTTTTAAAGCATGTTAACAAGCCATTCCATACAAGTTGTCAGCAGTGTCCAGACATCCAGAAAACATATAACTGTTTAAATTTCCTGGGATAGATGTGTTCTGTCAAGGAATCTAAAGTGACAACCAATGCAGATGTGTTTCCCACTCGGCTTTGCCTCCGGTAAAGGCAATCACGGTGTGGCCATTTTGTTAGCTTTGACAGAGGACTAACAAAATGTGCACTTATTTGCTGGAGCACTAGGATCACTAGTTTATTACTTTAAAAGTTCTTTACCACATGGAAATGACAACCATTTATCATTGCTGTCAAGAGAGTAATCTAGTTGCGATCTAGCAGAGATGTTTCTGCGGATTCTGCAGCAAAATAAAATTTATCATTGTCTTTCTCTATAGAGATACAGTGTGATGTTAAATTCAATTAGGATATACAATAAAAGGGGGTTCTGTCACATAATAATTTGATTTCCAAGACCCAAAGTTTATTGTCTTGAATTCTTGCAGAGGGCTTTCCAATGAAATAAACACGAGACTCTGGGAATCTTTGTTCAAGGTAGTGTAGTTCTTCGGCTCTAGTCTAAATGTGTCTGTAAGCAAGTTGGTAATTCAGTGTTTTCACTTTAGAATTTAGCTATTGCTATCATTTTAATTCTAGGATGGATCATGAGAATTCTCCTTCTGGATCAGACCAGGGTACTTAGTCCAACATTCTGTCACAGGCACCATCTAGGCTCAGAATCAGTGAGAGCCTGAGATTCTGGAAACCAATGGACACAACAGTTAGTATCAGATGGTGAAGAAAAAAAACTGCAAATAGCCCTGCAGCAAAGGGTCTGGAGTGAGACATCAGGGAAACTCACAATAACCGTATTCAGACCTTTTTTTCTGACCTTTACCAGTGAGTTTGCATTGCATCTGAAATGTCTCCTCTGTTTCTGTTCGTGTTCCCCCTCACCAAATGCTGAATGCAGAGCAGCTCAGTCTCTAGGGTGCTGTGCTGAGGATAAGGAGAAGGACAGCACCGTGCCTTGAGGCACAGCTGGCCTCCACTTCCCTCATGAGGAAGGGAGGCAGAGCAAGCTTGGCCGTGGGCAAAAGCTCATGCAAACAAGCTGGTTCTCAAAGCTGTGGGTAGAGTCTGCAGGCAGTCCTGCCTCAAATGATTCCCAAATTGCCATTTGGGACTGAAATTAGGAAAAGTGGATGTTGGCACAGGCACAGGATTAGCCAGCTCTTCCTCCTATAACCCTCTCAAAAAAGAAACTCATATTTCCACCCCAGAACTGGTAAAGTTGCAGCAGTGAGGTTATGCTTTCTCCAAAGGTGCATGAGGATTTAGTGAGAAGGTTTGAATTAGAACGTGTATTTTCTGCCTCCAGCCCTGAGCTCAGCCCTGCAGAGCAGGTTGCTTTCTTCTTCATTTCCTGTTTTCTTTATCCCACCACATCCACTTGGAGAATGATGAAGACATTATGTCTCCTTTCCAGGTTCAGTCCTTGTGTATTAATTCAGTTAGTGCAGATTTGCTTTTGATTGTAATACAGCATTCAGCTCATCAAGGCTTTTTTTTTTTTTTTTGTGTTTTAGTATTTCTAAAATTACAAAAAAATTGATTTTTTGTAGTGGCACTTCGCAAAAGAACATTTAATAGTAACACATAATTACACTCTATAGTTTTCAAACAGAATAGTGGTTAAGTGGCTGTCCAATAACAGGCAGCAGCAATGCTATATCAGGTACTAATGCTGCTTACCTTTTAGCTAGAGTGTAATTATTGGTATTTTAGTCTGCATTTATTCCCATGTGAAAGTGCTGCTGTAATGTGGGAAAGTATTCTTAAATCATAATGCTCATCAAAGTTCATGCGCATGTGAGTGAAACTGAAAATGTCAAATCACTTAGAAAGAAAGTGGAGAATTGCTCATACTTTCTAAAATCAGTTGTTTAAAAAAACGTAGGACTGTGTTAGAGGCACCTGACTCTGGTGTTCTGGAAAGAGTTCTGCAAAAATGTTGTCTTCCCTTACTTTATAGAGTAATAGAAGGGCTATAAAAGAACATGGTGCTTGAACCTAGTGGGCAGTAGAACATAATAAAGGTCATTTGACATTAGTCAGACTGGTAAGTGGCTGATAATATTCAGTTCAGCATGTTTTTTATAGCACCCTAAATTAAACATCCGAAATTTTTAAGAGGTGTCATTTGAGTCTAGAAAATAATGCACTGGAAAAGCTAAGTCATCTCTCACATTCCTGAGGTCAAGGTGTGTTTTCTGCAGTGTTTCGAAACCTGGATGCACTGAGAAGTCTTAGCAAAGAAAGCTCCATGTGTAAGTGTTTTGGGCATCTTAAGTATATGTTTCTATAGGGATTAGTTTCCTTCATCAGGATAAGAGTGTACGGGTTTGGGGACTGCAGCATTTTCCTCAGACACTGCACGTACTCGTGCCCTTGTCATTTGGCAGCACTTGAAGCCTATTAACCTGTAATAGACCAGACTGAAAATATACCTGACACCCTTTCCTATGTTATTACACAAAAGCAGAGATGAAAATGCACAAGCAAATATGATAGCAAGTAAAAATGGTCTGTACTAGAAGCATAAGGAAAAGATACTGGGAACATCTCTTAAAATTTGATTGGTTGCTCATACAAAGTGTTTCTTTACTAAGCATTTCAGTGAAAGGGTTCTTGCCAAACAATGTCTTTTCTATGTCTGAATACTCACGTTCATGTCAGAAGAGTCATAGCTGCAGAGGAAGAAGAATGCTGGCTGGTTTTAGATGGATGTTATTTGTCCAGTGTTGTTGTGCTTGAATCTCTAAAGAGTTTTGCCTGGGGAGCAGAAAAAGTACCATGTGAAATGTAGCCAGTCACATGCCAAACAGAGATTAATTACCTATTTATGGATTACCTGAAACAGGCATTTATTTATGTACTAAACTTCTCTTCTTGTTCTCTAGAATAACTGACAAGACAGGATTGTTTGCAAAGAGGTTAATGGCTAAACGTGTCAGATTTATTCACAGTGAATCATTCCAAACAACATGACTCAGATTTTTTTTTCCCTTTGGAATAAAGAGCTGCTAATAGATGGAAAGGAAGGTTTGCTGTCCAAAAGATGGAACACAAGATACTGGTTGGAAATACAGCTGAATCCTTTTGTCTGTACATAGCTGCAGTTAATGTGCAGAAGTATTATTTGGTACATATATTTCAGAGGTACTTTCAGGTTCTTTTAGATGGCAGCTGCCTGCCTTTTTATCCAATGTCCTGAAATGAGTAATGCTATCTGTGAACCCCAGCTGTGACCTGTATATTCCCAACAAAACAGGAGCTTTTTCATAGCTTTACTAAAATGTGGTGAATATTCCAGACCAGCAGGTGAGTTGTGCACTTACTAAATAGCGGCAAGTAAGCCTTCTTTGGTGTTAATTCTTCTAACTGCAAACATTAGGTGGAATCAGAAGCTAATCAGAATCTGACTAAGCTGGAAACAAAGTGCTCTCGCCTACTGAGTCAGCTGGTAGTTGGTGACAGCCATCTCTGTATGGGATGAGCAAACTCGTTCTCACGGGTTTCAGTTTGAATCATAAGGTTGGAGATCACAAACAATGTAGCATCCTCAGCCCCTCATCCTGTCACAGAAGGGAAGATAAAAGGCCTGAGAATCAGAAAGGATTAACAGAAAATTTTCAGGTTGATTCTTCCATCCTTTGAAGCTTGTGGAATGAGCTCTTGCAGTTTTTCACTCAACATTAAAGTCTAATCATCCCACCATTTTTTTCCACAACTATGACATATGCACAACAAAACTTCCTGGTAAGAATCACCCATAACTTCAGCTCAGTTTCCCTTTTGCTCCTGAGAAGTCATTAAAACTTCCAAATTGTCTGGGAGCTTACTGGGAGCTCTTTTTGCAAGCGAGCAGAGTCACTCTTAACCCTTTGACATCAGTACCCTCTTTCTTCCTCCACCCTGGTACTCTGCTCATTCAATCACTTTTCTCCTCAGCTAGGATGAAGTAAGCATTTGGCACCAGAAAGTGCTCCCAAAGTGCCATCAGTTGGCTTTGAGGCTGATGGACAATGGAAGGCCAAATGCCTTGGGGTGAAACGCTGGGGAAAGAGATCTTTCTGCTTTGCAGCCCCGACCTGAGGCTGCCTCAGTTCTGTACAGGCAGAAGCCAACAGAGCTTTGTGCAGACAGTTGTCTCTGGCAGAGTCAGCCCTGAAGTATTAAGTGCAATCAAACATAAGTCAGCAGAGCTATATAGTTCATTTCCCAGTGGTATTCTATTCAATCATGTACTTAATGTTTTGATATATTTCAGAAGCATGGTAATAAAGAGATATATCTGTGCAATGTCATCTTTCACTCCTTTCAGTGCAGCCACTCTAGGCAAATTCACTATCATCTGTCCAAAGTGAAGCACAGAGTAAAATCAAGCATCTCAAAACCAGAAAAAAATATGATTTAATTGCTAAGTCAGGCATAATTCTGAGTTTGGACTGATAAGTCCTCGTACTTGGCACGTAAGTTATTTCAATATGTGATTCAAAGATGAAGAAGGCCATGACCAGAGACTCTTAAAAAATCAATGATGAAGTAGTTTAGCCAGCATGCTATTTACTTCTTGGGCTTTCATATCATGACTGATTAATTTAAAAATATATAAAACAAAAAAATCTTGTATTTTTATCTATTTTTCCTTAATGGCTGAGCTGTGTTTTTTTCCTTCTTGTAACGATCGTTTATCGACTTCACTTGTGTTTTGTTTATTGAGGTTTGCAAATGACCCACTCGTATTGGTTCTGGTACGAGTTTTCTGTGTTACAATATCTAAAACTTTTCCCATTAAATGCAATGTTGACACTCCCAGGTATTTCAGCAATCAGGGCTGTGGGATAACCATCAGTGTGGTGAAAATAGTCTCAAGTGCCTGGTGCTGATTTGCATCTTATGGATGCAGATTCAGGTCCCGGAGGAACATAAATGGCTATAGCATAGAGTTACCGAAGTAAGAAAAACATGCATCATTTATTTACTAGAGTGGAACTGGAAGAGTTACAGTAAGGCTAGATAGTGTCTCAGATATATCCTTATTGTCTAATCTCAGTCAAAATTCTACTGGCATCTGTCGCATCTGAGGAACTAAATTTGAACCATGACTTGACAACAGAAGAACATTCCTATTGACCAAAATAAGCCTTTTTTCATTCCTGCAGACTGCGGACTCAGGTGATTTAACAAACACGCTGGCTTAAGACAAGCGTAGTGGGGAGGTCCGATATCTTCACAGTGACTTCTTCCATGTACTGAGTCTTGGTTAAAATCTTGGGTCTCATCTTTAAAATGCTTCTTAGAAGCTTGGACTTAAGCTGATCTGAAAGATTGTGTGAACATAAAAGACAGAACGTGGTTGTAAACACAGTTCCTTTATCACTGTAGTGTCTGTGGAGGTGACATGTCCTTTGCTAGCTTCTTCCGTCCTCATCTGAGGTCCATTATGTGCCCTACAAGCACAGCTAATTATTGCATTAGGCACACAATTTTGCCTTTTGTCTGAAGTGAGAGTGAACAAACACCAAACACTGTGTTGCTTAATGCAGTAGCAGAAGGGATATTGACATTCTGGGAATGATAAAGCTGCAGAGATTTCTGCAGAAGAGAATGAGTGGCTGATCACTGCTCCCAAATCCCTCAGAGCTTTGTACATGCAGCTGCTGAGGTTATGATGATGAGTCTGGTCCATTAAGAAAGGTTTCCAGAAATGTCACTCAGCTTTATTTAACAAACAGAGCTTACTGGCAAGTCTCATGGCATAAGAGAATGGGAGGTGACTGAATATGACCTATGTGAAAGGCTTTTGGTCTGAAAACCAGGGTAAACAAGAGCAACAGAGTATTCGAATGATTGAGAACTCAGCTCCAAGCCATACAACCAACTGACTTGGCACGACTGTCTCAACAACAAATGGCTGGCTAGGAATGACAGCCCAGCTGGTTTCAGAGTTCAGATGCCCCTAAAACTGATCCCAGAAGCAGCAGCCAGGAGATCTGACCTATATGAAAGTGCCAGAAAACTCTTGGGCTTGGCTGGCTTCGCACAGAGCTTGTTTCAGCAAGAGGTGGACAGAGATCATGGTTTTGCTCTGCAGTTTTTATGTATTAACAGTGCCATTTTTTGTTGTGGGATTTTGGATGCAGATTGACAGATGAATTTGGCTTTTAATTCAACTTTTCGTGCATTGGCTGTTTCATGTTTGTAACTTTTCTTTCACCGAAAGGGAATAAGATCTGCCAGCTGTTACTCGAGCACCATCAGCATGGAGGCCTGTTTATATTGCTTGCTTCTCTGTCTCAAGCTTTCTGGGGGATGTTCCCTGACTAGTTTTGCCCAGCCGACTCGAGATCATAGAATCACAGAATGGTTTGGGTTGGAAGGGACTTTAAAGATAATCTTGTTCCAACCTCGCTGCCAAGGGTGCCTTCTACTAGACCAGGCTGCTCAAGTCTTGGACACTTCCAGGGATGGGGCATCCAGAACTTTGAAAAATCTGTGCCAGCCCCTCACTACTGTCTGAGTTAAGAATTTCTTCCTTATACCCTTTTTAGTTCCCTGGGATTACTTCAGAGAAATTAATTACTAATTAGAAAACTGACTAGATACCAAACCTGTCTTCTACCCACACACAGGTGCATACCTTTGGGGCTGCATTTTCTTTTTATAAACACAGATAAGAACGTGCTGAACTATTTCTACCTGGGATTCATGCTAACAATAGGGTATTGTTATTTTCTCTCTTATTCCCTGGCCACTCATTACCACTCTGATGTTTGCTAGTCCCAATATATACAGTAAACAAAAATAGTGGGACCAATTTAAGCATAGGCAGAGAGACTGTAAGGTAACAGTCTGTAAGCACTGCTAAAATTGTGATGGTGAAGGAAAGCCAGGATCCTGCCTCTGACTTTGCCAGGGCTGGTGCCTTGGAGAACCAGGCCTGTTCTTGAAGGAGACATGAGGGCTAAGGAGGCAAAAGCTCCTACTAGGAAAAAGGAGTCTGTACTCTAGATGAGATTTTCCAGCTGATGAGAAGAGAGAGATCCCTGCCCTCCACTTGCCTTACCACCAAAATGCGTTGAGCCCTCTCCTCCAACCTGGCCCTCCTCTGCCGCTCTATTACTATGTCCCGATTAATTTTGTCATGAGAAGTGGTGGGCCAGTTTTGAGAAATAACAACTGCATCCAATTATATTCCCTGCTAAATCTTTTTGTCTTAAAATACCACAACATTAAGAGTTCAGTCCAGTTCATCCTGAGTCTGTGGTGAGAGGAGTCTGGCATTGTTCTCAGGACGTGGTCTGCAACTCAGATGTCTGAGAGCACGCCTATTAAACTGCAACTTACCACCACAATGTATTAACAAGCTATGAAAGACTATATTTTCCTTGACTTTCATCGGTAGCATTAATGTGGTGCAAGTATGACCTAATGGAAAGAATATCAAATCCTATGGATTCTCAAAGTCATTGTGGATGCTGGCTTTGCTGCTGGACAGTTACTCTTGTCTATGGCTTCACAGTCATTTTTCTGGCTCCTGCAGTACAGGATGCATTTTAAATTCCTACCACAAATCCATGAAGGAAAATATTTATAGTGGCTGTGGAAGGTAATAATTTCAGATGTTTATTAAAAAACAAACCCCCCTGCAATTCTTCTTCTAAAATAAGTAAATTTCAACCCTCTACTTTTTTTAAGAGTAACAACATCACGGGGAATTTTGGTGTTTAATATTCTATGCTTATAATCTTAAAGAAAACAGCAAGAAAGTAAACTCTCTAACATTATAATTTTCATATTAGAAAGCAGGCATTCTTTATTACAATACTGGATGCGTGAGGGTATATTTCCACCAAAATATCATCCATGTGGATATAGAAAAGCTCCTATATATATATATACATATACACACACACACACGATATTTTACATACGTATTCATTGGTTTTCACAAAAAAAGCATATGTATGATAACCATTTCCCCAGCAAAATTAGCCTATTTCCCCTCCCATTGGTGCATGTATTCTCTTGTCCTGGGAGTCTCTCTGGTGGGCTTCAGTGGGCACAGATCTTAAGGTTATAGTTGACTGCCTGATGAACTTCATGTTACTTCCCAAATATGGAGCTGAGTTGGCACAACTAGTCTAGTTTATTCCTTTGGAGACCCCTGACCAACAAAGCGTGTTCTCCTGTTCCTCTCCTCGGTTAGTGTTTGCCTGGAACTTGATCTCAAAAGATTAATTTACAAAGGTTTTTCTGGCTCTGGATGTTCTCAGAAAGTTACTAAAAAGGGATAGGGGCATCTGCATATTTATCTGGGAAAAAGACATCCAGTTGGAATCTCAGAAGAAATATGTACAGTTGTACACTTTGGATAGTTTAAGAGATCTGAAACTACATTTTCTGTCTGTTATTTTTGCATCTCTGACTACCAGCAAGGAAACATTTCCTGAATTTTGCCCATTGGCAGAAACATCTGTGCAATGGCAGAACAGGAAGATATTGTAGTAGCATTATAATTGTTATATTTTTATAGGCTTGGTAGGGCCGTACTCCCGCAGAAATGGATCTAAAAGACAACTTTTATTACTTAATGCAAAGCTCCACTTTGAAAGAACATTGGTAATAATTTCCAGTTCAGATTAATTTTACCTGGTTCAAAACCGGTGTTAGGAGACCTTAAACTGTACAAAATGACTGGACTGGGCTGTAGTATAGAGGAGAAAATGGGAGATGCACAAGTCTGTGTGCACCCCAGTCCCTTTGCAGAAGATGGATGCTTTCCTGGACATGCTATGAATAAGCCATGTTTTGCTGTGTGAAAGAGAAATTAACATTTTTCAACCTTACCATTGTCTCTGAGAGCACCAATTGTGGTGCTGGACTGATCTTGGACCTGCTGTCATCGTGTTGTCATTAGCACTGTCACTCTCAGGTAGTGCCAGTTTGGTGCTTGCAACCTCAAGACTTTCTTTTCTTTGTTGGTCCCCGAGTTTAATATCATTATCGGGTTATCACAGCAGAAATGGACTCCCTCAACCACAGCTCACTGCAATTGGACCTTTTCATATAACTGAGATGCTAATGATAATTTTTTATTTTGGCCTTGACAGAACAAATTTTTGATTATCAATCAAACTCTGACCCTTGAAGGAAAAAAAAGCAAAATTATGTCTTCTAGAGGTAACTTGGCTGTCATTTAAAGAAAGACAACATTTATAACTTTTCATTTCATTAGCAACTTCTTCTCCTTCAAAATATCTGCTAACAGGTTTAAGATCTCCCCCACCCCAAACCACTGGCAAGAAATCATATAAGAATTCCAGACCTTGCTTATAACTATGACAGCTCCATCTGGGTAATTTGATTTATCAGAAATTACAGCCTTATCAAACTCCCACACTTGCCTGTCTTGCCACTGAGCATTTTTTGTGATCATATGCCTAATCATGGATGACAGAAATGCTGACTGTGCGGTGCCATGAGGAGAAGTTGATGCAGGAATGCCTCAAGGTACCAAAGCAGTCAGGGAAGTACAGTGGATGTGGGTGGAATAGCCCAAACACCTGCTATGCCATACTGACATTATTGCAAATAACAACGGATTACATATGGGTTTTCTGAGATATGAAATGTTTGGGCAGGTGGAGTCTGTGAGGGACCTTTCTCAGATGGAAATGTTCTCACAGCCCTTGTATAAACAGTAGCTTCTGTATAGGTATTTCACTCTCAGCAAGCAAGTAATATTCATGCAGATGGATCATAACAATCTTTCTAGTCCTTTAAAATTTCTTTTTTTGCCATGGGAATTTTCACCAAAGCAAGTGAATCTCTGGAATTACTACTGATGTTGTGGCATGACTGTATTCAATGGGAACAATAGCTGCTGAGATGCTTTATTTTTCTCTGGGATTTTCTGAGGCTCAGTTGGACAACAAAAGTGGGCTTTGGTACAGGCTGTACCTACTTATGTTATTTTGTTAGATTATGTGTTTGTTTTTGAATGACTGTCCTGCAAAAGGAGAGGGTGTGCTGGGCTGGGCTGTAACATGCATAGATTAGAGCAGCTCCTTTTCCATTTGCCTGTGTGGAGCTATATTGTAGCTCTGGCCTAGGCTTAATGAAAAAGGAGTTTAAATTCTACATAATTTGAATTATTTTTGTAATTAAATTCAAATTCTTCAGGATTTAATTTGCATAGAGGGTTGATAAAATAGGCTTAGTCCATCTGTGGTCTGTGATACTGACACTTGTGGCCAAACAAGTAACATTCAAAGAATGAATTCACTTCCTCTACCTGTCACAAGGCAGGGCTGTGGATAGAGCAGCAGAAGAGAAGGAAGCAGACAAGGTATGGAAAAAGCCATAAGGTCTGTGAGAATCACCACACTCCCTTGTCAGAGCCTCAAATATTTTGTTGAGATGAGCTCCAAGAGCCTGCAAACAGAGTTTTCAGGATCCACAGGACAACTTTCTTCCAAAAGCTGCTGCAAAAGCAAGCCTGATACACCAGCATATTTTGAATGTCAGATACGATTTATGAAACGAGGCTTCAAGCCTTATTTCTTTTTATTACTGAATAAAAGTTTTGCAAATGCTTATTAAGATAACCTGAAAATCGAGAAGGAAAACAATGAATCACTCGCAAAGAAGAAATGAATCTTTAAGAGAATCCTGAAAAAGAAGCATTTATCATTCATACTTCTCCGTTAATCTCCCCAGGCTGAGTTACAGTCCCATCTATATGACTGATGCTGTCTCTGAACAGCGTTCTTCCCCACGTCCTGTCTTGCCTTTCTCCGGTTAGTGAGGCCACCCACCCACCTGGATAAATCGAGTATCTGGAGCTTCCTCAAGGTGATGGGACAGTGTTTCTCACCCTTCCCCCATTGCCATTCATATTGCAGCCAGTTCAAAGAGTGAACACAGATCGATACCCTCAGCTGCTGAAATCAAGCAAACCTTATGGGCTGTTCTGTGTTGTCTTTCATGATTAAGTTGTTTTCCAATAGTGGTTTCTTAGGCTGCCATTACAAGGAGAAAAAGAGCAATTTCTCCAGCTGAAGAGTTGAAAGACGAAATCTAGTGATGTTGTTTGATCCTGGTCTTCACCCAGAAACACCTGCATGTAAAGCTGCAAGCTTAAAAGTATTAAGACCTTCTTAGGTGGTGTGGTTTGCATGCTTATGACCAGGTCAGAGGTAGGGTACTTATCGTTTTCACCCAGGTACCCCTTAGTGAATGATCTGTTTAATCTGTTCCATCTGTTTAATTACTTGTCCAGTTTAAAACTATTTTGTTCCTACAAATCTCTCTCTTATTACAAAAGCACTACAGAGAAACAAATTGCTAGCTGTACTCATCTGTGTGTTCGCTCAGAGATTGATTTTTCCGGCTCACATCATCAGTAACAAACTGAAAATTTGGAAGTGTTTCTGCAATGCACTAATGGATCTGCTCTTCATCGCACTCTGTGCTGGACTGGACTAGTGTTGCTTGTAATTAATCTAGAGCTCTGTTTCAAAAGTCAGGAAGAGAAGCGGGGGTCTAAAAAGTTATCTGTCCACTCTCAGAAGTTGTTAGTTTCAGTTTCTGTGAGTAGTAGTGGCTCCAGTACCGGAACTGGAGTCCCTCTGTTTGGTATGGCACTAGACGGAGGGCTATCAAAAGTATTATTTATCTTGGTTGATGTTGAGTGTGAGGATATGTACTGTCAGGCAGGCATTGGGACCCTGGAGTTTCTGTGAATGTTCCTGGGAGATAAGAGGCTTCCTACGTATTCTGTTGAATTTGAAATAGATAGTCAGCAATTAAATTGCATTAATTCTGAAAATGAGAATTAAAACCCAGGTACAAGAAATATTGATTTAGGGAAGAGCAATTCAGCTGTTAGCTGAATCTCTATGTAAGCATTAGAACTTAGTTGTCTGAAGATGACCCGGGGGATTTTTTGGAATTGATTATCTTCCAGACTGCACTGGTTATTCTTTCTTTAGCAAGAATTTTTATATCAAACATTGGCACATAGCTCCTGTGTGGTGCACACGCACACATACACACACAAAATGGCAAACCTCTTTTATTTCTATAATGTCACGAAGATATCTCCCGGTTTTTGACAAAGATTGATCTGAGCTTGTTCCATCTGTTGATCCACCTATCTTCAATGCATCTTCCCTTACCTTGGCCTGGCTTCTGCTGTCAACATGTAATTATCCACTGGAAAGTGTTTCTTTTTAGAGTTGTTGGAGGAGAATAGAGCCGACACCCGCATCTTTGCCCAAGACCATAGATGAAATACTGAAGTGAAGCCAAAATCTACCATAACAGTAAGTAGTGGTGACTTTGACATGTAAAACTATAGCACTGTAGCAGCTTGCAGGACAAATATGTTCTTCCTCTGGTGATTTTATGTATTTTTGACAGTGCTACTATGAAGTAAAATCTCCTGAGGCTGGATCTGGGCTCTGTGGCAGACCTATTCTATGGCCCACTTCACAATGCTTTTAGAAATCTCATGTGCAGAGGAGGTGGATAAAGTCTGCAGTAAGCAGAGATTATCTGGGCCTGTGTTCTATTGCCATTAAGTTAGTAATAGAACTGTTGGTGATTTACTTGTATGGGAGTGAGATTGAATTATACTTGTTTTAAATGTTATATACAAATGAGAAATCTTTTTATTAAAACATTACCAATTCTGTTCAAAAGCCAGATTAAATGGCATGCCATCACAACTCTGAATTAAACCCCCCTGCAAACAATAAGTAAATAGTCAAATAGGAGATCATATTTCAAAATGTATTGACTATATTGGTTGGGCAGAAATGGGCAGGATGAGAGAAACTCCATGTCTTCAAACAGAAGAAAACCAAATTATGACACCTTTCATTCATACACTGCAAAGACCCAGGTATACTTTAAACTGAATTGTTCTGCTGTATTTTTAAAATACTGAAAGTTGTAAAAAGCCTTCAGGAGATGATCTGAATGGTTTACATTACACCAATATAGATTTTACACCTATACTATAGTTGTCACTGTTCATTACAAGACACTACACCACGCTACACTAATACAGTATTGTGCCCTAAACTATCACTTATAGGGTATTCTTCCTTATATTGTAGCATCATTTTCTTCCTAAAATGACAAAACCAGAAAGAAGCAGCTGATTTCTTCAGATCTAAGAAGCTCTCTCATCTACTTGCCGAGCACCACCATGTGCATTTGTCTCTATGTTTGTATTACTGGACTGTCAGAAGACAACATTTGCAGGAGCAGAGAAGAGTGGTTTTAGGGATATGAAATCATAGCAGACATTCCAGTTATCCCATTAATATAAGATGTGACCTTTAAATGGAAGACTGATACTTTGGAGGCTGACATTTGGTTTCCCAGTGTGCTCCCAGCATGTTGTAATTTGTTGCAAAACAATGGGTAACATTCATGTGAGGCTAAAAGTTTCTTTAGCAAGTGCACAATATGCTGTGAAAACAGCAATTGCATTTTATGACCAGGCACTCTTTCAATGTGCTAGTGAAATTATCAGAAAATAAATAGGAACAGGTTTATGAATATTGCATGAGAGGAGCTGTACAAACAAACAAAAAATCTATGGTTACGGACATATTACTCTTTTTATTAAAGCAGTATTTATTCATACATTTAAAAAATCACATTGAAATATTAGAGTTTGGTCTAAGCGGGGAAAACTGTAACCAGAGCTGCTTCAATCTCTATTTTCAGTGTCCTCTCCCTCACCACTATACAGTTCACGCTCTGCTGTGGACATAACTCTCCCTCTGGATTTGGCTCTTTGTGTTGTAGGAAATCTTTATAAACACTCTGCCTGGCCTCAGCTCTGGAAAGGAGCTGTTACTTGCAGGGCATGTTGGTTCCTACAAATGATGGATGCTCAAAGCTCTAAAGAAAGGTGGGAAATCTCTGGGGACAAGAACTTGTTTGCTTTTGGAGGTGAGGTTTTGCCTTGCAGAGATGTTTCCCACTCAGAGAATATCGGTCTTACATTTCTGGTGCCTCTTGTGTGGCCCTTTCTGGGAAGAAAATGGTACTTCCCTGCAGGGATGATCCTGTGGTTGGATATGTGCATTGCCAATGCTTGTCTCAATTTTTTCACCACATTTCAGCGAGGTTGGCAGACGACCACTGGATTTTAGCTACTGCCTCACCAGGAGACAGCCCATCCCCAGCAAGTCCTGCTCTGCCAGCGCCCTACAAGCATGGCAACCCTTTCCCCAGGCTCACAGCTTCCCAGGTCACACTTTTATGAGCTGATCCTTTGCCACTCTGAGACACCTGCTATGAGATTCTCATCATCCCACCATCAGTATCTCCTTTTTAGAAATTCAGAACAGAGGATTAATATTTTGCTCCATTTTTTGTTGTTGATTTTTTTGATGGAATGAGCCCTACAAGAGCCAGGCTGTCTCACCTGTGAGAAACAGGACAGGCTGTGTTTTAACCCCACATTCCTATGATTGTCACTGGGGACTGCAAGGCAATGCTCTTCTGCTTGGAGTTTGTGTCCACAGCCACTCTCCCAAAATTAGCTGTTTACACCAGTTCTCTTGCAGTGAAGGTGGAGTTCATGTTCTCCCCAGCAGTTTCTTTACCTGGGTAACTGAATTATTAGGAACTGCAAAATGCTCAGTGATGGACAGAGGTAGATTATTAGAAGCTATCCCATTTGGGATTCAGCACTGCTTGTTCCCCCACAGAGCAACTGCAGAACCCACAGGCTCTAGGGTGTCCCCTGGCCTCGGGCAGGAGGTGAGGGATTAAAATTAACAGCAAATGGCTGCTGAGAGCAGGTAAAGAGAAAGAGAGCAGGATGGACATATCCATCTGTGCACACTCCATGCCGGGAGTGCTGGACCCAGGGAGAAGTGTGGGTTACTGGGATTATGGGTAAATCCACACTGGGATCAGAAAACAGCTGGTGTCTGCAACAGCTGTAGGGGCTACAGAAAAACAGAAAGGGTTTCACTGAATTCTATTCAGAATTTTCTTTTTTGTATATTTTTTTATTTTATTTTATTTTGAGGTGTTGTTGGGGGTTTGTTTCAGGAACTTTTAGGGAAGACAGAAAACTGGCTGAATACAAAGAATAAATGCAAATGTTCATCATTAGTATTTTGCATCTTTGTCTTGCAGAGTGCCAACAGGCAGCAAAACTGTCAGCTCCAGACGGGTGGGTTTGTTGTTGGCAGTTGCTGGCTTGGACAGGTTTTTCCAGCTTTATCCACTGAGACCTAGAAAATATATCAGGTTTGCTGAATCTGAGTGAGCTGGCATGTAACACCTTCTTGGGCCATTAGTACCTCCATGTTTTTGACAGCCAAGGACTGTTCTGTAATTAATTTTCCATCTCTACACAGTTGTTAAATTCTATTATTCAGTACAAAATATTTATGTTTCTGGACTTTCATTAGTAATGCTAATTTTCCCAAACAAGCAAAGCAAAAGCTAGCCTCAATTTCTCTGGAATGATTACAAAGGTAATTATATTAGTTCCACTGGTGGCAAATAGCTTTTAAATCAGTGTGGTTTTTTTTCTTTTTTTCTTTTTGTGTCCAGTCCAGTTATTAATTTTCTTTAATAATTTACAATTTGATTGTCATCATGGCACCACTTTGCTCTGTACCTAGGAATAATGGCACTGTAGCCAGGAAGCTGGCCAAGAAATGAACAATAACATCTAAAATCTGAAGCCATGACTAAGAAGAGAATTTTGAATGAAAAACACCCAAACTGTGCCAGGCCAGACTGCCAGGAGGGTGAGACCAAGTGCTGGAGGTAGAGTTTCCCTTCGCTGCATCTCTGTGTTGGCTCCAAACTCACTGTATTTAGGCAATACAAATATGACTAGATCACCTGAGCCTGAAGCCTGTTAAGTAATAAAAAGTACATGTTGACCTTTGTAATATTGTTTAGCCTTTAAAAATAAATTTTAGACAGAAGATCAACAACTCATAGTGAATCTCCTTTATTCTATTTGTGCTTTGAGACACGGAAAGAAATTGAAATTGCCTTCAAAACCCTACCCTCCCATGTTGTATAAAACTGAAGAGTGAATTGTTTATCTTCGCAGGAGACTGTGTTAAATGATCTGTTAGTAAACACCTGTCCTCATTATTATTATTATTATTATTATCATCATTATAATCATCATCATCATCATCATCATCATCAATTATTATCATTAGTATTAGTAGTATTATTATTAGTACTATCTCCAGCGGAACCAATACATTTTCTGCTTTTGTTTTAACAATCAGAAGAAGAGCAATTGCAGACTCAATCTGTTAAGTATCTTCTCTATAAGAGTTGAGACACTGTGTATTATTTGCACAACAATGAAACAGAAAAAAGATGCAACAAAAAAGAAAAAAAGTAAGGGAAAAAAAGAGGAAAAGCGAAGACAAAGACAAAGACAAAGACAAAGAAAAAGAAAAATAAAAAGAAGAAAAAGAGAAAAAGAAAAAAAGAAAAAGAGAAAGAGAAAAAAAGAGGCAAAGAAAAAGCAAGAAAAAGTTTTCAATTTTCAGTCAGAAAAACCTAAATGATTCTAAGGCCATGTCTTGATTATGAATTTATTGATGGGAAAGCGAATCTCTTTAGGTTTTTGTTAAATTGTTATGTAAGAAAATGGCACATCTTACACAATGTCAGTAAAGTGCCCATGGGCAAAACGTGATGCAGCACACTGGTTTTATTCCCAGTAGAGGGCACTGGAGAATTAATTCCAACTCACTGTGCCTTGCCAGGACACTGTATTGGAAGCACGAAGGGCTGGGTATTTCACAGCAATGCCTATTCTTTGAGGTCTTATAATCTGAATGCACATCAAAGAAACCTGTATGGGCTGATAATAAACATCCGAACATTTTTATCTATGTGCAATGTTACATTCTCTTTTACAAGGTTTTAACTGAACTCTACAGGCTTGCAAGTGTTGAGTACCATTTCTGTAACGAGTGCTGAACTACCTCTGCCTTTTTGTTTCTGCAGTCCCAGCTTCAATGAAAACTTTTATCATGGAGTAATGCTGCACACGGAAGCATTAATTTAGATATGCCTGCTTCACAGGGGACTTCAACTTGTCTCTGATCATTAAATAAACCAATTTATACTGCTTTTCCATAAATATAATGGCCACAAAATTTTACTTGAAATTGTTACAGGAAAATGTGCTACCTAAAATAATCTAAATATAAATTTTAGTTTTGGACTGATTAAACAAATATGCATTACAGAATGCTCGTTCAGCAGCTTTTAGATGGTTTTGACACCAAATTCATATTCTGGTCAGATTTAACTAAGATTTCAGATTAATCCTTAATTTTTAATTTTCTGGTGGCATTTGCGTATTAATTTGTTTTTAGACAGCATTGGAAACAAGGCTTTTTTAAATTTTAAATGATTATTTTCTGGATTGTTTGTGTTATGTCCCTTATGTAGTTAACTTTGAATGCAATTTTTGGTGAACTCCTTCCTAGTTGTGAGAGATGTATTTTGCACGTTGGTTTTAGGCTAGACCTTCTATCCCCATCCCATTTTTCCATAGAAGATTGAGTCTAGCCTTGTACCTGGAGTCTAAGGTGAGATCCTTGCTTAGCCCACAGAGCTACAGAGCGACAGAATAAGAGCTACTGAGATGCACATTTAGCTCATTTTGCCAACTAAAGATTGGTCTGGTTAAGCATAAACAAGTTCCTCTTGCTGAGCTAAACAGAAGGTGGTCATTCAAGGTTAGCACTGTTTCTCATCTACCCTTTTCCTTTTCCAAGGAATAGCTAACAAATATAACTAATTAGGCATTTCTTTTGTTGCTTTGCAAAAGCAGATGATGCTGCAGGCATAAACAAACAGTTTCTCTTTTGGTAAAGCTTACTAGTTTGGAAACACTCTCTCTAGTTAGTGTGAAGAACGTCACTGCGACTAGCAGCATTGCACATTCTTAGTCGAGACCAGTTCTTATATCTTACTGATTAAGTCAGAATTTAACCAAAGAGGAGTTTGAGTTTCAAATGAAAATGGATCACAATGTGTCTTCCTCCTACTTTCCTTCCGCCTTCAGTTCCCCGTGCTCCTCCCTCCAGGTTCTCTTTGCCCCTGTTTTCCCACCTCTGTTCTTCGTCTTCCCTCCGTGTAGCCTGTCACCACCACAATGCTTTTGATGTTGCCATGTCTTAAGCAGCCTTCACCATCACACCTCCAGATCTGCCAGTGAAGGTCCTCCTTGATCCAATTCCTCTTGTAATGTCTTCCTGTAAAATTGCTGTATTTTTCTCTGTTATTTCTTACTCATCCTATGATACCTCAGCCTACCATGCGCTCCTCCTCATTTCCCTTCTCCAGGGGCTCTCCATTCCCCTCCTCTGGCTCTGCCGTGTTCTCACTAGAGTGTGAGACATTTCCCTGTTCCTCACTGACCGCTGTTGGCGGCTGGTCGAGAGGAGCTTGCTGTTTGTAACTTGTGACTCTGAGGAGAACATGCACGTGTCCTTTGACCTGCCAGTCAGCTGCCCGCCAGCACAGAAGTGATGCACAGTTCCCAGTCTGCTGGCCAGGAAAACCCGTGTTCTGGCTGGAAACCCCATGTTACTGGTGTTCTGCCTTATACCCTGACAGGGTGGACAGCACGCGTGTGCAAGCTTTTCCTCAGGACTTGCTTGGCAGCACGAAGGGATAAATTCCAGATGAAGGGTTTCACCACAAAAGTAGTATTTCAGTGCTTACCAGAGGTCTAGGAAGATTACACTTATACTCTGGTGATGAGTGAAATAATTGTATTCACTTGCAAATACAAGTCAAATGCCTTAACCACCAATATTTTTGTTATTGGATGGAAAACTTTAATCTGATTGTTAGATGAACAGGATGACAGCAAATTTGTGATGGTATTACATTAACTGACATTTGCAGTCTTTCCTCCATAGGGTCATCCAGCTGGTGGCCTTCCCCCATCTGCAGTAACTCTTAGCTGCAGTCTACAGTTTTAAGTCTTGCTCCATAGAAAGGCTTCATTTAAAGTGAGCTAATATGTTGGTGTTCCTGCTCTCTGCTCCTTCTCCTGCAGGTTGCCCTGCTATAACTCCCTTTGTCTTTGCTCTCTTCTGGCCTCTGAGCCTTGCTGTCTGCCTCTCTCCCCTAGTTGTTCCCAGTGTCCATGCTCATACCATCCCATGCTCTGTCTGAAAGCCTCTCCAATAGCTTCAATATCCATCCTTTACATGCTGTGCAGGATACACTCACAGCCAGCATTCCCACCATTCTCCCGTGTCTCAACTTATAACCCATGTGTCCCTCTTTTGGGACCTATTGCTTAAGATCAGCAAAAATTAGGGCTGTTTGGACACCATTAACAGGCTTTAGGAGGCCAAAGGCACCTTACATTTTCCACACTTCACGATATGACTCTCTTTTGGGAGGAATAACAGCTCCTCAATAAAAAGTGAAGCAGAGTGAAATACAAAAGTGCCTGGTCTGAGCTCACTATACTCCAAAAACCCGCTGGAACTGAAACTTGCAAAGTAGAGTGGAGTGTGGAAGACAGCTGTTTTAGGACTAAAATCTGCTGCATCTGTATCTTCTGGAAAGGGAGCTGAGACAGTTCAATATTTTTTGACAATTGGCCCAACAAGGTCATGCCATTGTTCTACTTTTTCTATGTGATCTACCTTTGCATTAGGATGTTTTGTTACATCTGACTAGCATGCTCTGGCTGGTGGTGTTCATTTGTGACCTTACAGTTTCATGTTTGCATTAATGCAGTAAAGCAAGCCCCAAGCAGTAAAAAAGTTATGAGCATCCCTTAAAAACACTTTAGGGGACGAAATGGGACCTTTATTCTTTCTGGCTTTTTTTTTTTCCCCTCAAGCTGTACTGTAGCAGAAAAATAAAAGTTTAGAGCGGGATGTAACTAAAGTAGCAAAAGGATAAGCATTATGAATTATCTCTGTTGAGCAGCCCCATTTCAAAGAAACACCAGCCTGGCTTATTGTTCTCTCTCCAGTCCTAAAAGCTCTCCCTGGCATTTAAACAACAGATCAATCACTTCAGCACTTCAGCTCCAGGCTAAGAAATCCTTCCTGCAATATTACGGGGCAGGTAGGCTTTCAGCTTGACATTCTTTTCAGCACAGTGATTGCAACTTGCAATTATAAATTTAATCTTGCCTTATGAAACTGTAAGGTCTTATTCTGATGTGGAAGTCTGGATGCTAAAAATTTGCACTTTCTTATGAAATTCTTATGAAACACCTGAATTCCTAAGCAATGCAGCTTTATTGATATGCAAAATCATCCTGATGAAACATAATTAATTTAGAGCTGGGATAGAATGACTTATCTGCAAAAAATAACATATGCAACACATGACCTCCCTTTATGTTCATGGAATATAATTTTGAGCATATCCTGATTTCTTTCTCTTAATTTGTTATTCCAAACAGTTCCACTGTAAATTTAGTTCTGTTGATCTGGCTGGGATCCATGCCTAGACCCGGCAGGCCTGGCAGAGAGCCTGCAGCTGGGATATGCTATTGACTTATGACTGGTTAGTGAACTGAATGGAACTTTCTCAGCTTCTCATGAGATCCATGCAAGCACTTCCAACAAGAGGGCTCACAACTGCCAGTGTATATCCTTGTTTGTTGACTGCTTGTGAAATGTATTGCTTTGGATTGCCCTGCTAGGAACATAAGTGTTTTTTATGTTCTGTTGCACTGGTGCTCCCTGTGACTCCTGCAGGTAGCCAGTGTCCAGGATTTGTGGTCAGCTCCACCTGGAATGAGGAATTGCTCAGCCCTCTTTCTTGGGAAAAAGTATTCACCAGATCTCTCCTGAACAGGGAAGAAATAAAAGCGAAATAATTTATTCATTCACAATTTCAAGCTTCTGTAGAGGCAACACTGTATCAAAATGCTTCTTTTCTTTGAGGACACAATTTCCTTTCCTTGTTATTTGTGTTTTGTTTTGCTTTGTTTTTTTTTCTTTAAGCTTTCCTGTTGCTGTGTCTGTTCGCAGATGCACACATTGCTCTCCAACAGGACCCAGCTCATGCAGCTCAATTTCTGAGCAACCCTGTGCAGGCTTGTTTTGGACTGCTACCTCCTCCTGCAAGCAAAATAGTAACTTCTACTCAATCCTGCATGAAGGAGATGTGTCCAGCAGTTCTCTCCTGCTCCTGAAGGGAATAAAGGTAATGCTATTGATGAACGAAAAAAATTCAGACCATGACCAGAACAAATTAACTTAGTCTTTCCCAGCTGGTTCATTCAATATCCAGATGTTGCTATTTGCTACTGTTAGAGAAGATGTTACATGTTATTTTTGTGATTCTGAAAAAAAGAATAAAAATTCAAAGTGAATAAAAACAATGAAAACAAATATTCAGAAAATCTAAAGCACATTCACCTGTCAGTGAAGCTTATAGCTCAGCCCAATTCAATGCAATCCAAACCATCCACATAGTGAGGCTATGCTACCTGCAGAAGCTAGTTCTGCACTCCATTTTGACCAGTGTTGATTAAAGACAACAGCAGAATGCTCAGGAAATTCTGAAAGCCTGACTTAGACCATTTTGTCTTAATATGTCTAATTTTGGAGAAAACTGATAAATTTAGAGGAGAGAATAAAAAAAATAGTTGAAAGAAAAGTCAAGGAGTCAAGTTAAATTGATTGTTTTTCTCCTGCTTTCGTCAGTCAGCTCCTCTAGAACTGAAAATATACACTGCAGTATTTGCACTTCCTGAAGTTTACTTTTCTGCATATTTATGGTCCTGCTTTTGATAATGGAATCTTACAGAATTTTTTTCGAGTAATACACAAAGAAGGTGCTATATCCTCAAAGTAATAGTATTTTACAAGCTAAAGCTGGAAGGAATTCCACAGACTTGGAGCAATATATTGGAATTTTCTTTTCTGCAAACTGTCCATCATTTGTTTGTGTAAACTTCACATTTTACTTTGGTGTCATGGCAGAATATTTTGTCCTAGATTTGATAAAAGTGTTCAAGAAGGAATATAATCCTACCTATCCCAGGTGTGTGTGCATGTATCTTCTATCAAGAGCTTCTTCTACAGTCAGTGATTGATAAGGATAACCTGCCCTATACAATAGAGAGGCTTCAACTGTGAACAAGGAAACTGCAGATTAGAATTGAAAAAACTAAAAAAATAAAATCCCATTTCAACATTAGGTTTCATGTCTGACATGATTTTTTAAGGCAGTTTCAAAGGTTGTCTTAATCAGGTATTCATGCAAATCAGGGAGGAAGAGAGGGAACTGTGGTTTGGGTTGTAGTTCAAAGGTCCTAATCTGATAAACTTTCCAAGTAAGCTTTGCAAGATTTGCTTTCTTTGTGTCTCAACTACCATTTGAATAACTCCCTGTCTTGTATACTATCATGGTAAAGATTTAATAGATAATAAGACACTGTAAGCATCTGTTCCATGATAAATATTATATGGATGAAATCACATAATAACTGTCTCCCAGCTAGCAGCTGGTCTACTATGAAAATCAAGCCTTGGACTACAAACTGCTGGAAAGGTAGAGCTCTTTCGACTTTTTTTTTTTTTTTTTTTTTTTGAGAATAAGGCATTGGCTTCCACTCCATTTACTGAGGAAGACAGATTAATTTCTATGTGATCTATCTTTTTTGTCTTCCATTATTAATACTGGAGGTCTTGGGTGGGGAGTTGAAAACTTGAATCTGAATTCTCACACCAATTGCTTTGTCACAGTTCTTTTGTCAGTATTTTTGGTTTTGCTGTTTTTTTGCCTGTGAAGGTTTTTAGCAATGAACACATCAAATTCTTAGTTCTAAGAGGGAGCATAAACTAATGTATATACTTGAAGCTATAGGGGATATCAGTAATACCTAGCTGTAATCTATACTAATGAAAGATTATTATAGTTAGTGCAGTCATGAAGCAGCACAGACTTGATTTAAGGAGCAGATGGGCTAAATGGTATGTCCACATGGATGATTCCAGCAGTGGGAAGTGAGCTGGAGTCCCTGGAAGGTACATGTATACATCCATGTGAGAGGAAAAAGGTCAGGAAAGACTTAAGGAGACTTTCCCTTTTTTTAAAGTCAGAAACATTTTCCCTAAGCTTTTAGTTTTACAGGCTGATAATGCTGGGATGAAACAGAAATATGGTACAATTTCCCCTAGAAATCTCTTTTATACTCATGCAAGCTGAATATAGCCCTACTTAGGGAAAAAGTCTATGTTGTAAAAGATAGATTACAATTGCTGCTTCCTACATTTTCACTGGTGTCTTGATGCTGTCTAAGGACCCCCTGAAAACTATTTTGGCAAATGTGTCAAATGATTTTGAGCTGGCTGAGCCCACAACTTGCTGTGGCCATACGAGGGACAAGGAGTCAAGAGACACGGATGGGACACCCAGGTCTCTCAGGGGACACAATTACTTTTGAAGCTCATAATGCTGCACATGTGAGAGAAAACCAGTGTGAATGAGATGGACAGCATTGCATCAGGGCCATTTCAGTACGAGCTGCATCTACAGTACCACTGCTTGGCAAGTGAAGACAGCAGCATGGCTTTGTGTTCCAAGGTCTTTGTCAGGCTGTGTCAACAAATTACCTTCACACCAAGATATGAAGATCTGTAAATCTGCCGTTACTTTTCATTGCCCTTATTTTTTAAAAGCAAGCTGCTTATAGCTGGTATGAATTTAACTATAGGGTGTTGAATGTAAATCATAAAAATATCTGGAAATAACCTCAAGTAACTTGTAACCTAAAACTTTTCATGTTTTATTCTGATATCTCAAGAGATCTTAACAAAATAAAATTTCTGCTTCTGGGACCAGCTTGGATGAGAGGTAAAGCAAAGCCTAAAGTTTTTGTGATGTTCTGTAAATTTACAGCAAGTCCCAAACAGGTGGATCAGGGCTGGAAAGAGGTGAGGGATTCAGGTGATATTAACATCGGTTGTTACAATGTTCTGCAGTTCAGTCTGCAAGGATGGAAAACTTTCAACCTGTGTCTCTGGTAAGGCCGATGTGTTTGCTGCCCTTCTTTTCTGCAGGTTTCACTGAAAAGGCCTGCTGAGATCAGGCAGCTAATGCAATTATCATTACAATCATAGGGTAAAATTTCAGGTTAGGAAAAGACAAGAAAGTGCATGGATACATTTGAAGTTTACTGTTCAGCTCAGCCTGCTGATCTGTGCGCTGTAGCTTTCTGAGGCTGAATGAGATACATCTGACCAGCCCCAAATGCATTACAGTCAAAGTGGCATTGCTTGTGCCCATGTGCGTATAAACTTACACATGTGCTTGGGGCTGATCAGGGACCAGAATAAGCAGATACCATAGAAGAAGGAAAAGTGCTTAAGGTAGGAAATAGCAACATTTTGGGTATGAGCTGGTGGTGATGGTATCTAAAAACCAATAAGGAAGTGAAAAAATATTCTGAATATTTAAAATTAAAATATCTAATGTTTATATTGACTTGATTGCTCTTTACAGATATAGCTTGTTTGCAGCAAATCTATTTTTAATTGCTGCTTCTGTCTTCTGTAGGCCGTAATATGGTGCAACTACCTTTATCAAAGGGCCATTAGACAAAGACCACAAAAAAAAACATTTTTAGACAATTTAGAAACTAATAAGATAATTAAGGAAAGAGGATTCCACTGAAGAGCCACCATTTGTCAGCATCTTCTGATCCACATATTTCAGATGCCACAGGCTAAGGACTGTCAGTAAGTACTGACATTAAAAATAATGACCATGATAAAATGATCTTCTGTTTCACTTGACTCTATAAGGCCAGTAATGTGTTGCTAATGAAGCACCCAGGGTGTATAGCATGACCTTTTCTGGGACTCTGAGAAACAACCAGCCATATGTACAGCAAATGTCTTTGGCAACACTCTGTGGCCTTAACTGGAATTTCTGTGCTACTATAGTTTTATGACTCAATCATAATATTATTTAAACATCATTTTTCTGTATCTAATTTATTTATTGTCTCTAGTGATAGACACAGAGACTGGTGAGCTAGATTATATTAACATTTCAGAGCAATAATAGAAGAAAGCAATTATCTGTGGGCATAAAAATAATTTTAATTAGGCAGTCAGTAAAGTGGGAATGGACAGACAATGACGAATTATTATTCTGTAGTTTAATCAGACAATCAGAGAGCTGGTCTGCAAGAGGAGTTTGCACTCAAGAAAGTCTTTGGCTGATTGAGTCAAATGTAGACAAGGAGGAGAAATTATCAAATTCCTTGAACATCTTTGTGCTACCAATTAAAAAAATACATTAGCCCATCATTTCTTTGAAGTCACTGTTATGCCTTAAAGAGCTAGAAATAAAATAGCACACTTTCAAGATAGTATTTACATAGGTAATAATATAAAATCTGGTGTTTAATTGGAGGCCTCCAGTGGCAAGTATGGAAAAATACCCACGTGATATAGGGCGAACACAGTTTTACAAGTTTAGTAAATTAGGATAATTGACAAGAATCCCCAATTAGAAGCACAGGTGATGAGGTAATTCCCCGTCTTGATTCAACCCTTTTCCGGAGCCTTGCCGTTTGCTAGTTGTTTATGAGAAAGTGTCTTGGGAGAATGGCTCGTCCTTGGTTCCCAGAGGAAGCAAGACAGGATAAGGGCTTTTAAGAATGTACTTTTTCTTTCTGTCTAACAGAGTGGGTAAAATGCTAGCTACAAATCTATATAGTTATACAATAATAGGCTACAGAGCTACAAGTATACGTGAAGAATATATAAAAGCAAAAATCAGTTTGGCATCAACAGGAAGACTTGGAGTTTGCTAGAAGTTAATGGAAATATTTTCTTTGCTCTGTCTTAAGATCCTATCAAACCAAAAGTAACTTAATATCTATGGACTATTCCTCTGAACATTCACTGGCTTTCCTTCTGACAGTCTTTTTCTGTCACATGAGAAAATTTGAATGGACACTCCTTCTATGGCAATGTCACCTGGCTCTACTTCCAGGTAAAGCTCTGCATAATACTAGACTTTTGCTGTGGCCTACTTGGCACTTGCTATTTTCCAGAATTGAATATGAGAAAAGAGAATTATGTCTGAAACTTGCTTGCCTCATGTGAGTGAGAAGAGCTTCTTCCTGCTTCGAACTGCATCCATGGCCCTGCTTTATTCCTGTGCCAGTTTTCAGGTCAAATATAACACAGTGATCCTCTAGTATAATGAAAGATGAAACCAGATGGTATAGCAAACTCAGTGTAATTTAGGTGCTACATCACACAGTATCTATCATATGATAAACAAGACCTATTTGCATATTGAGAGTCTTGATAGCTCTACACAGAGCCAAAATGAACTGGATAATTCATTATGATTTTTTATCAGCGTAGAGCGAGGTGCAGGCTAATGCAGCTCCAGTGTATACACGCTGCTCAGGCAAACAAAGGCAGACCCACAGCTCGATAGCAGCTCCTGGGTGCCGGCATTTCGAGGCTGTGTGCCAGGGCACAGCAGGCTTGCTGACTTTTGTTGTGCTTTAATTAGAGCCAGCAACTAAGTACCACACAGACACTCCTCACTGCCTCTCCCACCAAGTGGGAGGGGAAGGAGAATTGGAAAAATCTTAAAACCCGTGGGTTGAGATAAGGACAGTTTAATAACTGAAATAATGTGAAATATAACACTAATTTATAATAATGAAAAGGGAGATAAAAATACAGAGAGGAATAAAACCCAAGAAAGGATAGTGGTGCACGAAACAATTGCTCACCACCCGCTGACTAATGCGCAGCCTGTCCCTGAGCAGCAGCTGGCTCTTCACAGTGTGTAAACTCCCCCAGTTTATATACTGGGGACGGTGTTCTATAGCATGTAATTTCCCCAGGGTGGGCTGTGTAGGGCATGGCAATTCCTGATTTTTAGCTGACATCTACTGGGATGCTTTCTCTTCACCACCTGAGGTGCCTGGGCACCTTGCCATAACACATGATAAAGCAAGGTACCTGGAAACAGTGAGCATGCTGAGTTGAGAGGCTTCTTGGTTAGCCAATAAAAAGCTCTAAGTGCAGTGTTTGGAAAATATTTGCATCTCACTGTGTTTTGCAAACTGAAACTCCTGCCAGAGCTGGTCACTCAAATGAGAGTTTTCTGAAAATTGGCAGTCCTTTCTCCGATTTCCTTTCATGAAAATCTTCAGATGTCTGCCTGAAAGCCTGATCTTCTAGATGACACTGGTAGCCACCAGACTAGTAAGTATTTTTGGACTGCTGTTCTCCATCTTGCCTGGTGATGGCATTTCTTTTTCCATTCAATTTTCAGTGGGCTAAAGGGATTCCAAGGGCAGCTGGAGTGAAGATGTCAGCTCTTTTGGAGGAGAATGGTTGCTTTCATACAGTACAACATACATACAGGGTGAAAGTGTTAAGAGTCAATGGGGGATAAAATGACCACCAGGAGATGCCTACTGGTCTCTGTCCTTGATGGCACCAGTAGCTGTTTGAATAGATTAGAACAATCCCCTGAAGGAAAAAAAAAAACCGTTAAACTCCTGTTGAAATCCACATATTTTTTGTTTTCAATACCTGATGTTTGAAGATCTGTGTTAAGTCCATGGATATCCTCTCTGAAGGACATCCTCGGGGTACCTGGATATCCTCAGGCACCAAAATCCTGTGGAGATCAAATCTCTCCTGCTGGCACCACAGTGGCCGCTTTCCCCTTTCGCAAATTAAATCCCCAGGAGAAAATTTCAGAGGCAGAAAAGGGCAGGTCGGCAGCTGACAGAGAGAGCGTCTGAAGGCATACGTTGAGTTCCACCGAGGGCAGCTCTGAGGGACAAAAATTGTCTCTGAAAGCAGAAGAGATATGAAGTGTGGAGAGAAGAGTAATTATGTAGGTGAGAAAGAGGATGTTGAACATATTGGTCATTAACTCCTAGAGGAGGTACTGGAGTTTGAAGGGAAATTGAACTCCCTTTCCAGAGATATAAATTGGTATAGGTATAATCAACTTTATTAGGGACACCAAAAGAGGTTAAGTGATGGCTGACTTTCAGACAGGGATCACAGACAAGCTTTCTTTATTCAATATTGAGGCTAATCTGACCAAAGACAGCTTTTCTCATGTGACTGCAAGGAGGGCAATTAGTAGCTCCCATAGTCTAACTCACTTGGGAATAGCAAGAAGATCATGCTGGCCAAATCTCCAGCTGAGCTACGTAGCACAAAATGAATTTTACCTGTGTTTCTCAATGAGTTTGTGAGGAATCTGCAAAACTGAGAGTTTACATGCCATGTCTCTTAACTGATGTGGTGGCCATAGGGTTTGGGTTAGCCTTGTTGCTACCCCAGCTTGGGCCTGATGGCCTCATGGAGGTTCTGGGGTTGGGCCTTGCCAGTGAAACCCTGCTGGTCCCACTGTCACTGCTGTTCCTTGGTGGGCAGCTGGCCCACACTGCCTGTCTGTGGTAACTAATGGGTTCTGATGGTGGTGAAAGAGCTCCCAAGGGACATCACAGTGACTGTGGTGAGGTCTCTGAAACTAGTGGGAGATTCAGTTAATGTGTGTGAAACAGCCACCAGCCATTCCAAGGTCAGAGCTGCTAGGGAGAGCTGATGACTAATGTAACTTAGTTCTGTTTTCTGTTTGCTAATTATCTGATTCCTTTTAATTTATTCCTTATGCATTGGATAATTTCTACAAGTTCTTAGTATATAGCTTGCACGAGAATTTGTTGTTTCAACAAATGCTCCTCCATAAATCTGCAAGCTAAACAGATATAGAAAACGAAGGTAAAATGAGACTGAAAACACCAGAAGAGAATAAAAACTATTTTTCCGATGGTATTTGTATTTGTTTCACCCTCCTAGGCCAATATATAAGGAGCCAGCACAGGGTCTAGAACTGTGGGAGAGCAGCACCGAGTTGCTTGCAGGGCTGCCGGGCAGACTTTTTTGCTGCAGCTCAGCACTGGCTGTGATCTCCTGGAACAGCATAGAAGCTGTCTTGTGCATGAACGGGGTCAAAAGACTGCTGAATATTAGGAAAAAAATGGCCCCTCACTTTTTTCTGGTCTTTGCTGTGTCATTACTCTGGATTCACCTCTGATGTGGTCACGTTTGAGTGATCTGCTGGTTCTGTCACACAGGCAGCACCTGAAATTCCTTACTTGAGTTCAGTGTCATGACTGTCTCTCATCCCAAGCAGCTCATGCTGGGCATGCCCACCTGCCTCTCCTCCATAGGACTCAGCGCGAGGCTGCACAAATTTGGCTATGTTGCCAGACGCTTTTTTCCCTCCTCTCTTTGCATTTGCTCACTCTGTTATTGAGCTTCACTGCTCAGGCACTAAACAAGCACTAAGTATTCAGTGCCAGCCTTTGGTTTCTGCACTTACAGCATATAACTGCCTGTGGGATCAAGCCCTAATTGAAAGAGTATTTAGGCATGACTTCTTGGTGATTGCTTTTGAGGACCTTATCCTAAACCCCATAAGAAGACAAAGGCAGCTGAGGGCATCAAGGCTCAAGGATGGTGCTTGATGTCTCACAAATTTGGATCTTACGGTGACTAAGCTTTCTGAGAGTTATGTTTAAACCAAGTGACAAAACCAGCTTGGAAGTTAAACAGTGATTAACACCCTGCTCTCATATCTGAGGAGGCTAAAGAACTTAGCCAATAAGTATTTTAAAATGAATGTAACTAGTTTCTGCACACAGTAGGAGATGAGAAACGAGGAATGCATTTTGGAGAGCATGTTTACCATATTTTCACACTTACAGCTAGCAGGATAGCTGGAAGAAAAAATACTTGCTTATTCATCCATTCAAGTTATAAATGAGTGTGGGTTATACAAAGGGAATTGACTGAAGTATCATCTCTTCTCTCTTAGCTCCCCAGGGCTGCTCTATATCATATTGTCTGTTCTCATTTGCCTCCGTTTCTTATTCCAGTCTTTACTATTCCTTACCTTATTACCCTCTAGCCCTGATTTTGTGTGCATATTCAGGCTGTGAGTCCTACGTATAAATACCAATTTACAGTACTTGGATGATGTAAATTGTGTGCAAGGCAAAATGGTAGAGAAGGTGAACAGTGCTAGGTGCTTAATGTATGGGAGCAGACTGGTGTATGCAGATTGGAGGTTAATATTACTTCTCGCAGCTGACTATAAACTACTGGTATTTACTGTGGCTACAGGGTTTTAAAAACATAATTAAAGATTAACGAACCTTAACAAGATCTCTGCCTGGCAGAGGAATGTTAATAGAAATGCAAAATCCTGCGTAGCGGTGTAGCTTAGGCAACCCTACTGCAGTTAACAAAGCTGAAATGTTGGAAGTACTGAGGATGGTGGCACGTTTACTTTAATGGCAGAAGTTAGTCAGCTCTGTCCCTTCTGTTTGTGCTTCTCAGACCACTTAGGTGTAGATAGTTTTGGACAGAACAGAATGGTGTTATTTATTGTGTCACTTCTACTTGTTTCTAAGAACAATTTGGCCAGACACATGGAATGGTGTATGCACACTCCAAAACAAAAATAATATTATCTGGTTTTCTGCCCAGTCACTCTCTGCTAATGAATCTCACAAAATTACTTTTCACCCTGTCCCTAACTATTGTTCAGCAAGGAGAATGGCCTTCCCAGCAATGTATCCATATGAATCATAGTCGAGATAGAAAGAGATTTCTGTTATAGTCACAGAAAAATATTTTAAAAATGAAATTCTGTTATAGGCCCACGATAACATTCTTTTTCCCACAAGAACCCATGGTTCGTTTTCTGCTTCACTTAATGCATGTTATAAAACACAGCTTTATGAGCTAACTTTAAAAACCAACAGAAATCTGTGACTGTATTCTAGGCCAGGCTTTGAGTTGTCCTGAGTGGTACAGATACCTCTCCCTCCACAATGTCTAGTGGTAAAAGTATATATATGAGGAGTGGGAGCCAGAGCTTCCTTAGCCAAGGCTTTTTGACCATTTTCCATATCTTCTGTGGGATCAAATTTTTTGAAGAGCATCTTGACTCTTTCACTCTCAAATTGACAGCTGTGTAAAGAAGGAAAAAGGAGAGAGCAGAAAGAGATAAGCAAAAGAAAGGTATAAAGGAGACCTGCATTATCCTGAAGAATATGAATTAAATGGGCTTTTCTGCTTACTGTATTTTTCCTGACCAGTGAAAATTCTTATTCTTCTACACATTATCCCCCTCTTCCCTGCTGTCTGGAGAAGAAAGTGGCTCTTGATTGGCAATTCTTTTCTCAGGATTTACCATGGGATAAATCTGACAATTTTTATGCAATCATAATATACTTGGATTTCTTTTCATGGTAGTTATCTTATCATGACTCTTCAAATTTTTCGATCCCATTTTTTTTCTATAGTGGTGAACTATATGGAAAAATCATATTTATTGCTCTTTAATTGGAATTCCCTGTTTCTGTTGGACAATTAGTGTAGGCAAGTGCTGGTGAAACATATTTGGGGAGCCTATTGGGCTGTTTGCAGCTCTGGACATAATTATCTGCTGTGTAACTGACCCGTATAATCAGAATTAGTGGCCAGTGCTGACTGGGAAGGTAAATTCCCCAGAAGCATTATTTTATAGAGGCCTTCAAAGTCTCCTACTTTAAGCACCAATGAGTTTGACTGGTACTTGTCTGTCTTTATAAATACAGTATCCAGAGGGTGACATTTCCAGCAATTGCAGAAACACCTACAGGTTGGGCAGAGAGGTGATTGAGAGCAGTCCTGTGGAGAAAGACTTGGGAGTGATGGTTGATGAAAAACTCAGAACAAGCCAGTAGTGTGTGCTTGCGGCCCAGAAAGCCAAATGGATTCCTGGGCTGCATCCAAAGGAGCGTGGCCAGCAGTTTGGAGGAGGTGATTCTTTGCCTCTGCTCTTGGGAGACCCCACCAACAGTTCTGTGTCCAGTTCTGGTGCCCCCAGCATAAAAAGGACATGAAACTGATGGAGCCAGTCCAGAGGAGGACCATGAAGCTGGTAAGAGGAGTGGAGCACCTCTCCTAGGAAGACAGGCTGGGAAAGTTGGGACTGTTCACCTGGAGAATAGAAGGTTGTGTGGAGATCTCATAGCAACCTTCCAGCACCTGAAAGAGGCCTACCGGGAAGCCAGAGAGGGACTCTGCATCAGGAACTGTAGAGAGAGCACAAGGAGTAATGGGTACAAATTGAAAGAGGGGAAATTTAGGTTAGATATTATGAAGAAATTTTTCACTGTTAGAGTGGTGATACACTGGAACAGGTTGCCCAGAGAAGTGGTGGTGCCCCAACACTGTCAGTGTTCAAGGCCAGGCTGACTAAGGCCTTGAAAAATCTGGTCTAGTGGGAGGTGTCCCTGCCCATTGCAGGGGAGGTTGGGACTACATGATCTTTAAGGTCCCTTCCAACTCCTTAACATTCTCTGATTCTAGGATTCTATGATTGTTTCTCCAAGGGAGAGAGAAGAGTTTCCATATACACCTGATCTGAAATGCCCAAGTTAAGGTAGGTACTGGAGAAGAGCTGTGGACCTGTGGCTGATATACTTTATTTACTGACTGATAAAATATAAAGTATTACTTCTATTACCACCAGAGCTGGGAGGTCCAATCCAACATCCCTAACTCAGAGCATGTACAGAGGTTGCTCCAAAGTGCAAGACAAATAAAAGTAGTGTGAGTGCTCACCATGAGTGGTTGCTAACGACCTTGCTGTCAGGAATGCAGAATTTGCTCTCTTATGGCAGCAGCTTAAATGTTGTTCAAGATCCCTGTGGTGTTGTGGCAGAGGAAGGGATCTGTGCAGTGGTATGCTGTGGCTGACTTGGGCACCTCTGCCTAGTGAAACAAATACTGGGTGTATCCCTTTTCTTCTTCCTCCTGTTCCAGTTCCAATGCACAGCCAGCCTGTAGACTCCAGGGAAATGGCATGGTCTTCCTACCCGTTGCGGTAGTGCCAGCTTTGGGGAAAAATTTTTTTTTCTTTCCCTCAGCTGATGGAAGGCTGCTGCTGTCCATGCTCTTTGCCTTTCACTCCTGGTCACCCCTTCTATGCCAACTATGATTTTCCACTTTTTGTTTTTCATGCACATGAAAACCATTTGCTTTTCACTCAGTCAGAGCAGAGCAGATATAACAATTTAGTTCTACCTTAGCTTTGTGCTCCTCAAGTGTGTATGTCCTGAAAACTCTCCTTTAGAGTACTGTGATTTGAAATGATGGCCAAACAATGGCACTTTTCAATTTAAAGCATAGACATTGTGCATAGAACATCTGTGCTGTCACATGAAAAAGCCGTTCCTCATAGTTGCACTTTATTATGCCAATGTTTTGGTTTTATTCTTTCACAGCCCGTGCATCTTAAAGGGGCATTTGCAACTTAAACACCTGGCTTGTACTAGGTGTGGAGAAGTAAGGTCAGCCTTCCAGCTGCTATGACTAAGACTGAGTTTCCCAGGCTGGCACAGCCTGGAGCAGTTTCTCAGAATGACATCTAGCTCCTACCCAATTCATGTACCAGTGGGTCACTTCTTTGCAATTACAGACTGTAATTATTTTCAAATTTTTCTGTTTGTCTTAGAATATTCCAATATTCTATTTAATTCTCTACTCTTAGCTCATTTCTGTGTTATCATCTTGTTGTTACTTTAATGAGAGAGGACACCTGGTCTTTGACCCACTTCTTAGATATACAACATTGTGCAAAGCTATCCCTCTGGTAAGTTATTTCATCCTTAGGCTTAGGCTGGAACCTTTTCCATAGCTGTTCCTGAAAGAAAAACATTATATGGGTGAAAATATTGAAACAGTAGAGGGTGGGATGTTCCCAGGCCAAATTTTGATGGTTCCTTTTTTCACACTTGAATCCACCTCTCTTTTATTCTTTATTAAAATTCTTTAAATCCTTTAAATTCTTTCCTTCTTTAATAAAATCCCAAAGGAATAAAGATTTGATGCTCACAGTGTTCTCTCAGAAGCTTGTCTTCAGCCTGGTTTGTAAAACTGTAAGAAGTGAAAAGCTCTGAGGAGGCAAGGGAAAGAGGCAATTTTTTTCAGGTCTAAGTGTCTGATCTTTCTCTTACAGGTCTACTAAAAGAAAACAATTGTTGTGTCTACCAAATGTCTGTGTAGGATGAAATCTCCGTGCATAATGTACCTGCTACTAAAGGGTACCGTTACTCTGTATGCAGAACTTAGACCTAGTGTGTGTGTACTCAAAGGTCTCTACAGTTCTTGGTTTTATTTAAGTTGGTGTAAAGTTGGGTGAACTGTCTTGAGAAGGAATCCCACTTCTCAGAGCACCTATTTTTCTCTGTAATTTTAACTGCAGCATGCTGGACAGCAACATCATAAAGCTATGTTAAATGGACTGCAGTTAGCAGAAGGAAATGAGGAAATGGTGAAAAGAATTCAGTCCCAGAAAGCCCAGTGATAAAATTCACTAAGAATTTCGAGTGCTACAAAACTTTTTAAAAGGACTTAATTCAGTGCACTCAACTGAAATGTATCGAAAATGTGGTGAAGTTTTGCATGGAAAACTGAAGAAGTATTGAAGTGATTAGTATAATAAATTTTTCTCATTCAAAGAGACTTTGCTCTTGATGGGGTTTTCCCAGCTGAAAGAGTTAACACAGTCCACATGCTCTCTGGTTACCTGTTCATGCAGGTGAGAGTCAGCCTCACTGCCACGTCTTCTTCCCCATCCTATTTCTCCCAGCACAATCCCATGTTGCTTCTACCTGGTGAAGTATGAGTGTGCTTATGAGCACTTATCTGCAAGGTGGGAGGAGGCTGTCATGAATCCAGCAAGAGCCAAATGCGACAGAAGTCTGGGTGGACTGACTAACCTCCTCCCCACCACATGATACAGTGTGGTCTGGTTTCTGGATTTTATGTGAATGATAAAAGTCTTTGGGAAAGTTCACAGTAAATAGAGTAACTTGCTCTTAGCTTTTCTTTCAATGTGGGATTTCAGAAGATGATTTCAAACCTATTAAAATTTAGATCTTTAATAAGCTTAACATAAAATACTGAAGCTTATTAATCTCCTCAGCCTCTGTGCTGAATAAAATAGAAAAGAAACGCATTATACAGATAGGATCTAGCATTTTTTACTCAGAAAGAACATTAACCTTATGGTAACTGTTATGTCTTTGAGCAGGCCAAATAAAGAAAAAAGCACCAACAACAATGTAATCGATTATTTTAAAGGTATTTTCCTTTGCAAGCAAATTAGTATCTTCTAGATAAAACAAAACAGTAGTTAAAGAAATAGACCATTAACACCTCAGCCATTGACTATCTACACGTACTGACACAGAGCTTACTACAAGCTATTTTTATGTAGCCTTTTCCTGACAATTTTCCATATGTTCTGTGGGAGTTTTATCAGTTGATTTCGTGTTGCACAAGTGTCCCCAGATGCAGGATGTACAGGAACTCTTGGATAAACTTAGCAAGTAGTAGAATTTAGTCTTTAAGGTCTCTGTGCATTTTCTGGTAATTAATCATGATTTTAAATCTCTGTGGGCATTTCACAGTAATTAATCATGGTGAGACAAACATCTCATTGACAGCCCCTTGCTTCTGAGGAGCCAGTTACTCTCAGTCATTATATGATTGGTCTCATGCTTAGGTGGTGTAAAATGGATCTGTGGAGCTGAGATAGACTTGGGCAGCAGGGAGCAGTAGTGTGACATAAAGAAAAAAAAAATTGTACTGCAGTATTCAGAGATTAAAATAAATAAATTACAGTGACCTTTCATACAGCTGGAAAAATTTGGTAGCTAAAGTGTATTAGAAGAGAGGCAACTTGGAGTGTTAATTCACTGGATGATTCTGAAGACAGTCCAAGTATTATAGCTGAGACTGCTGCAGCTGAACTCCCAGGGCACACTAGCTCAAGTCTTTACCTTTGCCTACCATATAATATCCCTAATAAGAAGAAAAAGCTGAATAGAAAGAAGAGGAGCACATTCATTTATTTAGATTAGCCTGCAAAGTGACAAGTATGTCTTGATGCCAAAATGAAGCAATGTAACCCATCCTCCTGAGAGTAGGCATATGCAGGGGAGGTGATGGAGCATTGAACCATGTGGAAAATGATGGACAACACAGGAAGCTGTGACTTGCTGTGAAATTGCCACCTTGTAAATCCTTCTTGACTGTGGTGCTCTGATTATTGGCCCACCTTTCAATGCTTAGCTTCTTCATTGGGCCTGGCATCAGCCCTTCCAGGCCACCAAACAAGAGCATGAACTCAAAGTAAGACTGTGGTGACGCGCTCTAGAGACACATGACACCTGGCACTGGGCATGGAGGACCTTGAAGGGAAAGAGAAATCTGTGATTATTGGTCCCAGTGTGAATTAAGGGCTCTGCAGTCAACACACTGCTCTCTGCCACAGGCAGGAAACAAGAGATAGGCAGTGCTCGAGGAAGCACAGGAAAACAGCCCAAGTACTGGCACCTGAAAGATATCTGGGCTGCTTTCTACTGTATTTTGTTTTTAAGGAGAGGGATATTATTACATGCAGGTGAATGTACAAAATGTTTTTCCCCTGTTACTTCTTAAGGCAATCACAAAATTCTCAGTCCGAGAGATGCAAGACCAAGCACTGGAAAGATTGACATTTATTCTTCCTTTCCTCCCTCTTCTTTCTCCTTCCTTTCCTCCCTCTCTTCTTTCATCCCACCCTCCTTCCCCTTTCCTCCACATCACTGATGTCCTCTGTGAACTTCCATTGTTTCGGAAGCACCCTCAATAAGAAACATCGAGCCAGCTTTCTTGGCTGTTGCATTGTTTGTCTCTTTCCTTAATATCTCCAAATCACTGAGTGTTCCTGAAGGCTAAAAGGTAATAAAACAACGCACAGCACTTAGTCTTTCTGCCAAAACACCCTTTATATGTTAAAAATGCTGTCATTGGCCTTTATAATTTGTTACAACATTCATGTCATTAAGTGAAGCCCCATACTTGGGCACCTAGAGATCAAGATGCTCAGGGTGAGCAACAGTAGCAGCTCAGCGGGAAATCAGTGTCGGGTTTCAGTGTTTGATATGATAACCTGCAAAATTCTCATGCTTTTCAGACACAGACTTGGAGCATGATCAAGTATAGAGGAAGCATAATCAAGTATAGAATCTCTCTCCTTGGAACTGGAACAGGCTCCCCCGAGAAATGGTCAGAACACCAAGTCTGTCTGAGTTCAAGAAGTGCTTGGACAATGGCTGTCAGGCACATGATGTGAGCCTTGGGGTGTCCTGTGCAGGGCCAGGAGCTGAACTTGATGATCCTGATGGGTCCCTTCCAACTCAGCATATTCTATGATTCTATGATGAAAACCACAACATTTATATTTAGAGAAATACTGGAAAGAATATAGAAGGAAATTGGTAAGAAGTCTAGAGGGAGGAAAGTAATTTGGTATTGAGGGAACAGTGCTACCTGCTGGGACTGGTTGTGGGTTGGCAGGAACAAAATTGGCTTCACCTATTCTGAACTTAACTAAAGTAGAAATACCAAGGTAAAGTCACTGTACTGCTGTTGTTTCTAGAGAAACTACCTGAAGATAAACTCTCAGACCCTGCAAGGTCTCCTACAAGCATGGTAGCTGGATGGACCCGTCTATCACTGTTGCACAACACTAACCCTGTCATGCCTGGGATAGCTGGTCAGCTGCCTGAACCATTCCAGAAAGCAGATTGGGCTGAGCTATGATGCAGAGCAAGTCTTTGCCCTTTTGGAGCTCATCTCCTGCTTGATCTCCAGGATTGTCTTTATTTGTTTGCATGCGTGTCATCTCTGAAAAATGGTTATCTTTTTGGTTCTGAATGTCTCTGCTTCTACCTCCTAGGCAGGGAGGCTTTTTGTGTGGTGAAAGCCATGATTACAAATGTCTTAAATTGCCACGTATATTTCTAAGGTAGGTAACGTGAATCTGTATATTATTAGCTGGCATGTCTATGACAATAAGAGTTTTAAAACAGCAATGCACTGACAAAGGATAGAGTAAATTAAGACTCTTGGTTATTGCAGTTTACAAGTAATCTTCACTAGGTTTATTTTATTGCTGTGTGTCAGAACCTACAAATCAGTTTGGAGATAAGTTTGCAGGTATGGGGGAAAGAGACAGGACCAGTGTGGAAATGCTCATGAATTGTCCTTCCAGTGACCAGTGAAGTCACTTTCCCAATTATGGTGATGTGAAACCTCCCATCCCAAGGAGGGTTGTGTCTTGGAAAGTGAATCTCAGTTTTCATGATGCCCTCTTGACGATACTCATAAAGAAACAGTAAGATGGAGGTGTAGCGTAGGCTCTATTCCACAGAAGAATATGTCTAATTCAGCTTCCCAGACACAAATATCCTGGAATTGTGTCCCAGTCAGTTCACTTCTCTTGCATATCAACTACAGCAGAGAGGCATTTAGTACACAGCTCAGAGGAGCTGTTCCAGTAACGGAAACGCAGTTCATCCCTTCACAGAGAAATGTTTATAAAACGTTGCCAAAGGCAGAAAAATTGAATTAATCTAATAAATCAAAGACTTTTGCATTTGTCATGAGAATGGCAATGCTGAGATTGCACTTGTAAGTTGGAGATGTAGGAACACAAAAACTCATGAACTTCTTCTCTCAACTTAAAATGGGGGTCAATTAGTGGACAAAATAATGAGCAGGTGGCTATTCTGAATGATCACAATTTGATTTGGATACAAGTTAGATGTGAAGCTAAGACAAATGAGTTTCACAGTTGTGTCTGGGACTCCAGAGCCCACTATATTAATACCACTGTGCCATTATCATTCTGACTCTGAGAGATGTCGTGGCCTGACAGTCCTAAAGGGAGAGAACAGATGACACCAGGATCACTGTCAGGTTGGTCTGGCTGCCCGATGCCTTTTGAAAGTTACAAGTTCTACAGTTGACCTAATCCACCGCTCTTTTTTTTTTACCAGACTTGCCTACCCTCTTCTCATTTCTCCCTTTCCTTTTGCCCTCTGTTTAAGGAGTCTTTGGTTTAGCCAGTTGAGTCCAAGTCTTTTGAACACCTCCAAAATGACAGCTAAAAGCAGTTTCTTACACAGATTACCACTGGCATCAGTTTGGCAGTTTTTGAGATGGCTGACAGAGACAAGTGCTGTGCCTAAGTTTTTCTAACAATGAAACTACAAGTAAAACTCAGAAACCAATCTCAGGCTTTCAATTTTTACCATGGTTTCTTTACCTCTGTTTTATATGCTTTACTTGTTTGTTTTCAAGAAAACAGAATCAGGTTGCCGTTATTTTTCCAGACCATCTTAATAAGTTACCTTCTTTTTCAAAATCTTGCCAGCATGTCCTTAAAATGTCACACAATTTATAGAAATTTTAATATATGTATTCAGAGAATTCCTCAGTGATGATATATTTGTGTTGGCTAAGGTTTAATAAAACACTTGATTTACTTCTCCAAGCTGCATAATAGCATCAGAGATGACAGGTTTTACCTCTGCATTTTAGGAACCCTTTAAAAAAACAAATGGAAAAGTAAAAATTTTGGTTACCTGTCATTTCAAAATAGTGAGGACTGAATTGCAGTAGCTGGTAATTGCTATTACTGTCACAGTAAGCCAAGGGAGTTTTCTTTCTCTAAATTCCTTTAAATTCACATATTCTGGTGCTGAAAAAACATAGTGATTAATATAAATAGAATTTTGTATGGTCTTCCAGACCAAAAAGTCTGTTTTATTCTTTGCTGACATTTACTCATTTGGTAAGAGTTGTCCAACCCATTCCTGCTGAGCCTCTCCATACTCAGTACACATCCATCGAAATTAATTGTTTACAGAATAACTGCACGAGGCAGGGCAGACAGAAAGGTTCCTCAGTAAATGCTTAGACAGATTTCCTCAGTGTTAAAGGATACTACATAGAAGAGGTTATTAAAATAAAAATCAAGGGAAACTCATGTTGTAGGAGCTTCTCTGTGTGAACTATGAAGAAAATTTACAATGCAGTCACGTCAGGTTCTCTAAGTAAAATCTGTCTTTTTTCTTGGTATGGCTGCCACATTTTGTTAGCACCTAAATAACAAAAAACAATAAAGAGGGATCATAAATACTCTAAAGTATTGCAGTGTTGCGATAACAGAAACTGAAATTCAGGTATTGCAGCTGGTAGTGTCTGCTATACATATGAGTCATGTACATTCATCAAAGACCTCACAGAGACTGAATGACCTTACCTCAGATGTTGTCATTTGATGCTGTGAGCTGACCTGCTTCAAAGCTCTTCTTCAAAGTTGAAGGTGTGTAGGAGCCAGGTGCCACGATGTCAGAACAAGTAGTTAGGGATACCATGATCAGCTAGTGGAAAAGTTTAACAGAGCCAACTGAAGGTTTTTCTGTGATGTGGTACATTACATCTCTTTAGCCATTAGCAGAGAATCTACTCCATTTCCTTAAATTCTGTATAAACAGGTACCTTGCAGAGGGTCCATTGAAATGAAAATGGCTCTGACCAGAGTACTGGAACATTTTCACTCCTCTGTTAACTGTAAGAGATGTTCAGATCCTTGCTCAATTGAAATGGCATCCTTGGTTACTCTCATTGCTTTCCATGACAGCCTATGCTAGGTTAATGCCTGCAGCCCTTTATGGGTTACTGCCTTAAAGGCATTGTCATCCAGCATACCGACCACATTTTACACTGAAAATCTAGGTGGGCCATATGTTGGCCCCTCTCAGAGTGGCAATTTTAGTTTTTAGTGATGTTTGAGTATTACTAGTAGCTATTTCTGATTACCTTTAGCTTTATCAAGTTAATGTCTGTATTTGCTACAGCAATTAAGGAAGGATACCAAAACTTCAGAGAAGAAATATCTGTTCAGTATGTGCAGACTAAGGTGTACACACCCTATAGAGAACAGGGTTATGTATCATCAATGACTTTAATTGCACAGTACTCTTAGACAAATGAGATATAGTTCCAATTCCTGTCATTTAGGCCTTTGATTTTTCAAACCTAGCCTTACTTTTGCTCTCATTCTCAAGACTATGAGATGTCAATGCTTTAAAGCCCTTTCGTATTACTTTTTTTTCTCTGGAGACTGCAATTTTCTGTGTGTTTATACCACAAAAGAGAAAACAGATTTTCCTGGCTTTCTGAATTGAAGTTTCCTTGTTTCCTATTATCTCTGTAAAATCATCTTCCCTAACACTCTGTTCCTTGTATCATTCATCTCAGGACTCTGTTTCCCCTGAATAGCGTACCTGTTTCTGAGTTAATACAGTCTCCCAAAAAAGGGTACATTCAGATCCATTGCATGCTCAGCATCTTGGAAGATTGCCTTTATGCTGAAAGGAGAATTCAGACCTTTCCAGAGTGGAAAGAGACCTATCCATCTGGGAGAAATTCTAAGCTGGATGTGCTAAATTTTGTTAGCATTCCCCTTTTCTGGGACAAGTCAAGGTTTGGAACACGTCATTGATTTATTGCTTTCATTAACACGATGGAACACAACAAATAGAGTGCTGCTGTTGAGTTTGCTACACCTGTCCTATAATGCAAAACTCAACCATTATCAGATGTAATTAGCATGTTTGAGGCAATATATTAGTCCACCACAAATGCTTTTTAAAAGGAGGAGGGAGATTATTTTGAGTGCTTTATGACTTTCCTGAAGAGTCTAAAAGCTTTTTAAAGCAGTTCAAAATGTTCACACTAGAAGGGCTAAATCAAAGCTCTTCAGGAAAATATTGTTATGGATGGAGAATTGCTGTTAGCAAAGCAGTGACATGGGAAACCAAAAGGAATAAATTTAAAAATGTTGATACCAACAATATAAGAAGAAACTTCCGGTAGCATCATTCATCCACAGAACCTCCACGCATTACAACTTGTACAGGAAGATCAATATCACGGCAAAAGTCGATGGAGGGCTGAGCCCTAAACAATCTGGGATTTTGAATCTAATGTACAATTGAGTAATGAAGAAAAGAGACAGGATAGATGGAGTATGAACACATACTATGTCTTCTGCTTCATGCTTATAACACAGAAAAAGAGAAAGATTTCTCTAATTTGTGAAAGGTATTGAGGAACAAACCCATGACTGACGAAAGCTGGGAGAGCTCCTCACAGAGGAATCCAATTTGACAAGTTGTGGTTATAAAAAGTAGATCTAGGTGCAAGTCTGAAAGTAGCCCAAGATGATCTGCCACCTGCAGTCTTGGGCCTGCTGCATGTGCTTTTGTGCATGATCTCAGCAGAAAATTTACCTACACAGAACAGTTTGTTGTACTCACGTAATAGAGAACGCAAACACAACTCCTGTCTTTTCCATCTCCTACCTATGGTACTCTCAGATCCTATTGTACTCGTCTTCTGAAGAAAATATGGCTGTATTTTTTGATCAATGATGAAAAAAGATTTTCTGATAATTTAAGAACTTTTGTTTCTCCTTCCAGTGCTAAGAGAAGACAGAATATATGAACACGCTGTACAACGTAAGTGATAAACAATGAAAGGAGCAAATCCTTGTTAATTTTCCCCAGTTCTCAACCACTGTTATCTCACTGTCCAACTCACAGACCTCATCAGGGTGCTGAGGAACTACTGCCTGCCCCACAGTTCTCTTTTGGGCTAAAGTAAGGAGTGAAGAGACAGAAAGAGTCTCAACATTTACACAAACATCTCCTAGCTGACAGTTGACCAAATTAAAAGTCAGGGCAATAAGCATGTTTTTTCTTCACAGTTGGATCAAATATCTGCTGGAGCAATTTATGAGATGTTGTAATGACTTCCTTTTCCCTTGGAATGTTTTTGAAATAAGGTAATTGTCTGAGGAGATGCTCCACTGCTTCTGGGCTTGAGCCAGCATCCAGTGGCCTTTGGTTCTAAGCAGACAAGAGGAATATGTTGGTACCTTGGATTCTGCTAAAGTTTCATGGCCATTACAGAATTAAAATATGCAAAGGTTGTAACACAAGTACACTAATATTTAAATATCAGCCCATTCTGTCTGGCCTGAATATTGATGACCATCACCAGCTGAATATTGGCATGGCACTGTGCTTAGAGCAAAAGAGCCTGTGCTTCCTGCTTGGATCTCTTTTGTTCGCACTCATACTGTAATGGAAATTTCTCTTTCTGTGCTGCCAGTTTCCTCACAGTGTTTGTTTGCAACATTGTGCTGAGGAGAAATGTTCTAGAGAATATTACTTTGTCCTTTCTTCTTTTCATAAGATGTTTTCATCCTGATTGATAGCTTATTGTTTCGATAGCACAAAGTGGAGGAGCTGGTACAAGAATTCATCTGAAGGCAAAAACCAAGAGGTGATTTTGTGTGTGTAAAGTACTCTGATAGTGGAGTGACAAGCACAGCAAGAAGGCCAGCCCTGAAGAGAATTTAATTTATTATGGAAAACAACTGCAAAGCTGCGAAAATGCTTGGCTGTCTAGTATAAGTAAAACTATAATAGTTGTCATTTATATACTCTGACTTGAAAACAGGCTGTTTTCAGGTTGATATTGTGTGTTTTCCATACAAGATTACTTTTTCCCCACTGCACGCCACCTCCTTGGAATCAATCAAACAGATTACTCCAAAGTGACCTCGTTGTAATAGTATGTATATTAAATTTATACATAGCTTCAAATAAAGTGCAGGTTTGCATTATTGAATATATGAATAGAGCAAGCAGTAACAATATTAATTTTATTTAATGTTATGCCTACTATATGGAGTTAAAAGATAGCAAGATTTACAATCCATTTCAAGGGAAGTTAGTGCAGTTTGATACCAGCATTCTCAGCCTTTTCTTTTCTTTTCTTTTCTTTTCTTTTCTTTTCTTTTCTTTTCTTTTCTTTTCTTTTCTTTTCTTTTCTTTTCTTTTCTTTTCTTTTCTTTTCTTTTCTTTTTTAATCTGTAGTATAGTAATGGAAAAATAACAGAGCAATTTTCACAGGCTATTGTAATATAGCCATCGGGGCCTGGCCGCCTTGTGGGGGCTGAGAGTGAGAGCAGGACTGGACAACATCAGTAATGGGGTCATCCCAGGCCCCATTGTCCCCCAGGCTGGCCTGCCATGGTGCCACTGCGAGGTCCAACACATGGGTGTGCACTGGAAGCAGTGAGGGCTGCAGCCACAGCAACCCTGCGGGCTCCCTGTGTCTCCTGAGGGATGGGGCTTCTCCTGGCTGTGCTGGTGGGGTGCTGGCCCTAAGCCCTGTCAGCTGAAGCCCAGGAGGTTGGATGCTCTCAGCACCTTTTCAACAGCAGGGAGAAGTGGGCAAAGACATGACTGTGGAGCGATAATGTAGTGAGCTTTGGGGTCTGCATTTCTTGCAGCATGTATAGGGCATTGTCTGCATTATTGAATGTGTAGAGCAAGCAGTAGCAATACCAATTGTGTTTAATGTGCTCCATTTCGTTTAACTGTCCATTTAATGTGGTCCATTGCTCTATGAAGCTACATCAATACCTACTGCATGGCTCCGATGCTGTACCACACGTTCTCCCTGTACTCAGCACTGTGAGGCTGCACCTTGAGTACTGTGTTCAGTTTTAGGACTTTCACTTTGGAAAGGACTTTGAGTTCTTGGAGGATGTTCAGAGAAGGGCAACAAGGCTGATGAAGCTGGGCTAGGGTATGGAGCACAAGTCTAATGAGGAGTGGCTGAGGGAGCTTGCAGTGTTTAGCCTGGAGGAAAGGAGGCTCAGGGGGACTCTTGTGTTCTTTACAACTACCTGAAAAAAGGTGTGGTGAGGTGTGGGTTGGTCTCTTCTCACAGGTAATAAGCGATAGGACAAGAGGAAATGAAATCAAGTTGTGCTAGAGGAGGTTTAGGTTGGACATCAAGAAAAATTTGTTTGCAGAAAGGATTGTCAGGCATTGGAACAGGATGCCCAGGGAGGAAGTGAAGTCCCAGTACCATGGAGGGACATAGTTTAGCGGTGGACTTGGCAGTGATGGGTTAACTATTGGACTTGGGGATCTTAAATGTGTTTTCCAACCTAAGCAACTCTATGACATTATGATTATTTCAGCACAGATATTTAGATGATAATTTTCTCCACCACTACAGGTGTGCACCTTTACTTCCGCATTTAGTCTGAGAGGAACTTTGGGTAATGTGTCTAACAGTGCATTTAATTACTGCATGCACCTGTCCAAAGCTGAGGATGATGAGAAATGATGTCCCTTTTCCCATTCACGCTCTTGGAGTGCAGACTGTTCCCAAAACTAGGCTCTCTACCTCCTAGCTGATTTGCAGTTGCACACTCTTGGCCAGTGAAACCCCCATGAGTGAAGGTGGGGGACAGAGCAGTGGCTGATTAACCCAGATGCCCAGAAGTGGCATGGCAGGGACTAAGTCAAATGACATCCTTGTCCCAGTGCCACTGGGTATTAGTTCTTCTCTCTAGAGAGCTCTGATCACTCTCCTCCTGCCTGGGAGCACAATTCCGCTTCTTTTCTCCTCGCTCTCTCACTTCCTAGGTGCTCCTCAGCCTTCTGACTGGGGTGGATGAGTGCCAGGCACTTGTGGCTTTGAGAAAGGACATGGGCATGCCTCTTTGAAATCTCTGTCAGAAGCCACAGAATATGACTCAGTCTGCACATTTGGGTACAGGGCATTTCACTCCCCAAGCTTTCATTCCCCATGCGAAATGGAATCCTATTTTCTCAGATTTAAACTTGCAACACCAATGAAAAAGCAATTACATTGTGCGACACATAAAAATTATGACAGTCATATATCTTTCTGAAACTTTTGCAGTTTTATTCAGATTTATTGAAGACTTTTCCCGCAGATAACATCTTTCTGTAAGTCCACTTCATCTGCCAGAATATCGAGTCATCAGAATATCTTCAATGATGAATCATTAGAATATCACTAAAATGTGGTTCTCAGTATCAGTCATGGTCACAGGAATGCAATAAGCTAAGCCATGGCAGCACACTTAGAGCAATCTAAATGTTTTTTGAAGGCTAATACACTTTTCACTTAATTACATTTTCAAATTATACAGCCATTTTTCAGTGATTCATTGCAATTATCATCTGTATTTAATTTAGAGCAAAAAAATGCACATAAACACACTTTAGTCAGTGGGTTTGTGACAGAGTGAAATTAACCCCACAAAAAGATCTTTTCATGACTCAGCTTTCCCATACAAAATATTAATTAAAATACTCCCAATACCAGTACAAAAATGTGAATGGTTGTAGTTGTGTGTAGCTGTGTACAAAATCCCTTCAAATTTGCCGGAAAAATTGCACAGAAGTAATGATTTTTGGTCAGAACAAACAATGTGAATTAAAGTCTCATCTTACAGGTCTCTGTGTTAGCTAAAGCATTTTTGACAGCTTCTCCAGGAGCAGCCTGTGTCTTTACATTGAGCCATCACCTGCAAAGCAAAGCATGTCCACAGAATGCTCCTGAGCCTGGATTGTTGTGCATATGTTTAGTGAGGACAACACACATCGAGTGTCTGAGCATACAGAGAAGTAAGCAGAATCCAAAGGCAATAACAACAAAATTGTATGCCAAATCCAACTTAAGCATAAGGTGACATGACATGTGGAGAGGCTGATCATGCAATATATTTTTTGATAAATTCCACTGGAGATGTTGGATCCAAAGAAGAATTTGACAAGATAAAAAACATCTATTACCTCTACACTCCTGCTGCTTACTGCACTGGTTTCTAGAGCCCAAATAAAAACAACCTGACACCCAACATAAACACATCTGAGGTGAAGATCACGACCTTTCTCTGGTATGTCCTCTGTTAGTTTTTACGATGGAGTTCCACTGAGCATCTTCTGTTTAGGTCAGCTCAAAAAGTACCATGTTATAAAAACTTCTACGGCTGGTTTCCAAATAGCAGCTCACCTAAATATTCAACATGGATCACTCTGTGTTGGTATAAATAAGAATAGTTTTAGTCCCATGTATTGTGATAGTTAATCTGCTGCTATTACAGCATCTTTTTCTTTAGTGGTTTTATCTGCTCACGCTTGAAGGAAGTTATTATCCCAGATTATCTGCATCTGAACACTTTTAAATCAATGAAGTTACAGAAGCAAGAAATTTGGCTTATTTTTATAGTCATTTGTGCCTTCATAGCACTTGAGAAAGGAAGAAATCCTCTTGTGAGGACTTTTCAGTTATATGTAATACAAGAGAGAAAAACTTGTTAAAACCAGTACAAAAAATGGAGGAGGAACTGATATGATTCTAGGGTTGGTTGGATATGTAACCTAATGGTCCCGAATGAATTGGCCTTATGAAAAATGAAATAAATAAATAGGGACAGCACTTCCCTATTGACTCTCATTTCTTTATTGCAGCAAATGGACCATTTACAAAGAACTGAATGGCTCATAGCTCTCTGCATTTAGCATCCTGCTGTTTGCCAGGACATTTGCAATTGAGTCTGACTGACTGAGCAGTTGCCCTGTGACCGAAGCTGCTTTGATGGTGCCAAATCTCAGTGCTTTGCTGAATGCTTGCTGTTCTCTGAGCACAATATTGTCCTCAGTCACATGCTGACAAAATTTCCTTATGCTTCGGCATCTCAAGATTGATGAGAGTAGCCTTCCGAATCTCAGGTATTTAAAGGCTAGGCCACTTCACAGCATTCTGAGCATGGAGTAAAACTTGCATGTGAGAAGCTGGTGTGAAGGAGTCGCTGCCAATTCCAAATCCTGCTATGGTTCCTCTCCCTACTGCTCTTTTATAGACACCATTCCATAGGCATTTCAGGAAATGCTACCCACCATCCTTAACATGGGGTACTTCACTGTGACCTGGAAAGTTGTCTTGTACTGATTGTGGCTCCATTTGTGTCTTGTATGATAAACCCACTATTCAGGTTTTCTTGTTGCTTGCCCTCACAGGAAATTAGGACCCTGGGCCTGTGTAAGGTTCTTTTCAGACGCAGGACCTAAGACTGCAATTAAAATGATGTAACACCTCTCCACTCACGAAGTGTAGATACTGTTCATGGGGGTGACAGCTGTCAAGACAAAGCATACATGGAATACAGCAGTTAGTTTAACAGATGAGTACCTATGGAATAAAGCAGTGAACAGATAGAAAAGAGTTGAGCAGCAGCAGTTCAGTTTCGGCTTCTGTATTTTGTGTGGAAAGGCCTTCTGGCTGTCTGTGTGCAGCCTCTCCCCGGTGCTGCTGGATGGCGTATTTGAAGCACAGCATCAGGGCCCCAAGAATGTCCCCCCTCCTGGAAGTTCAGGTGACAGCTTGGAGTAGTGTGGCCAATGGCAGCGCCTTCCTTTGGTGAACTTTGAGTCAGACTCCCAGACCCAGTTATGGGAATGGCCCATCCTGGGCTGACCCTGCTTTCCATGGGAGATGCTTTTAAACTGAGCAACTACCAGCTGGCCTGTGCTATGCCCTGACATATCACGGGAAAGAAAAGTGTCAAGGCTTGCATCTGGGGATCTGTTTCTGTCCGTTACAGCATTTAAAGGTATGGGATTTTTTTGGTTGATTTCTGGTTTTTTGTTTTGTTTCGTTTTTTTGGTAAGAAAAAAAGACCAGTTACATTTTCCACAAATTGCAAGGAAAGAACTGCACTCAGCCTATTTTCATATAATGCCAAGCTGGTGTGCTTCAGCTTGGAGAAATTATGATCTATTTGATAGCACTATTTGTAATATCACCTGATGTTTTCAACCAGCCAGTTTTGCACAAAGAAGGTGTCATGGGTTGACAGGTTTCTAGGTGAATTTCACCCTGCCAGGTCCTTTGGACGTGGCAGGGTGTCGTGGGCTGATGACATTTAAGGTACACACTCTGTGAGATACAGTATTTAGGGAGCTGGACACTTGGAACTTCCTCTTTGGCTTCCGGCATTCCAACAGGTAACAGGGGACAGAGAGGTGGTCCAAGGCAAGCCAGGCCTCTGGGCCGGGGCCTGGCTGGCCGGCCCCCCCTCTTCCTCGGCCTCGGGGGAGGGGGCTCGGCTCAGCGGATGGTAAAAGATGAAGGTGACTTGGGAGAAATGAAAGAACTTTTGTTTTGCATTAGAACAGCTCATCCTTAAAACTATACCCCATAAATTGACGTGGCCCACGAAAGCAGCTGTGGGAAGGCTGCAAGGTGTGGGAAGGACTTTCACAGGGCTCAGATTAACCCCCTGGCTGTTAACCCCAGGCGGCTGATTCACTGTGATGCTAAAGCCACGAGAAAAACTCCTCTCCCTAAGTGAACTGAAGAAAGGTTATTCTAGAGGTGGTAAACTGACTGAGAAACATCAGGTTTTGTGCCTTCGCATTGTCAGTGAAGAAATATCTGAAAGAAAATTTTGGGGGGAAGAGAGGTTTTCTGAAGGTTTAATCTAATTTTTATTTTTTTTAATTTTTTTTTTCTTTTAGAGCTGTTAATGAAACTTTCTTTATATTCTTTAAAGTTTGAGCCTGCTTTGCTTCTCCTAATCCTTATCTCACAAAAGAAAATATCCTAAATGATAAGCCTGAGTTTAGACTACTGCACTTAAATTAAATTAGCGAACTCAAACCACTACACTCGGAATTTTTTTCAGAAAAGACTTGGAACTTAAAGCCCTGTGAATTTTTTCAAACTTCTTAGAGCAAATTCATGTAAAATTGCAATTCTTCTGTCTCCCTCTTCAGTTGCTGCTGACATGTCATGTCAGGAGCAGAGTTTGTTAGAGATGTCAAAGTAGCTTCTCATAACTTATGTTTCTGTAGTCTTTTGATAAGTTGAAAGCCCACAGCTGCTGAGAAAGAAGAGGCTTTGTCATTTCTGGACCAAGGAATTGTCAAGCTTAGATCCAGCAGCCCTGATTTTGCTTCATGGCATGTACTTTCTTTTGGGGCTTGAAAAACTAGTTTTGTGGAGTTAATAAGTTTGGATTGTAAGCAAATGCACAGTAAATCACCACATACTCATTGTATTTAGGCAGCTTGGATGCCTAAACTTGACTTCATTCAAGTCTACACAAAGCAGATAGGCTCCAAAAAGTATGCTTTGCTGCTTTTATTGACCAGAAAAACTTCATAGGTCACAGTTAATGTGCAACTCACGTTTCTGGAAAGAAACATGGAAGTGGCAGCAAAGGAAGATATAGGTCTCAGATCAGCTAAAAATCACTGAAGACAAGAAGGTGAATCATAGCAATTCCATCCTCTGAGGGTTAAAGACCCTTAAATGAAAAAGGTCTGGTCATACCTCTCCAGCCCTGGAACGCTGTTTTTTTGAGAAGAGGTAAATTTATACCAGGCCATATTTCAGTAAATCATCAAAGATCTCAAGTAATCTTCTAAAGTTTCCCCAAGACACTTTTTTTTTTTTAAAGTGGCGAAAATTTATTTTTGTTGAGTCAAGTTTTCTTCCTGACTAGTATTAACTTGTGTGGAGAGGAAGATTTACTACATGTTGGTCTTTAGATATAGCTTCGTAGCATTTTAGTTCACATTCTTAGGATGTACTTTAAAGATGATGGTGTTCTGTGTTCCTGGGACATTTTTTGTTTCATTTCATCATCCCTATAGAACTTGAGCTAAGCCAATTCCCAGACAAAAGAAAACATTATTTCTACATAGGATTAGCTGTTCATTTTTGGGAACTTCCAATTGCTGCTCTGGAAAAGGGTAAAGGTATCCATGGGCATTTATTATCCATTCTAGATATCCCAAGGTTGCAGTTTTCTCTGTCTATAAGTGAAGAGGAAAAAGGTAAAATCATAAATAAGGCATTTATATAAATAATGGATCAAACCACAACAACAACAAAAGAATGAACGACATATTAAGTTCCTAATTTGGAGTAGCTGCTTGCTGTGTTTGAGGTACTATGGAAATGTTTCAGTAGTCATATGCTCTAGTCACAGATGAAATTCCAGCCATTTTTGAAGCGTGAATTCCTGTGAGTATTTTGAATACGCATATTGAGCCTGGTTGGGGTGGAGCTATCCTTTCTTATAGAAGCCCTCCTAGCGCTGTGCTTTGCATTTGTGGCTGAGTCAGTAGGACAGCAGTGTTTTGGCCACTGCTGAACAGTGTTCACACAGCATCAAGGCTGCCTCTCCAATCCCATCCACAGGACAGTGGGCTGGGAGTGGGTGACAGGCTGGGACAGGACACAGCCGAGACAGCTGACCTAGACTAGTGGGAGCAATATCCCATTCCATGTGATGTCATNGCTGTGCTTTGCATTTGTGGCTGAGTCAGTAGGACAGCAGTGTTTTGGCCACTGCTGAACAGTGTTCACACAGCATCAAGGCTGCCTCTCCAATCCCATCCACAGGACAGTGGGCTGGGAGTGGGTGACAGGCTGGGACAGGACACAGCCGAGACAGCTGACCTAGACTAGTGGGAGCAATATCCCATTCCATGTGATGTCATCTTAGCAATAAAAGCTAAGAGAAAGGAGGAGGAGGGCACACTCGGTGTTATGACGTTTGTCTTCTAATGCAACTGCTGTGTGTGCTGAAGCACTACTTCCTAGGAAGTGTCTGGACATCACTCGCTGATTGCAAGTACAGAATAAATCCTTTTGTTTTCCTTTGCTTCCATGTGAGGCCTTTGCTTTTCTGTTATTAAACTTTACTTTGACCCAGAAGATTTTTATCTTATTTTTCCTTGTCCAGCTGAGAGGAGGAAGTGATAGAGTGGCTTGTAGGTGACCTGGTGGCCAACCAAGGTCAACCCAATGCACTTGGTTGCGAAATAGTTTTAGTTTCATCTCAAAGTGTTGCAAAGCATAACTAGGTATGTGAGATGTCTTCAAGTAGTTCCGGATAGGAAAAGAACGTAAATTCCTTCTTCTATAAAATTGCTCAAATCTTATATTTGGGAGAACACTCTTCTATTTTCTGTGCATGAAATGTCTTTCTAAATTGCTGGCACATTTGGCAGAGCAAGAGATCCAACCTAGAAACTTAAACACTTCTTGTTGCAAGCAAAGGTTTTTCATGAAGTTATTTTAAAATTCCCAAGGGTCCTCATTCTGAAGATGTTCACCCGCCTCTGTAAAAGGAATTTATAATATACGGCATCAAAGTAGTATAAGTGAATGGTTGTTTTTCCAAGTTTAAAGTGCATATTTGGTTGCTCAACTAGCAATGAAAATTGGCTGTATTAAACTTTTTCGTTGGTATATTAAGCTTTATAAAGTAAGTTTTGTATAGGCCACAAATTTTCAGACACTGTGTTATGTTATGCTGTGTTACATTATGTTATATTTGAGCCATTCTAGGTTTTGCATCAATTTTAATTTGCAAACACACTTCTTGAAGTTAGAAAACATTTACACATTATGAGGTTTAGTTATATAGTAAAGAGAATAAAATACATTATTGTTATATTATTTGAGTGTGGGAAACAGATACTATAGGCCCTATAAATATAGATGTACCTTGCAAAGATAATCTAAGATCTAGGTTGTTGTTTAGTGAGATTCAGAAAAGCACTTAAAATATTGGTTTATGATCTAAAAGATTCATTATGATATATAGAAATCATTTATATTATGATATATAAAATTCATATAAGGTATTTTTGAAAAATGCATATTCTAGAGGCGTATCAGAAAATCTTCGGTTCTTTGCTGTGTGCAGTACCTTATTAGCTAACACACAGGAACTAAAATAAGTTCTAATCTGAGGTGGAATTTTTTCTCAGACTTTAGGAGAATTATGTGTACCTGCATCTTGGAATGGTTCATTGAAAGAGATAGGCTGTCAGTCTTTCAGCTCTTGTTATTGTGATTTAATAACACTAGGATAACCAGATGTGGCATTTTTAGATGTATAGACAACATAAATAAGGAAGACTAATTATGATATTTAATTAATATAAACAGTTTAAAAAGGGGAATCAATAAATTAGTGCATAAGTAACTGAATATCAGTGCATAAAAAATGGATTTTTAAAGTTTTCATATTTCGTTTAGTATATATAATTTTTGGGTGGAAGAGGGAGAGGTATTTCAAATTCCAGCTGCTAAATCTATCTGAGTAACATTTGTCAAGCACACTTGATGGAGAGCAGAGCCCTACAAAGTGGTTTACATAAAGGGGAGGCTTCTTCTGCTGCTGGGGCGTGAGAACTTCCCCAGCACCACTGGGAGGAAGAAAATTCTGGCAATAATTTACTACATTGGTCGTGACACTGGCGCAGGCCCAGGCTTAGTTCTGCCTGCCTGAGATGTCTCCCCAGTTGTCCTCTGGCATTTCCCAACAGAAAATATTCCATCAAAACCAGATCCGATAGAAATTTGCCCAAATACTTCTCAAAAAATATCTGTCAAAAAACACCTCATCATCTCCCTCCATGACGTATTCCAGTGCTGGGCCTCTTGTGCTTTTAGAAAACATTTCTTGCCCCATCGCCTGAATTTTCAGTGTAAACCTGTTATGCTTGATCCTTTAACCAGTCAATCTGGAGAAGAATTAATTTTCTTCCTTTTAGTAGCAAGCTTTGAAATGTTTTGGAGACTGTTAGTGTGTTTCCCTTTGGTTTTTCCTAATTCAGACTAAAGCACTCCATTTATTTCAGAGTAGCGGATAATTTGGACTTGGCACATCCCAACATACACTGATGGATGTCCTTTTACTTGTGTTGTGCACCTCTCATGCTTAGAAGTTTCAGTACTGAGCAATTTATTAGTGTCTAATTATCCCATATATAAAAACGTAGCTCCCCAAAACAGATCCAGAGTCTCTTGTACTAACTTCTGATCACATCTAGAACACTCTTTGTGCTAGGTGTGAATGCAAATTGAAAGGTCAAGGGAAAACCGCTGGTTCTATTGTTATCCACAAATATTATTTAGCAACGTCCTTTTGCTTTGTTAAACCACAGAAACAGTTTTACAAAGTGTTGATGGACACGGATGCTTCACGTCGTATATGATTTTAACTGCTATGCTGAATTGTTATGGTCTTAATTAGTCATATAGTTGAGGTTAATCTCATGGGCTATGACAAAAATCTAATTGTCCACAAAGAGAATCAACGGGTCAAGAAATGCAGCACTAAGGTGTGAGTTAAGGCAGAAAAACATGAATTTGTAGAAACGACTCAGGAAGAAAAACAAGAAGAATTTTCCTGTTTTTAAAGATATTGTTCCATTTTGGTATAATGGGCTGGTTAATGATCTCTTTAGAGCAAAGGTGATGTGGTATTGAAGTATGCAGATGTCTTTTTGCACCAATAAGACGAGATCCTAAAGACAATAAGGCAAGCTCAAAGTGAACGGAAAGCTGGGCACTCTCCTCTCTCCCCAAATACAAGAACAATCAGAGCACACCACCACAGAATTTGATTTCTGGTTCCTGCAAAGCAGCTAATAAGCGCATTTTCACGAAACAGTGCCTTGGAGTTACTGTTCTTGTCCACTTTCTGTGATTCTTGTAGATCTAGTTTCAACTGGATGTATTCAAGTGCAGCAGGAATAGAAATGGTAGCTGGTGACAACCAAAGAAGACTCAGCACTGACAATTGATTACTCAGATTTTTAGTCCCTGAAACAGAATTTCAAAGGCAGCTCTCCCCTACTCATCTTCTCTTATCCCCCTCAGAAAAAGGCCTGGTGTGTCTAATAGGATATCGCACTTGGAAAGAGATTAGTTAGAGCAGATTCAAATCTAATTGTCTTTATAAGTCACTTAGCCATTTTTCTCAAACAATGGAAGACACAAGACTGTAATTAAGGCTTCCAGCTCATGGCGAGATAAAATGCACACCGTGACAGCAAAGCAAGCGGTTGAACAGTGTATCATGTCGTAAAGTTATCACCTCAGAGAGAAACTATTGTTCCCTTCTGAGCCTGAGAGCTGTTCTCTAATTGGCAAGGAAATTAGAAACAGATGACAGTTTTAGAGGCAGATCTGCTTTTCTTCTGGAAATGTCAAATTTATCTCGTGTAACAGCACCAACTTAGCAGAAGAGAACACAGGTAAACAAAGAACTACAGCTTGAGGTGTGACCACATCACCCAGCAGTGACCTTCTGGGTCACACCAAGACCAAGCAAACCCAAAATCTGGGTATACATATGTTTTTTATTCCTTAAGACAACCTGGAGCTATTCTCCAGATTGAGAAAGTGGGATTTGACTGCATATCCAGGTAATTAGGTGACTGGCAGGCTGTCCCTAGCAGTTGTCTCTGTGCATGCAGAGACCAGCGATGCAGCCTGGGTGCAGTCCCAGAGAGACACAGGAGAGACTTTGTGCAGGGCAGGGGGCAGGGTGCCCCCCCACCACCTTGCATCATCACATTTATACCAGAGCTGAATCAGCCTCAGGCAAGGTGTGTGGCTGGGCTGACAGAAGCCATGGGCTTGCCCAGCCCAGCCTTCTGCCAAGATTTTAAAACCCGTCTGTGTACCTGTGTACCTAAGCTGTGCAAGTTTTGTCTTCTTAGCTCCTGCAGAGAAGGAAGGCTATTTACTTCCTTAGCAGAGGAACTCATTAAGTCCAGCAATCCTTGAGATGCCTGAGAGTCAGAAATCTCTGTAAATGCGGTATGTTCCCCATCTAATTTCACTCCATTAAAGGGTTTATCTGAGAGGGCAGAACCTTTCCTGATGGAAATCGCAGAGTGGAGTTCAGTGAGAGTGTCTTAGCTGTCAGGTGCACGTACCAACCTCCAGGCTATAGCTTATTTAGAAATGAGGTTATTTCAGACTGCAGTTTCTCATGCCAAAGCAATGTGTTTCAAAACTCTTTTGAAATATTTTTGCCCTATTCTTCCATCTCTCATCCCTCTCTCAGACCCTCTCCCTGTGTGCTCGCTTTCCAGCTCTGCTTCCTGTGGCTACACTCAAACTGGATCTATTGACTTAGATTTGAAATAATCTCTCTTTCCTTTAATGACTTTCTTTAATGACTGGCTTATTTTTGAGCTGGGTGATTTCCTGAGTTACTAGATGCACAAGCAGCTATTCTGGTCCTGCAAAAGAGCAATGGCACACAGCACCAGGTAGGAGTGAGCTGTAGGGCATGAATATCTTAAAACTCCTGATGCTTCATCTTGTGAAACCTTAGCTCAAGCCTTTCTTATTAAAGTTACTCTTCTGGGCATAAACTAAGTACAGATTGACAAGCAGTATGAAAGCACATAAAAATGACATTCTCGTCTAGTGTTTTGGAAACTCCCTGGATGATGATGGATTTCCAGGCTTGATTTACAATGATTGGAACTGTTGGTTGAAAAGAGGGAGAGTACTCCCTATACATCACATCTGCAAATGGGAAATATGCAATCCAATCTTCAAAAGCAGCAGCAGCAAAAAAATCTGTAATGCTGTAAGTCAAAAAGCAACATAGAAAATATAGCCTTTTCTTCTTTTGGCATTGCTGGGGATACAGCCTTGTATTTTCCTAGGCTTTCTTGGAATGACATGTTTTGTTTCAGTAGAAAGGGAAGCTTGTGGTTGGGATTCAGTTCAAAACCAAGTTATTGGAACTACAGTTTCTACAAGCAGGCATTGGCCAGGAGTTTAAGCTCCTGTGACAGTCAATGCAGTCATTTATGCCTGTAGAGCAGTTCTCCTCACCCCCAGAGCAGCTGCTTGGGGTGGGACTCAGTGTCTCTGTGCAGTTCTGGTCCCAAACATTGACATCTCAGACTTTGCCACGTACACAGGGAGCCATGTGAGACTGCTCTTATTTTGTGCATCTAGCTGAAATGAGTAATAAATGATGAGTGGTCAAAACTAGCAAATATTCACTTTCACATGAATGCCTGTGGTCTAATATTCCTCCAAAGATCCTCCTGAACAAAACCTCTTTTCCTGTATGAATGGATAAAGAGAAAAGTTGAAGGAAAAAGCTCCCCTAATCCACTCAGACAACAAGGTAACTGCAAGGTGTTATATTTAATTGTGTATTTTAATGTTTCAGTCTTTCACCCAGATATAGTGAAATCATCCCAAGTTTGAGTATCTAGTTTTTAGTATGACAAGCATTTTCTCATGCTGTGTAAGAGTAGCTAAAAACCTCCCGTGTTTCTAGCACAGGGCACATTCCCCATCTAACAGCTAAGCGGGCAAAAAAAATGAAACAATAATACATGTTCTGAGGAAATTTTCTAAATTGGATAAAAATAGTACTCCACTATCATTTATTTCACTTTCTTTGTTTTCTTTGTGTCACTACTTAGTGTCAGAATAATTCAAGAACTTTTCTTTAAAGGTGCAGCCCCAGGAAAGTATTTATGTCAAAGCACTGTGACTTATTCCTTTAGCTGACTGAGACTGACTAGAGGAAATGTGTTTAAAACATGATGAAACACTGGATGTCTAGTCATAAGTAGAATAAATGATGGTGACACTCATACGCCGGACATTAGCATGGGCATTAGTGCAGAATTTCTCCTGTTTAAATCTGTTAATTTTTTAAAGAAGATGGACATTTTTTTTTTTTAAATTTAACTAGAAACTAGTTATTCTGTTGCTTATATTTAATTTGGAAAGTGACAGACTTTGATGTCTAATGTGAATATTTTCTTGAGCTTTGGTTTTACATCTGATACACCACCTTGTCAAGAAGAAAAGAGCTACTGGTGTACTCATGGAAAAACTGTTGGGAAAAGCAATGAATGCTGATTTCTCTTCCCTTCTAATATTGATCAAGGTTGCCAATAAAGAGGTGCTTTATTTCACTGCTCTTAGAATTTGAGCTTCTCCCCATCCCCCTCGACTCCTCAGATTTCCTTTAATCTATCTTTAGCCTCAGACAATGTTTCTTCTGGTTTGGAGAAGAAAAGCCCTTTCAGTATTGAGCTTCCAATGGGGGAACTTGAATCCTCAGACACCCTAATCAAACTGATATTTCAGGGCAGGCCAGAAGGGAAGAAAAAGGAAAGAAATAAATCACTCTAGAGCAGAGGAAATTACCAGCAAGACACAGAAGTACTTGAAGCAAGAGGAATACGTTTTCTTTTGATCTATTATTGTTAGTATGCAGTCTCTGAATAAAATAAGTAGATTAATTGGAAAGTAGCCCATAGCCCATTCACAGATAATGAACTAATTATGAAATCTTTAAACAACATGCCCTTGCAGATCAGATGACTGCAGGGCTTACTGAGGCACTGCTGCCTCTGATTTGGCAATAAATGAATCTTGTTTGCAGTAAACTGACAGACTCCTCAAGCTGCCACGTGGCTTTTGTGTAGCCCACAGATTTTAAAACTAGTCAAATGTTTGCTATTAAAATAAATGTGCATTCTTTAGTATGGCTTGAAGTGGCTTGAGCAGAAATGGAAATGAGAATGAGAGGTGTGTTTGTGTGGCCAACCGCCCTGCAGAGCCAGCACGCTCCTGCCATCTCTGAAGGGCGCAGGATGGACCCATTCACCTTTACCATTCATTTCCATAAGTCCTACAGTCTCGTGATCCCCAGTCAGCCCACAAGGCATCTTTTGCTGGAAGCTTTGAGAAGTGGAGTACCACCACGCTGGCCACTGCCAGGCATGCAGAAGGCATGGCACCAGTCAGCACCGCATCTTCTGGTCTGTCTGAACCAGCTATTTCTGGGGGACCAGCAGGAAAAGAAATAAACTCTGCCACAGGAAATGACAGAGTGAGAGTAGCATTTGTAAAGCCAGAACAGGCCATTAGCTCAGCATATATTATTGAATTTTAGGCAATTTTTCTTATCTCAAGAGTGGTGACTTCCACCTTACTAAAATACAGCTGCAATGCTTCCTTAGCTTATCCACACTAACAGGAGTGCTCCAATTCCCTATTAAATTCTCAGAGCTCTTAAAATCTGATTTCTGGTATGAGTATTTTATGGAAAGTGAGTCTCGATGTTAGACTCCAATATTTATTTTAAAATTGCTGATTCTTTAGCTCTACTAAGTTGTGAAACCCATGCATTGGACTACTGCTGGACACAGATGAAGAGAATTCATTAGAAGATATTGAACCCATAATTCACTGACATTTCTTGCTGTATTTGCCTAGCTCTATTAGTTCCTAAATCTTTAAGACCTTTTTAAACATGTGGAGTGAGACTGAAAAAATAAAATGAATCTGCTCTAATGGAGACATTTGTCACTGAGGCAGATCAGCAAGCCTGAAGTTAAAGAACAGATACTGGGAAATTGAGGACATTGCTGAAAAAAAGCTGAAGCCTATGATCACGAGAATTCATAAACTTAACCAGTCAAGAGCAGTGGATGGCTCAGACCTCATCCAACTCCGTTTGTCTGAGCAGTGAGCTGGAGCGACGATGACAGCTGAAGTGCTGGCAGTCCGAAATACAGAAATGCTGAATATCAGGAGTAATTCTTTCCTGAATAAATGCCATGGGAATGGCTCAAAACCCGTGTGGCTACTTAAAATACTCATCAGGTATCTAAAAGTCAGAAGAAAGTATCCTGAGGTAACTGTACCTGAGTCAAGCATTCTCTGACCTTCAAACTTCAATAGAAACTTGGAAGAAACAGAAAAGAAATGGTATACTTGGAAATGGTGAACTCGAATGATGAAGGACAAATTTTCTGTTGGTGTAAATGAGCCAGTGTTGCTGATTATTTTATGTGATACATAAATTTTTAGGCTTCTTTTCTTTACAGTATAAATTGTATCCAGAAGATGTTTTTCTAAACCGTGCTATCTCACTTTGCAAGAATATAGAATATATGTTAAATGTAAATCAGTACTTAATACTTATGTGTACTTGTATATATAGATAAGACACCTTTCTCCTTTGCTTCATATCTCTGCCTCTATTTCCTATTATTACTGTTGGTCTTTTCAAGTGCATATGAAACAATATCCCAGGGAGGTTGAGGAATCTGTGCTAACATCTACTTTTCAGGCAAAGTACCTCCCATTTAATAAATCATCAGCTTCTCTATAACAAAATATTTTTTGTACCGTAAGATAGTAATTTCTAATCGTGTACAAATGGTTCGTTGCAGAGCTATAACAAAGTGACATGTTTTCATTCTAATGACAAAAGTAGTATGCAAATAATATAGTATTACTGGGTATACAGAATATAGCACTATTTGGGAAATATTCATTCACAGAGCCAAGTGCTCCTGCTTTCACTAGTAGAGGACAGCAGCAATACATATTCATAGCTGCACTCAGAATTGCTGGCATTCAGCTGCTGCCATTAGCATTGGCAGATAAGTGTTTTTTTCTTTAAGCTGATAATTTTTACATTTGAAGGAGCAGAAGTGACAAAAATCAGGACTGTATTTATAGGATGGGAAAGGAAACCAAAAATATGGCCATTAATAGTGTTCTAACACTATCACATTGCTCTAGAGATAGCAGCCTCAAATGAATTGTCATATTTAGGTTTTAAATTAGATAAAACAGGCAATGGGCTAAAGTTTTCGTGAGGTAACACCATAAGAGGAGGAAAAACAGGTAAAAAAGCCCTCAGTAGCTGATTTTGAAACGAATATAAGGGTACATGGAAGACAGGATTATAAACGGTAAGAGGAAGCATGTCAAGTCCAGTTCGTTAAGTAAGAAATGAGAAATAATGATAGCAAGATAAAAGGCTGCAAGGAACCATAATTTCTAATTCTGGATTGTGCAAATTGTGGGATTTACTGATTAGGACTAATAGTGTTTTTAAAATTATCATTTATTTCCATACGAATGCACCCATAAAATATTGCTTTCCCGGAGCTGTAGAGGCTCTTGTTCTCTATGTGGTCTTATGACCAAAAATGACGCTCAACATCCACTTAAAAACAGGGACAGAAATGCAGGAACAGTGATGACAAACCCTCATTTCAGGAATTTCACCCCCAGACTTTCTTCACTTGGCTTGAGAAAAAACGTAGGTGACAGACGTAGGCCACTTCACTGCAGTGGCCTAAAGGGTGACAGAGAGGTCTACACAGAGGGGAGAGAGACCCAGAGCAGCCCCCATCTTTCTTCCTTCTCCATACTCTTTCTAGAAGCACCTTGCTAGCCCAGTCCTTGAAGTTTTTCATTTTTTAGAAAAGGACCCCATATTTTCTTCCACCTATTAATCTATTCACCACGCCTTTAAATCTGTGATGAAACACAAAAAAAATATAGATATGGCCGTTTTTTTCAGAGCCAATAGAAAATGAATCTATCCCAACTCTGTCAAATGGACATAAAAAAATATGAAAAAGAAACAGCAGTGATGAGAGTTGAAAATGTGACATTCTGGGAGACAAGATACAGCAGCCATCCTGGCTCTCTGCTGGTCCTGGGCACTTGCTGCTGCAGCTGACTGGACAGTTGGATAAGTAGGAGATTTGGGAAATGTCATGTAAGCTTTTTCCTTGATAAGCATAAAGCCTGTCTTTACCTTTCTCTCAAAGGTTATATTTGATGAGCCAAAATACCCTTCAAACACAGAGCAGTAGCTATTTCTCAGCTCATATTTCCTCCCAACTTTCATGTCTTTTGAGAATAAAGTATTATATTTTCTCAAGAACAGTAGAAACTTTGCAATTGAAGAATGCCATTTAGACAACCATATCTTTATGCCCAGAACATCGCCTGTGTCCTTTCTTTCAACTCTCTATGCATTTGTTCAGAAACTCATCCTATTGTCTTTTCAAAGAAGTTAATACCTCTATTTCAGTGAGCCACTTTCACATTATTCCATGTGTCCTCTGATGTACATGAAAAATTGATTAGTTTACTTTAGACTGTGGGTTAGATTAATAGATGTCAATTCTTACTTGGAATTTCGTAATGTAAGACTGAATTTGTTCTTAGTAATACATTCTCCTGTAACGTGTTTGGTCAACTTCTAGGATAGAGTATGCACATTCACTTGAAGCTACTTAACCTTCACAGTGCTGAGGAGAAAACTACAAAGACCGTGTTTCAGTTTACCTATTTAATAAAATATTTTACCCTCTGAAGTCACCTGTTAATTGGTTGAGGGAAAGTCTGTGGATGTTGTCTATTTAGACTTCAGTACAGCATGTGCCCAGGTGGCCAAGAAGGCCAATGGCATCCTGGCCTGTGTCAGCAATAGTGTGGCCAGCAGGACCAGGGCAGTGATTGTCCCTCTGTGCTCGGTACTGGTGAGGCCGCAGCTTGAGTGCCGTGTCTAATCTGGGCCTCTCAGTTCAGGAAAGATTGAGGTGCTGGAGTGAGTCCAGAGCAAGGCAAAGGAGCAGGTGAAGGGTCTGGAGCACAAGTCCTAAGAGGAGCAGCTGAGGGAGCTGCGGTTGCTTAGCCTGGCAAAAAGGAGGCTCAGGGGTGACCTTATCCCTCTCTATAACTGCCTGAAAGGAGGCGGTAGCCAGGTGAGGGTCTCTTCTGCCATGTCTCAAGTTCAAAGGACAAGAGGAAATGGGCTTAAGTTGTGCCAGTTTTAATCAGAGGTTAGAATTTTTTTTTTTCACTGAAAGACTGGTGAGGCATCGGAATAAGTTACCCAGGGAAGTGGTTGATTCACTGTCTCCGGAAGCATTCAAGAGGTGTCTGGATGTGGCACTTGGGGATATGATTGAGAGGTGATTACAGTGGTGCCAGGTTCATAGCTGGACTAGATGATCTTGTAGGTATCTTCCTGCTTTGATGATTCTGTGTTCTGTTGATGCTGTGTTTTTTTGAAAGCCCAATTTTTCTTTATTGGCTATGAATGGATAACAATGTCTGTATGGAGATATCTGTGTGGAAAAAAATATACATTAGGCAGACAGATCTTGTCTTGGTGCCTAAATATGTGAGAGAAATTTTTTCCTGTTCTGGTAATCTCAGAAGCATTTAAAATCACTTGTGGCCTTTCAATATACAACGGTGTTTATAAGACAGACTTTTTAACAAACCCTATAGTGACAGAACAAGAGACAACAGTTTTAAACTCAAGGAGAGTAGGTTTAAATTGGATATAAGGAAGAATTTTTTTTTACAATGAAGGTGGTCAGACACTGTAACAGGTAATCCAGAGAATTTGTGGATGCTCCATCCCTGGAAGTGTTCAAGGCCAGGTTGAATGGGACTATGAGCAACCTTATCTAGTGGAAGGTTCCCTGCCCATGGAAGCAGGGTTAGACTAGAGGATCTTTAAAGGTCCTTTTCAATCTAAACCATTCTATGATTCTATGATCATGTGATTGCTTCTCTTTGTCCTGTAGGTTTGTCCAGATCCCTAGGAAGACATGTTAGTACTTACGGAAAGGTGCCAAGTGGGGGTAGAAAACTGAACTGTGTTGGAAAGGATAAGGGGATTTGGTGACACAGTATCTCCAGAAACAGACCTTCCTCCAGCTGAACATATTGAAAGGTCACTGCTTCCACCCCACTCTCTGCTAGGAAACACCTTCCAGGATTAAGTGACTCAGCTTCTTCTTCTGAAGCCTGGCCACTGGCAAGATTAGTGGGGTTTGTGAGACGGAGGCCAGAAGCAAACTAGAGGAGGCCTATAACCCAGTGGGGAGCAGAAACAGGTTTTCTGACCCCAAGCCTACATGCTTCCATCTGAGCAGTCTTACTCATCTCCATGAGCCATAGTCTGTCTTGCTCCACTGGTGAGAGTCAGTGATGCCAGCTGTGCTAATGTGACATTTCCCAGGCAGCTGCATCACCTCAGCCCAGCCGCGGTGTCCAGCTGTTGTGGGTACCAAAGCAGCCTCCAGAGTTTCTGTGGGTGGTCACGCTGGAGTTCAGATGCCTGCATTACTTGTAGGTGCCTGTGCATGGTTCTGCCCTTTAGGGCATTATTGCCTCTGCAGACAGCAAACCCAAGGCTGGTAAACAGCACAGTTCAAGAAATAAAGGCTAGATGTTTCATGCAGGAGTCTGAAAGGCTTCAGAGATTTTGGCTGTTATCTAAGAAAAAAAAAATGGAAAAGGAAATATACCAACAGTCGCCATACAGAATATGAGCGCAACTAGAAAAATCTTGAAACACAGAATGTGATTAAATAAATCAGATATTCTGTCATTGTGAGGACCCTTCTCTGTTTAAAGTAGTTAATAGTAGAAGTTGTGTATGAGGAATAGGAATGCTGATGCTACCTATTCATCCATGCCCTTTTCAATTCATGGCAGATTGTTATAGTTATAGACACAAAATATTAATATATCTATTTCAGAAGGTAAATTTTTCATATATGTTCATCTGTGAGCTTTTAATCTTTCAGTAAATGAAATCTGAAACACCTCTCTGAGGTATATTTAATATGATTCCACATATGAGCCATGGAATAAATTTAATATAATCGTCAAATACTGAATAAAGTTGTAAAATGATTTATTGCAGGCACGGGGAGTTATATGGAAGATCTTATGCAGAAAATAAAATTATAAAGTGTTAATGAAATAGGCATTTAAAACTGGAGATGTAGTGTATAATTTATTCCATTATTGAGGTATTAAATTGCTTTTTTGCAATAAACCAGGATAAAGGTAAGGTAAATGATTATGAGGATGACAAGCACAGAAAGCAAATTAGTAAGCATTGTCATGGTGTGGAATCAAATGGATACAAATGTAGCCATATAGTTACATAAACAAAATTTGCTCTGAAATACCATATATAAAAAACTCATCAAAAGAGCAAGGTTGCATCTGCCACTGTAGGCATTTTTGAGATTTAAAAATTTTCCTGCCACAAACCACAATAAAAATAAAGTCTGAACACTTTCATGAAAATAATCTAGTTTTTTAGTCCAAATAATTTCAATAAGAATTCTGTTTCAATATTTTAATTTCTGTTGCTTTAGATTAATGTTGGAATCTCTTTTGAATCAAGAGATACTTCTCAGATAAATTGTATTGTATTAGCATGCTTAAAATGACAATAGTTTTTTAAACTGTTAATTCATTTAAATGAAGTGCAATTACAGTATCTGAAAAAATCCTGAACAGAACTGCTTAAAACTTTGCTCAAAGCAAAGACATATTGACTTAAGAATACCGAGAAACAGCTGCACTTGAAACCTTTCCTACTGGTTCATCCTACCAGTCTGCTGAATTAGGCTGTTGCTCTCTCTTAACTAAAAGCTAAGGGTGAGAAAATACAAGAGTCATTGGCATGAAATTTTTGATACACATTCAAAATGCTAAATTGGTAAGATTGAGGAATAATGCAGTATTCTACTGGAGTTAGGATATGGAGCAGTAAATAATTCTCTGCCTGCACTATGGAAAATTGACTAGCAGTTTTGGGGACCGGCGGGGGTGTTGAGAAGGAAGGAGATGCTGGGGTGGTATGTACTTTTCAGTCTTTCAGTGCCCGAGTGAGAGTCCCTTGACAGTGACTTCATCATTCTCACTGATTCTTCTGAGTGGGTTCAAGTGAACAGGGATTTGAGACTTCCTAACCCATCTTTCAGCCAGAAAGCGTTCCATCCCAGAGGATTTCAGAGCCAAACCCTTGAGACCATGATCGAGGTGTTGCCAGTACAGCTGAGGCAGAGAACACAACCTCTGAGAGGGGAAAAAAGCCTGAAAAGGGAGAGTAAATTAAAACACACAGTAGAAAAGAAGAGATAGCTAACAATAATAAAAGTAAAGACTTCTTCAGGGAAAGGAATAGGTAGCACACACAATTATGACAGAAGCTTTAAAAAGAGTGTGATTAAAAGGAGGCAGAAAAGACAGATGGGAGTGACCAGAGAGGAATTAAAATAAGTTAGAACTTAACTAGTCAAAGTTCTTAACTCATGTCTTAAATCCTTCTGGAGACAAAGAAGTATTTCAATGGTAAAAACAAAAAAAGTCCCCTACCTAACTATTATATTCTAAGAACTGCAGGATTTTCTGCAAGGAAACAAAGTAAAAGACTCAAGAAAAGTGGAAGATGATAGAAGAGAAAGGAACCAAAAGAAGGAAGGGAAACTGAAGGAATAAAAGGCAAAAGGCACCCAGCTTTAGGACAGAGGCATTCAATATAATTTATTCATATTCATTTCAGCCTGTGATTTAGGGGTTGTCAGGAGGTGACTTACTACAAGGAAGGCCTCTCACAGCCAGGGGATTTGCTGTCAAATTCACATCCTCAAGCAAAACTGTGCTGTCAAAGCTGGATTTTCATTTAAAAAAAAAAAAATCACATTACACTCCTTTCACAGTGCGAAACAGAACTAACATGGACTCAAGAGATTGTCAAAGTAGAGCTGCCTTGTTTTGTTTGCAAAATAGCCTGATACAAATGCTCTAAAACTTAAGTTGCTCCACTTAACATTGTGATGGAAAGTATATTTCAAGTTTTGGTCTTCTGACTGACAATATTTATAACTGTATTTGCATGCAATATATTTATTGGTTTTCCACTATAAATACATAATCATCCTTCAATTATTGCCAGATAAAACTATCTTGCCGTACAATATTTCTGAAGCAACTTGAAAGTGAAATAAGTAAACCTAAAATTTATAGAATTTCACCTGAAAACAAGTGGCATGGGAAAATCTATGCCAACATATTTTATTGAAACATTTAATTGCCTTAAAAATGACCATGATACAAAATGAAGCAACATGATAATCAGCTTTCTTAAAGTATCTGAACCCAACACAATTCTGCTGCTCCTTAACATGCAGAAGTCAGGGGCTTCTCTGCACATTTTAACAGTGGGGGAGAAGGTTTCAGAGACATTTGTTTTTGACATTAGGCATGTCCTCAGATGACTCAGGCTTCCCTTAACTGAGAGAGTGAAAGAAACTCTTCAGCAGATTTTTTAGTTTCACAGGGAGTTGGTGGGATTTTTTTGTGGGTATATGGGTGTGCTGGTCAGACGTACTGAGGATTTTCGCAATGTAGGACTGGAAGGACTGGATGCATTCTGGAGAAGAGCCACAAGTGCAATCCACACCTTGAAGAAGAGTTTTTTCTCATATTCAGCAATATCACTGAAGAAGAACAGCTGAATGTCAATGGCCACTTCAGCTGGCTGGTGAAAGGCACATGGTAACCAACGGTTGGAAGCATTACTCAGACAGAATTGAATCAGAAATAAAAAACAGTTGTAACAAGACCTGAGAGTGTGGGTAGATTCCCCAAAAGAGAAGTACTGAGTTGTTCGGATATCTGCATGCCTGCAAAGGCTCAAAGAAATCAGAATATAGGGTTTAAGTGGCTAAATGTTCTTGGATTTGGTTTCTGAGTATCTGGGTGAAATGCGATGTCTTTTGAGACACAGAAGGTCAGATTTCATTATCCTGCAATCCCTGAACTTTATCTTCAGAAGCACAGAAATTATTTAAAATGTTTAAGTATCATGGTTATATAGAGAGGACTGGAACAAAACCTGCTGCTCAGCTTTTGTTGAAAAAACAGTCATTTTGTTAAATGTTTATATTGCTTCGAAATGTGCATGTGAACATTTAGGATGCTATAGAGAACAAGAATCTGAGGTTCCAAGAAGTATACTGCATTTCTGCACTTAGGAGTTGGAAGCATGTTTGTCAGTTTTAATTTGCTTGGGAAAATTCTCAGATATTTGAGAATTTTATGAGTGTGAGCACTATTTGCAAGACTGCGCAACACAGGGAGCTCTGCACTCCTGTACATACCTCATACCTAGAATAATGGAAATGTTTAGGTTGGGAAACGCCTCTAAGATGAAGTCCAGCCCTCAACCCAGAACTGCCAAGTCCACCACTAAACCATGTTCCTGAGTGCCACATCCACATACCTTTTAAATACCTCCAGGGGCAGTGACTCCACCACTTCCCTGGGCAGCCTGTTCTAGTGCTTGATAACACTTTCCATGAAGAAATTTTTCCTAATATCCAATGCAATCCTCCCCTGGTGCAACTCGATGACATTTCGTCTTGTCCAATTTCTTGTTCCTTGGGAGAAAAGACTGACCCCCATCTCACTACACCCTCCTTTCAGGTAGTTTTAGTCTCCTCTAGCAGGCTTTAAATATGAAAACTTTGCTAAAAGTAGAAAGTTAAGATGGATGAAAGTGATCTTGAAACACTTTATGTGAAAGTGAGACTTTCCTTTTTTTACTTCCTCTGTTAATGTTTGATTTATCTCAATAAAATAGTTGCCTTCTGATTGATCATTGCCTACTATTTTTGAAAGTGCAAAGTACATTATAGCAATGCAATTACACTGGAGAATGCTATTATTTGGAAGTCTAATTCACACTCATTCAAATGAAATATATTTTTATTTTATAAACTCCACATTCAAGATCTGTGCTATTTGAAGCTTATTGTTTTCTTCCTAACATCACCCCTCATATTTCTTCATGTTTACCAGAACACTTTTAGCAACAAAATGCTGTACTGTGCTTCTAAAATTGCTCAGATTTGTTCAACTACCTCTCTTTTATGGTAATAAATTGGAATGCATCCTTTAAATGGAAAAGAGAAACACTCATCACTCTGTACTTTAAACCATGAAACATAAAAATCTGAACTGCATCACGTATTTTTATTAAAATCAGGTGGAAACTTTCCATGGTGGGCAAATAGGTTCCTAATGAGTTTGGTTATCAAGGTTTTGTGCTTGTGGTTGTGTGCTTGAAATTAGAATATGACAAAAGCAAGCCCTTTCTTCTGTGCTTGGTAGATGCTTTATCATTGGAAAGATAGGTTCAGGTGGCTGACCAAGCAGCTGAGTGTAGCACTGCTGAACTGGTATTTAATGGTAATAATAAATGACAAATCAAAAAAGGCAACACTGAAATTTGATGCAACTCACTGATAAGTTTATCAAGCCAGGTGAATTTTATTCAGCTCCTTTAGTGCAAGGCAGCTGTCAGCACTGATTAGTGACATATCCTTCATACCTCCAGTTGTTAGCAAGTGAAGAAAGTGAAGTAAAGAGATCTTCACAGACTAGACAGCACTCTGCAAAGACTTCACTTGTGCTGAGCATATTTTTGATTTTATTATAATATCTCTTTCTTCTGCTTCTCTTTCTCTTGTCCATTTTTAGATTTTCTTAGGGGTCTCCTTTCCACTTGCAAACTTCTATGGGAAGAACCTGTGGAGTTTTTTGCTTCTTACTGCCTGCACTTTATTTCTGGGAGGTTCTGTGGGAAGCTGCTTCTCTCTTCGTTTTCAACCACCATTCCAATGTTTTCCATTGAGTATTCCCTTATGAAACCAAATCATGATATCCATGGTCTTAGAATGAAATTGGAGACGAAAAGGTGCCAGCAGAGAGCAGGCAAATTGCTGGCCCACTGTGGGCTCTGGGACTTGCAGGACAATCTTTAGTGTAACATACTGGCTTGAGTTAATACATTTCTTGAAAATAGTCATTGAACTACCTGCAACAGTAGGACAATACTTTCAATAGGATGTTTTGCAATAATTCGTGTTAGCAATAACTGTGATATCCAACTAAGGGGCCGCCTGCTCTCCTGTGAGCTCTAATGGTCTCTCCTCCAAAGCATTACATCTTTCTTTGAACATTCAAAATATGGTGCCCCGTGGCAGCTGCTCTTTCAAAAGTTTCAGCAAAGAATTATTCTGTAATGTACATTTGAACTGCTTGTAGGTTAGAGGCAGGTTAATGTATTCTCTTCTGAGCTTGTTTTTGTGTATTCTCGAGAAGGTCAGTGTCCTACCTTACCTAATGGCAAAGCCATCAGTCGTCTTGTCAAAGCAAATCACACAGTTGCTAAAATCTAAAATACATGTGGAGTGGTGACTTTATGAGAAAGGCCACATATTGGTTTGAGTGGAATGTCAGTAGAAGGCAGATGACGTGACTTAAAATATTATGTCTGCCTGCTCTGAAAATCTGATTTTCTAAAAGAAGGTTTCCGCCTTTTGAGAGCAGAATTCACACAGAGCTTTGCAGCATGGTTAATGCTGAGTTACAGCACCATTATCACTCATCAGTTACTTGCTCAAAGGTCCGTTTTTCACATGAGAAGCTTAGTTGAAATGTGTGACCACCTTTTCACTTGGTTAGATTTTATGGCTTGTGAGGTAACTGCTCAAAGGCAGTGGCTGAGGTCCAAGGAGAAGTTTCCTCATGGTAGAAGAAAAGTTGATTGTAAGGTACCAACCACTTGTGTAGGAGATACAAATCATTTTAGTTCATCTTATGATCTGAGGTTTTGCAAGTGTCTGGCTTCCCTGAGGCTGAGGGTAAGCAGATGATAAATCTTAATCTTTAGACCATGGACAAGGGTCTAGTGAGTAAATTTATTGCCTTTACTTAGATTTCTGATATTATTTTCCCAAGCAACTTTGTATTTACTCATTATTTCCCACCAGCAACAAAAGATCATTGGTTGAGACACAGGGTAGAGCTAGGTACAATTTTTTTTTTTAATTGATTTTTAATTTTTTTTTTTCCTTTTAAGACAGGAGATTTTTTTTTTTTTTAATGTATTTTTTTGTTCAGGTATGTAACATTTGGGAAGTACTTTTGTTTGTAAAGAATTTGTTTGTCCTGGGAAGGTATTTGAGCAAATGGAGATTCTGGGAGTGATAAACCTGAGTTTCCCAAACTGTTGTTATAAAATACTGAGTGCCATGGGACAGAACATCTCTGGTGTCTCACTCCTTGAAAGCAATTAGGCTACTCCAGAGGGATAAGGGAATGCCATATTTTTCCTACAGGATGAAGTTTGTTCTTTTCTGACTCAAAAATAAGAAACATTCTTCCATGTTATTTTCCTATGCTGTTTGGCTTTAGTGCATGATAAAGTATTTATGAACCATTTAATTGTCCAGGAAATATCTATTTCTCCCTTTAGTATTCAAGGCATTTCTTAAAGAAGTAATATTTATCTTCCATAACTTACGTATGTATTTATGTATTTCTAATTTGAGATTTCCTGCTGCAGATAAAAATTACAATACTTTCACCTACATGAGATTAAAAAGGAAAAACAAGGACTTTTGCATCATATTTTCATCGTTTTAATTATCTGGGATTTTCTTGGCTTTCATGCTACTGTTATTTCTCTCCTTGCCAGTCAGTTGACTGCTACCTTGTTTGGAAGTCTTGGCTCCCATTTCTCATGGTCTATCCACTTCCTTGCAAACATAAGATCACTATAGGAGTTTTCTTCATTTGGAAGAATTCTCTAAATAATGTAAGGACTGGGAGTTTCAGCTGCACAAAGAAATAAAACTTGTTTTCCAAGATGATACAACCAACAAACCTGTTATTTACCTTGGGATATGACAAGCATAACTATGTTTTCAAGGCTGATTTTGAAAGGTTGCTTTCGCAAGAGACACTAATGTAAAATCACATCTGGAATTTAAAAGAAGTTCCAGTCTTGCTATGAAAAAATGTTTGCAACTTTTTTCCTCACGACTTTAAAACCTATTTTTATGTTTACTAAATTTCGAAACCACCTCGTACTTTCCAGCACTGACACTAATAGAGCATCACAAACTTGTTCCAAATACATAGACACAAGCAATTGCAGGAACACAAATTTCATGGTGTGTGTTTTAGTTTACACTCAGCAGTTGCCAATTTCTGCTCTTTTCTGAGGGATTTTTACAATAAACCATTTCCAACATAAAAAAGCACTTAAGCTGACAAGACAAATTTTTAAAAATTAAGAAAAAGGGTGTTTATTTTTGTGTTACCTAGCTCCATATTATCATCACATATTTGAAAAACAATAAATTCTCAATTCCTCAGAAATTAATATGGTTTTTAAACATTAAAATTGATCACAGAGCTAGATATTCTTGTCTGTTTGAAATTTTCCTTTAATTTCAGTCATTTTAAGCCTTGGCTTTTAACAGAAAAGTTTAAAACTGAAATATGGTAGTTAGATTAACCAACAGCAGACTTTCTCAAAATTTCTTCTTTTTAAAGATATGCAGCCCTAGTGGTAGGAATAGCTTATTTTCCCACAGGACAGTAGCCACAGGTTTATATATAATGAAAACTGGATTAAAGTTTTGGATAAAATAAATATGAAATATTGCTATAGGGAGAATGATTAATTTAGTTAATCTATGGAAAGAATTAGTGAATCAGCTACAGCATAGTAATTTCAATCGGCAAGAAATTTATCTTTTTCAAGGACTTGTCTTCATGGAAATAATTAATCATAAAAATTAATAATAAAAATGCTTTTTTTTGGGGTATAATTTGAAAAGATACCTTCTAATGGTAATAGGTTGTAAATCTTGTTTTGAATACTAAGGAGCATATGAATTGAGCATTCTCTCCATTTAATGAGCCAGTGCTATTATTACTAGACATACAAAAAAAGGTACTTTGAAAATACATTTCAGAATATTCATATATAAAATGAGTATTTGCTTCTATTAGTTACTATCTCAGATTTTTACTCAAACAAATGTTTGAATGAAAATTTATAATGGAACTTGCCCTGTGGCTATTTGCAAGACTTTATAAGATTCTGGAACAAGAAGACAAATAACTTGAGCAGAACAAAGAGATGGCCAGAAATACTTAAGCTGACAATAGAGAGAAAAGCTATTATGAAGTAGGTGACATATTTTTGCATTTAGATCAGCTGCAACATTGGCCTCAGCACCCATGAACTGGCACAAAAGTTGCCAACCTCTCTGGCATGTTCTGAACACCTGGGCAGTGAAAACTGCAGTCCCAGAAGACTGTGTGCAGAAATGTCTGTTGAACCTGCAGACCAGCGTGCTTGATGTGCACAAGACATCTTTTTTCACATGGCTTCAGAGGGGTCCACTTGATGCTGAGGACATGGTACAGCTTCCTTCACACAACTGTTTCATCAGGAAGGCACCAACCAAAGTGTGGCTAAAAGTTTTGCAGACAGGTTTGTCCACAAGAGTCCCTCCACTCAGACAGTGAGACAGAAAACTGTGTGCAACATCTGTTGAATGCCTGGTAAACCTGGTTTTGGTCATATTTGTCCCGTGGTTATGAAAGAAACCAGCTATTTTGAAATAAGAAAGAAAGACCATTTGTGTAGTGAAATTAAATTTAATTTCCAATGCAATCCCCAAAAAACATTGGAAAGTGAAAATTACACTGAACACTTTTCCAATTCCTTGTTCCTTAAAATGATGGCAAACTACTTCATGATATAGGGCAACCCATCACATATCAATAGTTCTATATGACATTTTACAAAGGCTAGAAATGACTCACACAAATAATCCAGGAGAGGGAGAGGATAATCCATGTCACCTGACTTTAGGTATTTGAAAACTTTCAGTCTAGAATTGCCATTTAGGCTGGTCATAAAGATTGTTAGACAATTTAAAGGAGTTAAAATTTACTTTTGATGGTTAGAGTTAAGTGCAATTAATTATAACCTAAATAATTATATATTTAATGTTTTTTTCAGATACATTGTGGACAGAAAAAATAGGTCCAGTAAGCCATTAGGAATAAATTGTGATAATTGCGTGACAGTAGGTATTAGGGACTGTTTTAATGATCTAAAAATGCCAGCATTTGAGAGTCAAAATGCCTAGGTCTATACCTTGGTACTGTTTAATTTGCTTTCCTCAGTGACGAAAATATCTCATTAGCCAAATATTTTTGCCTGAGCAAACTGTCACAAATGGATCAGCTGTGTTATGGTACCACAAGGCACAGAGAAGGCAGACACTGAACAAGGCAGAGTGCCTCATTCCAGGACAATAGTTACAAGCATTACCCAAAGCAAGCACTGGCTTGTTGAAGAAAAGCCCTGATCCACAGCTGCACACCCCTAAGCATGCAAGTGAACTTGTAAATTCGCTGTGTTCAGGTATTTGCATTTCTCCCCCTGGTGACCAGAGCCACACACTGATCAAAAATACTTATTAATACATGCTAATTTACCAGTTGAAGAAAAATATTCTGCAGAAACAGATGTAACACAGTATATTTAGAAGCCATGTCCATCTTACTCCTGTATTCACCTTACGCTGCTGGGAGACCTGGGTAGATTTGGCCTCGTCAGAGTCCTCAGGGAAATGCTGGGTGTCACCCTCATCTGGGTGGAACAAAACTCCCTCCAAATGAAGCTGTCCTCTCTGGTTCTGAATATAAGACTGTAAAAGAAGAAAACATTAACTAATGATACAGAAGGCAACAGATATGTCATCGTCTCAACAACTTCCTAGAGCTGGCCGCACAGTACTTTGTTTCTGAGCCATTCTTCCTTCTTCCTCTCTGTTCCTCCAGGCACCTGCCAAGCTACCAACACATTAATGCAAATTACCTCTAAGTTTCAAAAAATATATGTATTTAAAACTAAACAGAACAGGGGACAAAGACGTGTGCAATCATTCCTACAGGTAGTTTTCCTAACATAGTTCTCAGTGCAGTTTTACTATGGGACAGCTTCTGCTCACCTGGATAATGCCTGGGAGAACATCTGAGTTTTTAAGCACTGGGAAATACTATGCTGCTCTGAGAGGTGAAGCCTCAGCTTTGGAGGAGAAGAGAGTTTTGTTGTATAGATCTGATCCCTGCTATACCAATAACTGTTAAATTCTGTGTTATACAAACCACTTACCACATTTGGGAGCATCATTAAAATAGCTAATTAGAGCTTGTACGCAGACTATAAAGGGTATCCTTTAAATTAGAGGGCATTTACAAAAGCCGTAGTTATCTTTGTGATTATTAAACATGGCAACATTTTAATGGTTTGTTTGACAGATATTGTATAGTTTAAGGCCAGAAGGGACCATTAGATCATCTAAACTGACCTGCATTTTACAGGCAATTAAATTTCACGCAGATACTCTATACGAGCTTCATCAGCTTGAATTCAAGTTATGCATTTCAGTCCTCATCAGACTATAGTGTATACTACAGGCAAAGAGAGAGCAGAGCCTTGAGACTGAAATAGCAGGACCTAATATGTTCAGATGATCTTAGAAAGCATACTCCATGCTGCAAGGGAAATGCTCTGTCAGATTGAACTTCAGAAAAGGATCCAAATCTGCAATTCAGTTTGAACTTGAACTGAAATATACGATATAAAGTATGCTGGCTGTCATAATTTGATGGAGATGTCCTTAAGTGCATTTTAGATATGTCCATTGTTCTTTTATTCTAAATTGAGTAGTAAGTAAAAAAGCATTAAAAGTTATGTTACAACATGTATTCAAAAGAGATTATAATTTATCTACTGGCTTCTTGCTCGAAAATGTAATTTACAATACTTAAATTTTATACAGAAGCTGGATTTACTCTGTCTTTTTTTTCTTTCATTTTTTTTTTCTCCAAGGAGAACGAATTAGAATTAGAAATAGCCTGAAACCTATTGAAACATTGTCCCTTGATGATGTCTTGTTGAAAACAAGGAAACATGATATTCAGGAAACCAAGATCTTACTCCACAAGCGGCTCTGCATCTGCTTTGCATTGGCTAATCCCGTCTTCATGGCTGATGAAGATAAGCACCATAAAAAAACTTCCCAACAAGGAAAGGGTTGGGAAGCATTTGGGATGCTGCCAGCTTCACATCCCTGTAGCACACGGACCAACTGGGACGTTTAGGCCTAACAGCTGTCATTTAATAAGGCCATCTCTTCCATAATTCTGCAATGTTCCTTATTCAACATGACACTTTTGGTTGTGCTTGACTTTGCTGAAACTCTTGCCTCTGCTGTTCTTGCTCCAAAGATTTTCTGAGTTTCTTTTATAAAATTAAAAATTCCTTTTATAAGAGAAATATAAAAATTATCTTCTTTTTACTATTTTCTTCAAGCTTAGGGATAGGAAACACCCCATTTTATATGTTACCCTCTTTTCTAAGCTACCCTAATTTCTAAGCTGAGATTTGACTCTACAGAAACTTTTCTGTGTTAAACAAAGAAATTAATCCATCACGAATCTAGTCCAGAGATTTAATTCTCCATTAAATCTGTTCCCCTCTTTCAGGTCTTTGTTTCTTCTCTTAGCTAAGCAATTCATTTCAGACTTTGTGCTGTCAAGCTAGTCAAGTGAGACAAGGATTATTTTCCAAAGTTTTTGCATCATTTGAGCTCTTTTAGATTCAGGTTGACTGCAGTTTGTCCCCCTGAATGTTATATGCTTTTTTTAGATGAGTTTGGAGGATAAGTTTTGTAATTCTTTTCCACTCTCCAACTGCCTGCATACCAGTGTCATCTGCTCATTTCTTGTACAGCAAAAATTTTACTCAAGAGAGCTGAGAGCTGTAGTTTACTTCCCTCTGTGGTGATGTTGTTTTTACTTCTCTCCGGCAAAATTTTCGTCTCAGAAGCAGGAGAAGTATCACTCATTAAAACCTCATTTTCTGCTTCCTGTTGACCTTACTAACTCACTTCAGCTGGCTGCAAGTAAAAGTGCTGTGATATATGTATGCTCCTTTGACGACGGTTCGTGGTAGTGACTGCATTTACGCAAAGCAGCCTCTTTTATGGACGTGTTCTTGAGGTGAGAGTGAGAAGCACCATTTATAGCACACAGCAAAACGGTGCAGGTCTTCATCTTGGCTCCTCCACTCCATAGTTATCACACTGAAACCTACTTGCACATGTAGGAGTTCAGGCAGTATGGCAATTCACCCTCCCAACACAAACATCGGTATATCTGAGACTGAGGTTGCATTCATTCTGGAAGTGCTTTCACCTTTCAGCACCCAACAGCCAGTCTACTTACCCTGGTCCCCCATGCACAGAATGTCTTGTGGACCCAGCCAGAGTAACTGGTATCTTAGTCCTTGTTCATCTTCAACCACAACATTGACAAAACTCATTATTTACAGAAGGGATTATGAGGGTAAATAAGACTCTCTTCTTCTTCTTTGCCTTCTTTCTTCTTTAAAATGATGTCGTGCATGCAAATGGTGGTTATTTGTTTGTTCTGAGGTGGAAAGGTGGACTCTGAATTTAGATCCTGACAGATTTGGTATCTATCTTTTAGCTAGTCAAAGCTGCAACTTCTTCAGCTTAGCCATGAACCTAGGATCAGAGATGCTAATAAAACTCTGGCCTAGCCTGACTTGGGCATGTCAGGTTATGTGTCAGGTTCTGAGGCTGCTGATAAGATGATGCTGTGACTAGGCTTTTCTGCAGCAGTGAGCTAATCCACACAATGGCAGAGATGCAGATTTCCATGTGCTGTTATTTCTTTCCTTCTCTCCCTTCCCCGTTCTCTCCCTCCCTTCTCCTTTCTATTTTTTTTTTTTGTACGTTTGTTTCATCTTATTGGAAGCAGACCTGATTTTGAAATAGCAGCAGTTTCCGCAGCATATCCAGATTACTAAAGTTTCCATGGACATAAGGTGGCTAAAGATAATTTCAGCCTACAAGAGATTGGCACTCAACAGATTTTTGTCCTTATAGAGGAAGGGAAAAGATGTTTAAAATAAAATTTAAATAAATTATTTTATCATTTATATTTTAAATTCTTTAACTCTGCTATTTTCCTTTGTATTAAAAAAAAAAGGTTTGTAAAGACTAAATGGTTGTTGTCCCCATTAGACAAGGCATGCTGAACTTGCAACCCAACACCACTCTGTTGACAGTTACATGGTGACAGAATAATTTCCATATCTATCTCTTTACAGTCATGTAACCCATCAAAAACTGTGTTGCACCTCACATTTTCTTGTTCTGCTAGGATGGGCAAAGACCTTTCTGCCCTCTCACTCTTCCTCCACTTCTGACAAACCACAGTGCCAACATAATAGGGCTGCTTTAATCTCTATGAGTTTGTGGCTGGGAGACAGGAAACAGTCAGGAGCCAGAAGGAAGACTGAGCTCTGGAGTATCTATATGCAGACTCCATCCCTCCTGTGACCTTGAACAGTGAAACTGCTGAGAGGTGCCCTCTGCTCCTGGCTGGAAGCATCTGATATGGAAAAAACAGCCACTGCTACTTCCATTTCACAAGAACTGAGAGGTGAGAAAGGTAATTTACAGGAGATTTTTTCTTTTCCTCCTCTTTAGCTGGAGAGCCTCATGATTCTGTCACACAACCTGGCTGTGGACCTGCATCTAACAAGGCTGCTGACCTAGAGCAGCTCCTGGAACAGCACTTGTCTTTTAGAGAGACACTGGAGACTAGCAATATATGAATTATTTGCATAATGTGCTTCTACTATAAATCACATAAAATTACTATGTATTATATGAAATAATTCAGAACATAGTAGGGAAAATAAATGCAACTGCTAGACTAAAATTCCTGAAGGAAGTTCCAGCCACTTGCCTTACACCCTGGTTGCTCCCCAGAAGAGTATGACCAATATCTGCTTTCTGGTAAGCTCTTCAGTACTTTTTAGTCTCATGATTCTTCTTGAAGCATCAAGAATGCTCAACTTTCCCAGAACAGTGTTTGGCCAACACTGAGGGCTTTTTGGAAATCTTACTAGCCCTCATTTAGGACATTGAGAATTCGTAAAAAAGATTTACACTAAGCAAAAGCATTTAGTCAAGAAAGCGTCACCGATGTGAGCAGAGAAAAATGGAACACAGAGGACATTACAAGGCTGTCAGAGCAGACTGCTTCCATGAGTCAGCCTAATAACCTGCCCCCACATCTGTGGCTCTTTCAGATTTATTTGTTTTACTCTTACAGGCTCTCACCAAACAATTCATTTTTTAATGAATTTCTAGTGTAAAAATACCAATAGCCAGTTTATCATGATGAAGAGGGGGAAAGGTAAAAATGAGATTTGAAGTCCTTTTGTTTTTCAGAGGTAAACATTTCCGTCTTTCTCAGAAATATAAGATACACAATGATATAAAAATATATTCATACTATCTATCACTGGATATGATATATATCCACTGATGTTCTACTGAACCTTTAAAAATTGATAACTTTTTTATATTAAGACAGAATCAGTTAAGGACATAAATATTTAATGGATATTTTTGTAAAGGCCCAGAACAAATGGAGGCGTTTTTTAGCCATTCCCCTCTTACACAGACCTCCTCTGCTGAGCTTTAGCTTTGTTTCTTTTATTTGTGATAATACTCCTGTGATTCTGGTGTATCTCCTGCTCAGGCAAAACCAAATGTGGAGGATTGCTTAGATGTATCTTTCAGGGAAATCTGCAAGACAGTGTCAACTTTTTATGGTTATTTGGAGAAAGCTCTGGGCTGAATTCATGCTGAAACACTGAAGACCATCAGAACCACGGCAGTCCAGTATGTGTCTGCATGGTATTTTTTAAGTAGGTAGAATCCCTCTTGGTTTGAACAACCCGAGGAGTCTGGCAGATGTGTCATATGAAAGGCTGATGAGAGGAAGATGTGTGAAACTTGATTTATTGCTAGATAACCAAACAGGATATCAGGCTTCTTAATCTAAGCACCATCTTATTAGACGCTAAAAATAACTCCTCAGAAATTAATCTCTTACAACTTTAAGTGCTGGGAGTAGTTATATATTTTAGGAAAGCACAGGATTTTCTCTCCTTTGGTATTCAAGGCATGCACCCCACCTGTATCACTCATTATTGTACTGCTGTGAAATACCACCTGATTTCTTGATAGTTCTTTAGTATTCCTGATGGTCACTCTGCAGAGCAGCTGTAGCAGCAGCCATGACTCCATCAAATAAAATCTTGTGTTTACTCCTTGTTCAGAGTTGATAACACCCCTAACTAGCATCAAGAATTCTCATATTGTTACATAAAGAGCTAAGCTATAAGTGGCCTATGAAAATAATATGAACTAATATATGAAACCCAAGGGTGCGTGCCCAAGAGTTCTGAGGGATCCTGTGTATGCAGCTGCCAAGTAACCATGACCTGCTAATAGTTTAAGTCATCCAAGGTACCTGAGAAATGTCAATTATCAAATATGACACCCAAATTGTGGTGAGATATAGGAAACAACAGTAAGTTTGACTACTATACTGAGCAAATTCGTGCAAACTATGATAAAGAACAGGATTAAGACACGTGTTGGTGAAAATGATACAATGAGGAAAAAGAATATTTTCTTGCAGCAGCCATGCCTCACAGGTCTGTAATGCTCTTTAAAAGTCAGTGAACACATCGAGAACACTGAACTGTTTGATACGTTGTGCACAGCATTTCCAAAAATGTTCGAGTAGGTCTGTTACAGAACACAGAAAATAAGCTGCCGTAGTATAAGTAGAAAGTTCCATGTGTGGATTACCGTTGATGAAAAAATAGAGAAGACTACATAGGAATGGTGAGACATTTTACAGTGGAGGTAGGGTGAATTTGCTGGTCAGCATTCATCAGTGGTCTGGAAAGGGAGTGGTCAGGGAGGTTTTCTGATCTTAGAAAACTCCTATAGTAAACTGGGGTTGCCAAAGAGTGCTGCAGGAACTTCTCTCAGTACAGGCTTCTGGGGTGAGCTGAGATCTGGTGCTGTTCCGTGCTGATGAACACAAATTGGTGACAATGGCAGAAATAATCCCTGTTATATCAATGCAGAGTAGAGAGCTCAAAGGAAATTATTATTACTCAGCAAGTCACCACTACAGACAGTATTGTGAAAACTGTATGGATGAACTTGTTATTCAATGTCAGTCAAAAGACGAATGCAATTATAGAATCAGATTGGAGAACAAAACAAAAAAGTATCATTACAGTAGCAGCCAAAGTACAAATCTATAACTCCTTCTACTGCTTGAATATTGCATGTATCTGTCATCATTTTTTAGAAGAAAGTTTTAGAACTAGAAAATCCTCATAAAAGTACAGGTTCATGAAGGACAGACGTGTCTCGTTCCCCTGCGAGATAAGATTAGATAGGTTTAAAATTCTTTAGCTTGTAAAAAAAAGAAACTGAATGAAAGGGGTATGACAGAAAAGAATAAAATCAAACAGGTATGAAAAGGGTTGAATACAGAACAATGCTGTCACACGCCCACAGTCTGGGTTGACAGCACACAAGCTAGGTTTTATTTGGAAGACTGACAGGCAAGTTAGCATGCTTTTAGAATAACATGATAAATCCCATTTAAGATGATAAATCCATCTTGTGTCCCCTATCATTTTTTGCAGACAGCAGCCTTACGCTGGGATTACATTATGGTGTCTGTATTTATGCTTCCTCTGCCTATTCATGCAGCCCCCTTTCTCTGCTCTTTGTAGCAATGCAACCACTTTGAAACTTGAGTGTCTTGAATTCCCTGAAGCTGCAGAGATGATTTACCTTAGCCTTCTCATTTACTGGCTAAGTCCAAGCAACTCCCAGAACTCCCAGGTTTCCAAAAGAAGTGGTCCCATATGTGTTGTGAGAGCTTGACCCAGCACCCTCCAGGACTGAGGCAGAAAGCCACCTTGTGTCCATAGTCATGCTGATGTAGGTGTGGAGTAAACACTCAAAGCAGAAGGTCCAAAAAGCAGAACTCTGGAGAATATGTAAAGGAAAAACATATACTTGAGGCTTTAGGCATTTACAGGGTTACACAGACACTATTCACATTTGACAAAAGCATCTAAGGTAATTCTGTGTAATTCTTTTTGCTTGGATTTAATCTTTTGCTTTGTCTTGTGACTCCTTACATTTCAGATATCTAGAAAGCAATAATGCTAAAACCTTATTTTTTCTCTGTATTGCATATTGCTCCTTTTCTTTTTTCCTGGGCACTGCCCAGTCTTCCTTACAGTAAATACTAAGTACAACCAGTTCCTTTGCTGGCAGCATCACTGCTTTCAGCAGGAGCTCTGTCACTGCTTCTCTGTTTGTTCCTTCCTCTTATTCATCGGAAGGTTGGGGGAAAGCCATTTGGGGCATGGTTCACACTGTAGTGGAGGTCTCAACAAAGCACAGAGAATGGAGTGCCTGTATATTAAGTGCCTGTATCTTTGGAAGAGACTGTTGCCGTGAGCAGAAGATAAGCCAGTCATCATGTGCTTATTTCCACACAAACATCTATTATGCAGAGAAATCGTTGCTGGCCTGCAAACCCTGTTTTTTTACCATCCTTTTCATTGCTGAACTGGCCAACTGTAAAAGACTGAGTTATTAAATATTTGATATTAATTCATACTTTGCCACAGAATAGTGTTAGAACTGAAAACAAATAAAAAAATATGTGCCCTACAGACATAGGATGCACATCATCTGTCTGAGGGTAAGGAGAGAAATCTTTATTAGATGCATTTTGAGTAGCAAGACATGACATGCAGATCAGTACAAAGACATTCACATATCAGTAGTCTTTACTTGCATGGAAATCATCAGTTATGATTTTGAGGGCAGTTTTGGCATTCCCCATATCCTGATGAGTGTTAAGGAGCCTCTCCTGGCACGTGCCATCCGAGGAACCTGCGCAGGAGGAGCAGACTTGAAGAGGGACTCGCACAGTTTGAGGGAAGGCTGGCCCATGATGGGATCCTGGAGACATGAGTAAACATTTCTGCTCTCCTCTGGATCACCATGTCCTGGAAATGTGTTCTGGAAACTCAAATGTTTCTGCTGGGTTTACTGAAATCACTCTTATCAGACCTTAAAGGAACAGGCAAAGGCACAAAAAATGTTTCTACATTTAAAACTAGAAGATTACAGTTTTGCTTCTAGGTGACTTACAGTATCTGTCAGGGCATTTTAAACAGTTCCCCACGGCTGAAATACAGTCATTGGCAAGTCCTGTCCTCAGGCTTGTTAACAAAAACATGGGAAATTATTTGAGGTGAAATCTTCTTAATTTCCCAAATTCAGATGTATTTTCCTGTTAATGTAGCTTTGGCAGCAATGTCAGTTTAAGAACTTCTGCCCATGTCTTCTCCCAGCCAGTCTGCTCGCAATTGTTCCTCCATAGCAGCATGATATCCCTAACAAGCATTATTGCTTTTAAGATTGGGCCAAACCAGCTAAAAAATTTAACTGCCTAAAACCCAAGAAATACGCCGGTGAAAATGGAAAGAATTAGGCCAGGGAAAGAAAAAAATCCCATTCTTAAGCCAGTAGGGGCACCCACACTACTGTTTCATAAACCTATGGTTTCGGGTAGATCATGAGTATAAAACCATAAATGAGACTTTGTAATCTTCTATCCTAAAAAGGTACTTATAAGGTTTCTTCTTGTGTCATGTGACGTTTTGGTTGACTCAACTTATTTTTAATCGCATAATATTACTTTTGCAGTGTCCTACCAGGCAATGCCAGTCTTAATGCTTTATCAGCAGTACACAGATTATTTACAATAATGGCAATGGTATCTCTTTTTGCCGGACAAACAGGAGATGCTAAGCCATCCCACCTTTGTGCACATATGCCGTTGGAGTACAGGGCCTTTTGAGAACTCTTTCTCTACTTGTATTGGGTTTGCATGGCCAAGCTTTGGTAGCGGGGGGCTACAGGGGTGGCTTTATCGAGGAGCTGCTGGAAGCTTCCTCCATGTCCAGCAGAGCCAATCCCTGGCAGCCCCAAAGATGGACATGCCACTGGTCAAGGCTGAGTCAATTAGAAACTGTGGTAATGCCTCCGTGATAACAGATTTAAGAAGAAAGGCAAAAAATGTTATTGCGTAGTTGTAATTGCAGCCAGAGAAGAGAGGAGTGAGAACATGTGAGAGGAGTAACTCTGCAGACTCCAAGGTCAGTGAAGAAGGAGGGGGAGGAGGTGCCCCAGGTGCCAGAGCTGTGATTCCGCTGCAGCTCGTGATGCAGCCCGTGGTGAAGCAGCTGTGCCCCTGCAGCCCATGGAGGGCCATGGGGATGCAGAGACCCAGCTGCAGCCCGTGGGGGAGCCCCACGCTGGAGCACGTGGATGCCTGAGAGGAGACTGTGACCCCATGGGATGCACATGGAAAGGGAGCACCCATGGGAGCAGCCTGTCCTTGAAGGACTGCAGCCCATGGAAGCGCGACCCACATTGCAGCAGTTTGCAGAAAGCTGTTGCCTGTGAGATGGACTCGCGTTGGAGAAGTTGAGAGCAACTGTCTCTCACTGGAGGGACCCCATGATGGAGCAGGGGAAGCAGTGAGAGAAACAATGGGTGATGAACCCACCATAACCCCCATTCCCTGTCTCCCCGCACCACTGGGGGAGGAGGTAGAGATGGGAAGGAGGGAGGGGTGAGAGGAAGTTGTTTTGAAGGTTTTATTTTACTTCTCATTATCCTGCCCTGATTTCTTAGTAATAAATTCAGTTAATATTTCTAATTCTAGTCTGTTTTGCCAGTGATGGTATTTGGTGAGTGATCTCTCCTGATCCTTATCTCAACTCCTGAACTCTTCATTATATTTTCTTTCCCCTGTCCAGCTGCAAAAGCGAGTGATAGAGAAGTTTGGTGGGTGCCTAACATCCAGCCAGCATCAACCCACTACACTACTCCAACGTACAAATGAAAAAAGAAAATAGGAGCCACTACTAACTCCTGGTAAAGCAAGTCTTTTTTACACGCTGTGAAAAATGAGCTGGCATAGTGGTACGTCTGTTTTGGTTGATCCCCCGCCCTGGCTTCCTATCATTTTCAGCTCTGTTTTCTCCTCAGCATTGTCCTTGGTTTGGGCAATATTAGGAGCAGCTGGAGAAGTTTCATTTCAATCACACAAGAAAGTGCCTGATAGATTTTTGAGGCAGTAGATAAAGATCCTCTGCTACTTGCCCAGCATTTTTTAAACTAACCAAAGACCTGCTCCTTACAAAGTCATAATTAATGTTCACTTATCTTGGAGAAATCTGCAGTTCAATTCTTATCCGGTGAACTAAGAGCTGACATCAGAGCTGTTAAAAAGGGAAGTGATATTATAACAGGGAGAGCAAGAAGATTCCTAAAAGTTGGAGAAGCTTCAGCATGATTTTACCTTAACTCTCTGTGAGCTGCAGCTGATGCCCATTTTGACTACTTAGAGATGACACATGATGATGAGAGTGTTACAGGAAAGTGGTAAATATAGATTTTTTTGACAGAGAGTAATAAAGAGGCTTCTGCATCACTCTCTGCTTTGAAACAGTTGTGAACATCATCCATGTGCTTCAAATACAAAATATGGTTGTTGCCAATAGCAGCAAATTTAAAACAAGCCTGTCTTTGGAGTCAGTAAACCAGTATTTCAACAAAAGGGGAGAAGTATTTGTGCTGTAGTGGCTATGAAAGATCTGTGATAATCCATAATACTCCATTACCTGTTACCCATACCAATACTCCATCCTCCATTACCCATAGAATTAAATCACAGTGATCAACCCAAAATAACACATTTGTCTTAAACAGAGAGAGCTAATCCCAACTATGAAATTTTGTTTGATCCAAAAAAAATTGTGTTTATCCAAATCCATATTAGTTCAGCAGGTCACCTGATGCTACCAATTTGGCACCCGTATGGTGACATCACAGAAAACACACTTAAACAAGTATACAAAAAGGGGCAAACTGTTCTGGTTTATCTGAAGCAAAACTGTATGTTGTGAAAGTTCAAGGGAAGCTTTGCTTTTTCCAGTGTGCAGAGATAATGGGTCCTATGTGGACTGTAGTTTGGAAACAATATAGGCAGATGATTGCTAGTTGTCTGTAATAATTCAGGTCTGGGATTCATGAAAGTAATTTAAGCTTAAGTAGTATTTTAAAAAAAAATTATAATCCTACTGAGGTAAACCCCAAAATGAGTCTGAGCTGCTTGTTAAAATTATGATGCCGAAAGCAGTTTTAAAATATTGTATGAGATTTACGTGGTCAGACTGTGTTCTCAGGAATACAATAGTTAAACCTGGAAGAAGAATAGAAAATGATGGCTATGTCTTGCATTTCAGGACATGGTTCATTTTTTCCTATTCAGAATTTGCTGTTTCTAAATACTCAAAGTGACAGAACTGCTCACCTCTAGAACAAAAGGCTCATCCATCTGACATGCAGTAGGAGTTTAGACCTGCTGGATCCAGGTACACCGATACCATTAAACATGTCAGGCACCATTCCCGCCTCAGGCTCATCTTGTACAGTGCCCAGATATCATCTGGAGGCCTGGCCTGGGCTCAGACTGTGCCAGAAATAGTGGCAACAGCTTGGATCATTGTATGTCATGCTTGTGACTTTGCCTTGGCCTTGTTAATGTCATTATACAGATTATTGTCTCTGGGGTTCAAGTATGCTGCCTCCTACATATATTGAGCCACTTCAGAGAATGGAAAATAGTTCTCCCTCTCCAGCCATTTAGCTCTGCATTCAGCTTAGCCAGCTTCCATGGATGCTCCTCTGCTACACTTCGAGTACTATAAAGGACAGATTACGTGAAGTTGGGACACTTGATAGGGAGTACTGGAACCAAACTTTATAGATTTGCATCACCAGCAACATTCCTAATGGCAAAGTGCCTTGCCATTATCCACCTACCTCAAGTCACTCCTTGCTCCAGTCAAGTTCAATATTTTTTTTACATTTTCCACCACTCAAAATACACAACAGTCACTTATGTTTAAAAATGACATGGGTAAAGAAACAGAAGAAAAACCTACCCTAATCTACTTAGAAAGGTGTCTCTCTCTCTCTTCCTTATTCAGCTGACCTATTGTAGGTTCTCTCTGAGATGGCTGTCAGAAGCTCCTTTTTTCTTGCACTTGCCTCCTGTTTCAAATTGCATTCATAAGTGGGGACTCTGTACTAGCTGAGCTTAGTAGCTAATGTTCCCTTTTAAGTCCTTGATCAGTTCTGGACAGATATCATCTTGCCTCCAGGAGCCAGTTTTACTTTTCCTTTACTTGGTGATAATCTAGAGTTTCTTTTGAAGCAGAATAAATATTTTTCCTCTTTCTTGAGAAAAAAATATCTCTTTGATAAATGAGATATCATCTTTTTTTGGCCTTGTTAATTAATAACTATTTGCATCAGCAGTGGATAAAAGTATTCAGAGTTATTTGATTATGACCCTCTATGCATGACTCCACATGAAATTGTTTTCTCTGTTGAATTCTATATTACAATTCAGTTTTGAACACTGATGCAAACAATAAAGTTGTCTGAATTCATATAGGCCATAAATGCCCCTTTATTGAGATGAAGGTCTTCGGGGTCATATGAAGTCTGAGCAGAGTAACACCCAGGGCCACTTGAGTGATTCTGGTGTGATCACTGAAGTGAACAAGCACAGCCTGGCTTTCATGAACTGCGGCGTCTTCAGGCTCTTTAACTGATTTTTCTGACATTGTAATGGTAGAACGGGTAGACAATGACCCCCAATGAAGCTCAGGTTGTGAAAAAAGTGGTCTTCCACAATCTCCAATCCTGTTTTATTTTGTACAAAATATATAGAATTATCTCAGACTCAGGGTGATACCTGAGAATTTACACACCTCTGTGTATTCAGTCTTCTTTCTTTCACAGTAATAAGCACACATGAGTTTTATTAAAAGTCCAGTGAAACCTCAGGGGGACTGTTATGTAATTGATATTCTTTAAAAGAAAGCCTGGGGTTAAAGCCTAGTAAGGACAAACTTGGGAAAATGTGCTGGTATTTCAGTCACTCTTTCGAATAACACAAGAAATCAACATTTCTTTTTTTCCTGGCTGAACCTTCATTGATCTGAACTCATTCTTTTACAGGACTCTCTAGACTCAAGGTGTGAAAACCACGGGCAGAAAGTGAATAACAGTACAGATGTTCCACGAGAGTTTCACTTCTGCCTGTTAAACAAATGCATTTGTGTGAGTCCAGCTCCTGACAAACAAATGCCCTGTCCTGGTAAGCAGAGCTGCTGAGTCTCCAAATTGGTTTGTAAGTCTGATAACATTTATCTTTTTCTGGAAACTGAAACACAGAATGATAAAACTGATGGTAATCATGCAAGTTTGAAGAAAGACAAAAATTCCCAGATAATACTGCTTTTCTTACCCTAAAATTTCCACTGGCTACGAACAGAACCAAAAATGTATTCCCCTGCCCAAAATGAACTTAATAGATGTCTTTTCAGAATTTAAAAATAATCATTAAAAAGCAAGGAATTTTTGCTTTTATTAAAAGAAAGTCATAGCTGTTTATAAGAGTAAGGAAGACAGCTTTTTTTCTTTTTTTTCCTTTTTGTGGAGTTAAGCACATTTGGACTTCAAGACCTGTGTGTTATACCTTTATGGCAGGTTATAAGCAAAACTGGTCAACAGTGATTTCTTCTGATACTGAGTCCTGTGTTGAGCATCAAACACTGCAGGAGAATTAGCGGTCAGTTGTGTGAGGTACTGTCTCTGAGCTGCTGTAGAGGAACAACCATTGGGATCCTCTCCAGAGAGCAGATTAGCACAGCTGTTGAACATAACTCCTAGAACGTGATCTGGTTGTAAAGAAATATGTTGCTGTCTTGGAAGAGGGACTAATTAGATTTCAGCCTTCCTCTACTATGCCCATCAATTCTTTGCCTTTCTTACTTTCTCAGCAATTAGGGGCTTAATGCATTATCTTCATAGTTTCACATTTTCCCATGTCATTATTGGCCCAGAGGAACAGCTTAATGTATTGAACAGTGTAAGGGGCATGCAGCCAGAAGAGAAAATAGAACACACACAGTCACAAGTTAGGCACTGCCTCGCTGTATTTTTAGATGTTGCAAGAATGCATAATAAACATACTACCTAGCAGAAAATCCTGTGTATGTATCTTAAATTTGATTCCTCAGGTAAGAACATCAGACAGCATTTCCTGCAGTCCAGATCCCTCTCCTAATTATTGGTGCCTGCAGCCTTTCCTTCCAGGCATGAGCAAGTGAAAAGAGAATGTAACTAGTGGTTAGAGCACTCAGCTGGGAAATAGAAAAACGCATATTTGAAGGACTTGGATTTTGTAGGGATCCCAGGTCTGCAGGCATCCCCTGGAACTACCTGCCAAATCAAAGCAGCAAAAGTAAGTGCTGTCTATGCTCTGGGCCTAAGCAGTCTCAGCTGTCCTCATACTGGGATACTTCTATGAATGCTTGACAGCAGGACTTTCTGGTGCTCAGGAAATTTTAGTGTCACAAAATGCGTAAGCAACAGAAAGTTTCCAGGAGTGCAAACTCAGTCCTACATGCGTGCCACCCCTCTTGGATCCAGTCCTGGTGTCAAAAGTGATGTAGTACTGGACTAGCCCAGGCAATAGACTTTGTTAGGAAATGAGAAAAATCTAGTTTGGAAATGGACTTCAGAGAACAGCCTAACACACACTTTGACCCCATCTGTTTTGGGATGAAGGAGCTCATACACAAGTAGACTGTGCTTAAGCTACTGGCCTACGGTCCATGTTAACAGCACATTTACAATAATTACTTTTTCCTTTCCAAATGTGAAGCATTGTAAGAAGACCCGCCTGAACTTTTCTTCACATGACACCGTACTTTCAGAGTCAGAGACTAATACTCCCCTGGCTTTTACCTCTTTTTTTTCATCTGCCATTGCATGGAGTAGGTCTTCCTCTCAGGGCAACAGCTTCCCTCAAAGGCAGGAAATTCCTCAATAACAGCAAATGTAGCTTTAGCCATCCTCTTGGGCTATTAAGGAGGTATTGGACATAAGCCTAGATCCATCACTTTCTTCTTGACAGCTTTAAGCCAGTGAATCAGTCTTTCTGTCACTCAGGAGGAGAATTATGGAGTAGTGGTATCTTGGGCCTCACCCTCATGCTCATTACCTAGATTCACTGCAATTGAAGATTATCAGTTTTATCACTGAGCCTAAACCCTTACTCCTTCAAAACTTATTATCTTCAAAACAAGGAACTTTTATAGAGGAATAATGGGACGATTTTCTTCTGAATTTGGGATTTAGTTGCAGTTCGACTATTTCTTATATTTATTTTCAGCTCTTGTTTGAAGTTTTCTCCAAAATGTCTGCTTTTGTGAGTGGGAACACTGTCCTGCACCCTTGTTTCTAACATTACAGCTGACCTCTGTCAGTGGGTATTTGCAAACATATCTATCAAAATTTAACGAGAAAAAGGCAATAAATTGTTGGTAAGTTATATTTTGGAGAGAACAGCCAAACGTCAGATAGATTTGGGTGCAATATCTGATTTGCTGTCAGGGAAGGGTTGACTTTTCTCTTTAAAAGTTTAACAATGTAGTATCTTCCAAGTAAAATTACACAGTGAGTGAGCCAAAGAGCAGTCAAATATATGAAAGCGCACAGAGTGCTTAACCCATCACCCATGTAGCATGACAGATGCAGAACATTTCAACACTTATTTTCAAGGTATGCACCTTATGGTAATAAAGTGGTTTTCCTGCCCTGCTCAGCTATTCTTTCTTTCCATAGCATATTCAAAGGAGATACTTTATTCCATATTTTCAATGTGTGGGGTTTTTTTTCCTGTGTGTACATTTCCTTTTTCATTATATCAATTCCTCTATTTTTTTAGTGTTTGTTTTGTTTTGGTTCGGTTTTTTGTTTTGGGTTTTTTTTTCAAATCTCTGACTAATATATGGTCCCTTTCTCCTTCTTTCTTGTCTCTTCCATTTTCTCCGCCTCTGTTTTTCCCTGTACTCTCCCCTTTATGTCCTCACGGCTATATTAAAATTAGCATCAAACAATTGAGCTCTCCCAGCTTAATTCTCCCTGCTCTTTGTTCACAGTTCACTCCTGTACATAGGATTTTTATATTCCCTTAAAAGAGAATAAGCAATAAAGCTCTTTGTCTTCCTATCCTCTATTTTTCTAGGCCATGGAGGTGAAGGCTATGGAAGATATTATGACAGTCTCTTCTTCATAACCTACAGAAAAGAAAGGACCAAGTGGTTTTTAGGGCATCATTGAAGGCAAACTGCTCCTGTACCTCATCAGGAGCAGTTGTCCCAGAAAATCTCCTGGCACAAACCTCCGACCACTGGATTTCTTGCCATTGAATCTGCTTGTTTGATGCCCTCAGTGAACTGTTGGGTAGAAGAAAGGTAGAAGGCATGGATGGGAAAAAACCCCACCCATGGTGCAGTGCCTCTGAAGGCAGGCACAGAGAGACAGACAGCCAGCAGGTACACCTGGTTATCCTGGTCTTGCTTGTCTCTCTGAAGTCTAGGAATCTTTCTGTCCATAAAGCTTACACTGCATGTCCTTGACATTGTGTTCAGCCCAAGCCAGGAGAAGACTGTGGACCTACAGTGGGGATCCTTTCCTGCCAGGTCTCTCTGGGGTCCTGTTACTTATTATTGAAGGTTGGCAAACATTTCACTTTTTTCAAAGGGACCAGTTAGTTTTTCAAAATATTTTGTTCTGCTTTTCTACACTTGAAGGAGCATCTGTTTTCCTGAGTTTTAACAAAAATAACCATGCAAAGGAAATCAGGTTGAATTATAGATAACGTTGGTAGAAATAGGCAATTTAATAGGAAAATAAATAATTCCATCTATATAAGAGCTGTAAGTGGAAAGATAAAGACCTTATTCAAACACAAGCATCACAAATAATAGGAATGGGGTTTCAAAAGATTACTGCCAAAGGAAATTGCTTTTTCATACAATAATAGACATTCCCCTTCCTTTCCCCCCAGTTTTCCAAAGCCAGAAAACTTATATCTATCTTGTTAAAATTTAGACAAATTAGAATGCTGCAGGTTCCTGAATATGCTGGCCTGTTAGAATAGCTGCAGAGGTTATGGCACATTGCATGTTTTAAAGGCAAGGGGTTTCATGGGTGTAGTAGAATAAATATTGTGGTGGTGACCTGACTATATAAAACAATCTTCTCATATGATTTCCCAGAAGAGGTGTTCCTCAGTTGTTCTGATACAGAACTTTTTCAATTTGCAAAACTCTTCTCAGACTCTTGCAGCTCTGTAAAATTCAACTCTTGAAGAAACACTGTGAAGAGCTGCAAAGCCGTGATGAAGCTGATAGTTCCTGAATTAAAACTGTGTTTAATCATAATCCTTTCCAGTGACCTTTATGCATAGACACCAGTTCAATTCAGTTATTAACATGAACTTGACCTTTTCTTCAAATTAATTAGCATAAATCCTCACACTTCATAAGAGTTAAAGTCTCTATCTGAAGCCTGCAGAACAAAGACTTTGTGATAGATACACTGACATTAGGGACCTAACTTTTCCCACAGTTGCTCCTGGAGAAACAGTTGTCTGACTTAAAGGCTTTCTGCTAATTAGTTCCTCTGCTTGACATTCTGGAACAGAGAGGACAAAAAGCCCTGTCCTAATGAGCCATTTGTAGAAAGCAGGATCTCTCTAAAATGTCCCAGGCTTTTCTGTTACAGCTAAAACGTGTGGCAAGGCTCCTCAGCAATTTGGACCTGAGGTTCTGTTCTCTTGTTCTCTTTTATCAGCCACAGAATGTCCTGAGGTGTCTCAGCCGACTCACAGAGAAGCAGTGCTCTTTCATTAAAGTGCCAGCTAATTTGTCCTGGAGGTCGGCTCCTCAAACTTCTTGCCATTAGTCCATATCAGTGGACTATCAATGTCTCTATATTTTTGCATATCAACACCATGTCTTGGGAAATAATCAGCCCAGACATTTCACCACAAGACTCTGTCTTTAGCCCTACCCTCTTTCCTTAAGAAATCTTCTGCCTCCTTTAACTCCCTAGAGAAAGGATGGGCTTGCAATATATCTACAATAGTATTACATGTTCTTTGTGGCAGACCAAGAATATTTCTCTGTCCATAAAAAAAAGCCCCCATAACCCCTAAACTGAATCTTTGCTTCATTTGTAGGTAACTAAATAAATAAAAATTTATTACTTCAAAACTAATAAAAGAAAAATAATACTTTCAAAATCCTCCCAGGACCTTCCTGTTTTAATGCTCTCTCCAGTTATTGCAAAGACATAAGCTGAGTCTGAGATTTATCAGAGCAGTTAGAGTGTAGCATGAACATTTCACTTGCAGTTACGAAGCACGTTGCATTTTACCCAAGGACATTAGACTTTCAATTCTCTTCAATTTCCTCTTTCATTGTGAGATTTTGTTTTAATATATTGTCTCCTGTTTTCAGTGGTCAGAGCCCCCACTTCTTTCTCAGAATAACGTTCTGAGGTTTTCTTTGGGCTGAATTTTAGCCAATATTTTATATCACTGTAAAAGGAGATCTTTATGCTTCTTAGGCAAGGTTGGGGAAATTCAAAATCAAATCACTACTGCTATTCCTTATAGCCAGAGGTTGCAAATACATGTGTAATTGCATTTGCCCTTCTGGAAGGCAGTTGTATGAATATTTGAGAGCTTGTTTTTCTCTGTTTTGACATCAGGAGTGCATAAAGCAGCATATAAATGAGATACCACATTGAAATACATAATTATGCTGTGTAAGCCGAATAGTTTGAACTAATACTTTTTCTCAGTATCCTTTTATTTTCATATATTTAAGCCTTTTCCTATTTTAAACATTTTCTCTTATTTTACCCAATTTAATTGAAGGCTTGTCAAATTCTTTTGTGAGAAAAATAGCAATTCTTGGATCAACGCAAAGGGTAGTGTTATTGGGTTTTGCTCGTAAAGCTCAGTGTTCATCAGCAGCGTTTGTTTAAAGCTCACAATTACATATATATCACTGTAAAGCAAGCACATTTATTGATTACTTCAGTGAAATTTCAGGCATCTTTCATTCCATTATATACAGTATGATGGAAAATCTAGAATGTCCAGACAATTTTCTAACAGTCCAACATATTTTCCAACATAGTTTAGTGGGATAGATTTGCTAGCGATTTAACCACTTTAGTTTGTTCCTCAAGAAATGTGTCTATTACATGTAATTTAGAGAGAAAAGAAAATGAAATTAGTGCTATGGAGTGACATGTATAAGTTACTCTCCCAGAAGGAGTTTTCTTTTGCAAACAAACCAAATTTTTCATTGATTAATTTAATTCCATTAAATGTTAGTTAATGCTTGCTCTACTCCTATTACTGAAACATTACTTAGTCATGATACAGCTGTCTTCTTAATGTGGAACCATTTACAAAATAAAAACTTTTGAATGGTAGAGATGTCAAGAAGGGTTCTGTGAAGTCTGATTTTCAGCTCAAACCTCCTATTTTCCATGCTGCACTGGTATTTAGACAGAAGAGAAGTAATTGTGGCTAACTCTGAGTTGACCAAGGGAAGCCAGTTGACGTAATCTCTTTGGATTTCAGTAAAACTTTCAATAGTGCCTCTCACAGCATCCTGCTGGACAAAATGTCCAACGCACAGCTGGATAAATATAACGTGGTGGGTGAGCAACTGGCCCATGAGTTGGACACGAAGGGTTATAGTGAATGGGGTGACATCACACTGGGGACCTGTCACTAGTGGGGTTGTTCCACAGGGCTCCTCAGCCCTATGTTCTTCAACATCTTCATAAATTGGAGGCAGGACTGGAAGTTCGCAGATTATACAAAACTGTGAGGAGCTGTTGACTTCCTCATAGGCAGGAAGAGCCTGCAGAGAGACCTCCACAAACCAGTGCAATCACCAACCAGATGAAGTTTAACAAAGACGAGTACCAGATTCTGCACCTGGGATGAGTCTTGGTCAATGGAANGAGGGACAGGCACTGATCTCTTCTCTGTGGTGACCGGTGACAGGACCCAAGGGAATGACCTGAAGCTGTGTCGGTGTGTGAGGAGGCTAGGTTAGGTATTAGGAAAAGATGGAGTCACCATCCTTGGAGGTATTTAAAGGACATGTAGCTGTTGAATCTAGGGACATGGTTTAGTTCTGTATTTGACAGTGTTGGGTTAATGACTGGACTCAACTCTATTAAAAAAAAGGGAAAAAGGTGTTTTCCATTCTAAATGATTCTATTATTAGATCAGAATTTACGATCTGGGCTTTTCCAAAGGAGTGATGAACAGGGAACACAAAGGCTTTTGTGTGCTAATATGATTACTGAGGAATGTTGTTGCTCACTACCCATTATGATTAATTTATCATATGAGTCTCTGCTTTAACTTCTGTACTATTTAATGACGGTTGTTTCTGTTAACCAGCCAAAAAAGATGGATGTGAACATACATATCACAGTGAAAATTCAGGGAGGATTTTTATGAACACATCACAAAAGAAGTATACTGTGTTTTTATTTTTTTCAGAACTGATTTGTTTCAAATAGATCTGCTCTTTCTGTCATTGGCTCAGCAGACAGAGGATATCAGATTATGTTCCTGAAGTTGCACTCAGTTCTGTCTTTAAACCGTTAAATTCCAGCATACATAAAGTTTATGCTGTGAAACAAATTGCATCCTGCTTTAGTTCTTTCCAATTTAGCGCAAATAAAATTTAAAAGGAATTGAGAGAAATGTCCTTTATACTGAGACCAGTTTCAGGAGCCCAGTGCCTAGTTAAAAGAATTTGACTTTATTGCAAATTGTAGCTCAAAGCTTATTCTACATTTGCTTTTACGTATTTCAAACAGTTAAAACAAAGTATGTGCAAAATTTGAAGACTGGCAGTTTACAGCATTTTTTTATTTGTAGAAGACGGTGAGCTCTCAAATGGAATAATTCATCAGGACAGCCTTCTATACTTATATTTCTACTTTGTAAGAAGACATAATCTGTTTTATCTCGTCACAATACAGTTACATGTTTATGTATCCTTTTCCTCATGATAACATCTGTGATATCACTTAAAAGGTGTTTGTTATTTAACATCACAATTATACCACAGTTAAAATGCAAAAGTTGATGCACCAGTGCTATAACTACTCTATTCTTCACTGCAACAGCTGAAATTTAGAGCCTATTACACTCTTGTTGAGACAGTATTACTTGTTTGGGGATGTTTGCATAACACTCACATGCAAAATTGCGCTGACCACCAAGCAATTAGCCTTTTGGCCTGTCTCTCTGTCATAACAGTGTTTTAAAAGTGAGTAACTGCTTGCTAGGCAGTAGGCACTGCTTAAGGGCTGCTACTGCTCCTGTGTGCACATACATAATGCAGAGAGATGCTGTTCATCCTATTGCTACAACTTCCCTGTCACTGCAGGCGAAGAGGGAAGGGCAGCTGGCTATTCTGCATTAACAAAATGAAAGTCATTCAAGCAAATTTTCACATTTTGTGGTGTATTAAAACACCCATAGCAAAGCTATAATATGTGAATTTAATTTAAAAATAAAATACAGCAATGGATTGAAATTGTTATGCTCAGAAAAGCAATCTGCAGAGGTAAAAATTGTGAAGAGGGTGTGGCAGGGAGTGGATCTACCTGTGAGCCTGTACAGTGCCTACCAGAGTCTTGGCTGAGGTCTGTGTATGCTATCACTGAATCTGATGTTCTACACCAGCATATCACTCTATTCAGCAGCACAATGATTATATTTCCATTTGTATGAAAAACTCTGTCTGAATTACTGATCAGAAGTAGGGCTGACTTTTCTCCAAAAATCTTTTTCATGACATTTTCTCTCAGCATTGCACCTGAGTATCTCTCAGTTACTGCATAGGCTTAAAAGGATCCCTCTGCACTGGAAAGATGGCCCCAGATTAAATAACAAACCTTTCTGTCAGGTTTGTCTCTAGCAGGCAATAAGTGCACTCCCCTGCTTAATTAAAACTCTTCTCTCTTAAGATTTGGTGCCCTGCCATATGAGAATAACATAACAGCAATCGGCAATGTGCCGTATGAAAAAACATTTCTTTAAACTATCCTATCATTTCCTACTGGCATTTGTTTTGCCAGCAAAGCAGTTTGGAAAAGAAAATCCTAGGTTAAGCACAAAAGCATTAAAGCAATGATCAGCAATCTGATGAAAATACTGTCTTTTCTCTGACTAAATAAAAAAATGTTCACAATATCATAGCAATTTTTGTACATAATGAGTTCAAGTCAGATACATCCTTGTTCCCTTCCCTCACCTTTTTTTTTTCTATGGTTGTCATGGTTTAACTCCAGCAGGCAACTAAGCAGCCACAGCTGCTTGCTCACTCCCTCCAGCATGATGGGGGGAAGAGGATTGAAAAGGTAAAAGGGAGAAGACTTGTGGGGTGAGATAAGAAGAATTTAATAATTGATATAAAATAAAATGATAACAATGGTTATTATAGTTATATATAATAACAATAATACTAAAAATATAAAATAACAACAGCAAAAGAAGAGAAATAAACCCCATGAAAGACAAGTGAGGCAAATTAAAAACAATAGCTCCCCATCAAGCAACTGATGCTCAGACAGTCCCTGAGCAACTTACCCCCTACTTTATACAGCTGAGCATGATGCCATATGGTATAGAGCATCCGTTTGGTCAGTTGGGGTCAGCTGTCCCAGCTGTGTCCCCTCTCAACTTCTTGTGCACTCCCAGCCTACTTGCTGATGGGATAGGTTGGGGAGGAGCTCTGCTCAGCAATAACAAAAACATCCCTGTGTTATCAGCATTGTTTCTAGCAAAAATCCAAAACATTGATACTATGAAGAAAATTAACTATAGTCCAGCCAGAACCAGACAGATGTGGTGGGGGTTTGCCTCTAATATTATCTATTACTTTCTTATAAAACTATCACACACTGGTGTAATGACTGACTGGAACTTTGAAGAGGTGGACTGAAAATTTAAAATTGGCTGGGATTATTCAGCTGTTGTAACTACTTTTAGGTACAAGTCCTGATTTCTACTAACCAACCTCTTGAATGGTTGGACAATGTATTTGAGTCATTACTCTGTCGGAGGCGTGAGGTGGTTGATCACCATGGGGACAAATACGGCTACACATGGCATAGGGTCCAGCTCACTGACACATTCAGTATAAAAAAACAAGGCACTGGAACATCTTCCAGGGCTGTTGTTAGGGAGCACAGCTTGAACAAAATAAACGCGTGCAGAGGAGGGACACAGGTATCACATATCACAGTTCTTGGAAAATTACATGGCTGGAAGTAAACCCAAACCTTTGAAAGAACTGATGGCTTGGTTGGATCCAACTGACAAAGTTTCTTAGGTCAACCACCACACAGATTAATTCCTTTATAAAGCTCTACTGTGCTGCTTAAACTTAGCTTTTCAACAGTGTTTGAGAGAAGGCAAGGGCTGGTCAGGACACTCTTGCAGTTAAGAGCTAGTGAAGGAGGACGCCCATGATGTTGCTTTGACTGTGACACCCTTCCCAGGGTGGTGACTGAGAACTCTGCTGATGGACAGATTGAACCCACACATTGCTTGTTAAAGGTATATCTGGCTGTGAATCAACATGCCATAGTGCTTGCATCAAAGGGTGTTTATGTAGTAAGTCGCAAAAATTGGGCATACAGCATTTGTTTAAGCCTTTAGAGGCATTTATTTCATGACCCAGCTAGTAGTCTTCAGCCAGAATGGCCAGTGCTTTCCTCTATGGCATCTACACTCTCCAATGGGAGATGGGCAATGAGTGTTTATAAGTAGGAACAGCATAGCCTGGTGTATATTCAATAAAGAAAGCGGAGAAATCAGTCAGTTTTCAAAATTTCTGTATAATTTTTCTATCTAAAACAATGCATTTGATTGTATTTCATCTGCCAATAGCCATCTGATTGCATTATACAAAATGCAGAATCCAAGATGTCTCTTGGCATGAGCTCTAGTGGCTCAGCTGGAAAAGGTGAAGCAGAAAAACTTTCTCTGAGCTTTACAGCGTTAACGAACAAGTAGATACAAGCGGCAAGAACCTTTAAGAAACAGCCTCTCCTTCCCAACTTTGATGTCTTTCTGAGCTGGCAGTATCCTGACTGCAAGAGGTATTTCTTTTCCCTGGTTCAGAAAGATGAAATAGTACCTCTAAACATGGTTTAAAATTGTTGAGGGGAAGAAGCTCCCCAAGGAAATTAAGCATCCCACTGAGGAACATTGCTTTCTACCCAACAGGGAACTTTTGTCACTTTTCTTCCTGTTCAGGAAGACAAGACCCCTATGCTGATCCAAAAAGTCCTCTTTCCCTCTAGTCTGAAGGAAAGGACATCACAATGCGTTTATGAGCTTAAACATGTTGAAATTGCCCAATTGTTACCAATATGGGTGGGCTCATCTTAACCTTTATAATTTAGTCCTAGCCCACTGGAGAGCGGGGCAGTGCTTTTTCCTCTGTTTCTCTTGAGCAGAAGTGGACTATGGTGATATACACATAGAAAGTCTGGTGTGATATGAAAGTGGCAAGAAAGGTTTTTTATCTTGAATTAAATTCTAAAAGATGACTCTTTGTTTATATGTTTTGTCAACCAATCATGTCAGGTTAACCTCTGGAGACTACACTTTTTAAAAGTGTTTATTAACCTTACTGGTAAGAGTGTACAATAACAGTACAGCACAAATCCTGGAACACAAAGCAGGCAAGAAAATTTGGTACACTTTACAAATATCAGAACAATTTCTAGGCAAGTATTTTCACGTTATTATGACATAGTCCTATTTCCTGGTACAAATGGAATTACATGAAAAAGATGATTCACTTAGTACATCTGAGCGCTAAAATTGTAGCAAAGACTGGCTAGGCTGACACTTATTTAAAAGTTCCAAGAAATATAAACTGAGGAAGAAAAGAAAGAGAAGTAGAACAAAGGAAATCAAGATCTAAAGAATGGAAAAGCTGTCCAAGAAAATATTTTTTTCAGTACTTTAGAGAGTATGGGGGAAAAGATTAATGAACTGTTTTGCTCTTTAGAAGCAAGAGTTTAAAAATGGCCTGGAAGACAGAAAAAGGGAAGAATGGGAAGAAATAATGGAATTTATTTCTTCACCTCTTTGTGTTAGGTTCTGCTTTCCTGTTTGATGCTTGCCTCTTGCCTTGTGCTTCCCCACCACCACCATGCTGCAGCATCTTTCCTGGACTGCAGCTCCTGCTGCTGGGCCTTTCTGGACCACCACCTCCTCCTGAGAAGGGAATGAGAGAGGTGCTGTACCATGACAGTCTCGCTGCCAAAGCTGAACCCAGGTGGCATCTCTCTGTATTCCTCTTATCGTGGCATTTCTCCTGGCATGGGATCTGAGGCAGAAGATGGTCCCCAGAGCACAGCAGACCATGGTGCTTGTAAAAGTGCTGCAGAAGAGGAATTTGAGCAAATAGAAATTGCAAAGAAATTTCCTTGCTGAACTGTTTGATAACAAAGATTAACTCTGGCCCCAAAATCCACCAGATGGATTATATAGCCTTCGGTATTAAAGAACCTTAGAGCTAATTTAAAATGATTTTTGAGCCTCCATAATTTTCATCTTTCAGCATGTCCAAGAATTTTCTAAAATGAGGATATTTTTCTGTATCTTCAGCTTTCCAAAACCTTTCAGTGACACGTATCTCTAATACTCCACAAAACTGAAATTTCCATTCCATTGCTGAGCTGCAGAGAAGGGAAAGAAATATATTTGCTGTACTGACTCTGAATAACAGAAACACTTGAGAGAGCACCTAACTGTTATACATCAACACCTACAGCTTACATCATGCATTTTATTCATGTTTATTTAATTATTTTTTTATTCCTCTTCATGGGCTTGCTGAGCATACAAACAATTAATCTCCATCAGCCCTTAAATGCAATGTTCCCATGTAAAATTCTAGATACAAAAGAACACACAGAAGCACCTGCATTGAGTATTTTGAAATAGACGTGTGATTTCCCGGTATTCAGCTGAGATTTTCTCTTCCTAGCAAACTAGATTTTATCACTTTTAGGACTGATGTTAAATGAGGCACAGATACTAGCTTTAGAACCTGACTGACTGCTAAACAAGGAGGGAAGAGGTAGAATTTCAGGCAAGTCTGGCAAAATTAGAGCTGCAATGCTCCCACCAAAAGACCCACTACAACCATGGTTTCCACTTTTTATTTAGTTTGGAAGAGTCTTCATTTACCAGATCAATGTACGCAGGCATGCCCAAGGCATCGCAATTAACATTGGGCACCTACTTTTGGGCAACCAAAATAAGGTCAACACTGTCAGTAACAGGAGGGTGGACGCAAAAGTCTTCATGTAAAAACACCTACATGCCTTTCTTTTTTTCTCTTTTTTTTTCTTTTTTTCTGCTTTTTTGTTCTTTCCTGCTTCAGTTCCTGCACTAAAAAAAGTCCTTCCCTGACAAACTTATTCTCAGTGCTGTGTTCAACAAGGATATTAAAACAGCCAAAGTCCAGGATCAACTTTCATGGTATGCAAACCTTATGCCCATAGCAAAAGGACTTAATTTATGTTAGAGGCAACATTTATCAGAATATATTTGTGTCATTTCAAAAGCTTCAATACTTTTGACTTAGTCTCAAAATGAATATTGGAAGGATATTCTGTCCCCCACTTATCTGTATAACAATAACTGAAAAGCTTTAGTCTTTCAAAAAAAAAAAAATAACCCACTACATTCTATAAACAGTCTAATTGATTCCTCTAGACAGCTCATGTACAGCTGGGCTTAGACCACTTGCTCTTCCTAAATTGCTTGCCTAAAAGACATATATTTATATTCAGAACTAATCCACCATTTAACAAGTCTGTGTAGGCCAAATCCTCCTGGAAACCATTTCCAAACATACCATAAAATTATGGAATGGCTTGGGTTGAAAGGGACTCTAAAGATCATCTCATTGCAACCCTCTTTCCACAGACAGGGACACCTTCCACCAGACCAGGTTTCTCAGTGGGAAGCAGGCAGCTGAGAGAAATCAGTGTGGATTTACAAAGGGGAAATCATGCTTAAACAGCCCCACAGCCTTCTACAAAGAGATTTGTGGATGGTGGACAAAGGCTGAGCAGTGGATGTTGTTTATCTCAACATAAGTGAGGCTTTCAACATAGTTTTCCGTAGTTTTCCATAACGTCCATACAGACAAACTGGTGAAGTATGGGATAAATAAGTGGAAAGTGAGGAGAAGCAACGCCAGCAGGTCAAATGAGGTGATTCTTTCCCTCTACTCAGAACCAGTGAGACACCCCTGAAGTGCTAGGTCCAGGTTTGCACTCTCTGGTAGAAGAGAGACATGAGCATACTGCAGAGAATCCAGCAAAGGGCTGAACAATAAAGGCCTTGGAGCATCTGATGTCTGAGGAGAGGCTGAGAAGACTGGGACTGCTCAGCCTGGAGAATAGCAGGCTCAAAAGGATCTTATCAACAAACGTGTATAAATATCCTGATGGTGGAGGGGTCTTAAGAAAATGAAGCCAGGCACCTCTCAGTGGCATCCAGTGATGGGATAGGAGTCAATGGAATTGCCTGGAAATACTGAAAATTCCATTTTAACTTAAGAAAGAGACTTTTACCTTAAGGATGGTCAAAAACCAGCAGAGGCTGGTCAGAGAGGTTGTGGAGTCTCCATGCTTGTAGATACTCAGAAATGGCCTGGACAGAGTCCTGAACAACCTGCTCCAGCTGGCTCTCTGCTCCGAGCAGTGCTGTTGGACTGCCCAACCTCCAGGGGTTCCTTCCAGTCTCAGTGATTCTGTGATTCTGAGCTGAAGACTATCTGAGGTTGACAAATCCTTTGCAAGCTGCATGAGAGGATGAAAAGTGCTTTATAACCACACACGGCTTAGGCTGATGTTGACCTCCTGACAACCTCTGTAGCAGGACACAGTTTTCAAACATGTTGGTGGTCCTTCATTGTTCAAATTTATCTACATAAAGCTAGTGATGTTTCTGCCCTACCTGCAGAAGCCCAGTCTCACTCTTACCTTGGATATTTTCTGCAGACACAGTAAGGTAAAAAACAGAAAAATGTACACAAAAGGCATGAGATTTCTTTTTTTTAATGTGAAGACTGTATCCTAATGCATGTGGTAGTGTTCAAAGCAACAGTCTGAAAATTAAGACTGTGGGGACTACTAAAGTCAGCTGATTTTTTGGAATATATATGTATATATATTTGTTCCAATACCAGATGGATAGTTATGGTTCTTGCTGTGCTGACTTTCTATGCTAATGAAAACTGTTGACAGAGGATTTGTGCCAGTTTTGTGACAACTTGTTCAGGAAGATTTAACAATTTTATTTGTTTTAGATTAAAGGAATGTTCCTTCAGAATAAATATTTTCATTTAAACAATATAGGCAAAGATGTTTTCTTTTATGAGATATTTATTTAGCAATTTTCCTGCTGAGAATTTTCTTCCAAATGATGCCAAATATGCAGCAATGGAAATTGGTGTTTTTTCTTGCCATGGACCAGGAAGAATGTGGGGGCTTTGCTGTCAGCTTTCACATGGTGTCAGCAAGGTCATCCCCCACTCTGCAGTCTGTCATATCACATTATTCCGTGTATAACGCCATGCCTCTACAGAAATGAGAGGTCTTGTTCTGACAAACTCTCTATAGTTGCTCATGTTCCCATCTTCTTCTCACCAGCTGCTGAGTCAGGATTGAATTTCATTAGTGAGGTATGCAGAGTCCCCCCTCTCCTTACTCGTTTGCAAGCATACCCCCCCATAGTGACTATACCCAGCCGTGGGTATATGGCTGCTTGTGTGTGACCATCCCTTCTCCTCTCTCTTCTCCTTTCTCTTGTGCCTGTTCCATGGTGCAGCACGACCCTTCCTTTGGCCATTTTCCTAAATATTCCACAATATGTTTTACATAATGCTGCAAGACTCTTCCAAAAGGGTCAGAACATTCACAGAAGTCTCCTGAAATATCCCCCAATGCTCACGATTACCATGTTTCCCCTCCTTATTAGTTACACTCCTCAAGTGACCCTACTCAAGGCTGTGCCTCAGCAGTTCCCTTAGTGGCCACCAATCAGCGGCCAAAGAGTTCTGGTCTTCATTATGGTCACTTTCCTTTTCCTTTCCATCCATCAGTTTCCTTGTTGCTTTTTCATTCCTTTTGTTCTGAATAGTCCGTAACCAGATAACTTAATAAATCAGATGCTTGCTTCCACCCACCCTTAAAAAATGTATTTTGTGTGTGTTTAGGTCCATATTGGCCTCCAACTCTCAAAGGAGACCAGGATGTTTCCTGCCCTTTGGAAGCATTTTCCATGACCCACACTGTGATTAAATGTACTTGCAGCGGATGGGTGTCCTGTAGCATTCTCTTCTGAAAAAGGACAACACTGAAGGTTGGATTCATTCATAAGGGGGTGGACTCTTTGCACAGCCTTGAGAACTGTGCAACACGAGATCCACACCCTACTAAGAGTTTAGCATTTGAATCCAGAAAGCATGCTTTGCTCAATAGTTATTTCTGACCTTAAAATTCAGCTTTTTTAAGCTGCTTAACTATAGTGCTAGCAACACTGGTTTTCTGACTAGCTGGTTGGTAAAGAGCATTTAAAATTCAGTATTAATTTAAGTGCACTTAGTGGATCAGTTCTTTGGATTTTGCACTCAAAATGTACTACTAAATGCTAGTGCAAAGGTTCTAAGTCATAATAAAAAGTTGACAGAATCCATTCAGGTATTAACATTTATATAGTCTCTGTCTGGGGCTCTAGGATAAAGTAAGTTTTGTACCAGAAAGATAATTGGTAGTGAGAAACTGATCATGCTTACTTCGTGAATGTGACATAGGTCACAGTGTCACTCTGCTTCCTGTAGGAAGTCTTTCTGGACAGATCAGCCCATAATTTTTCTATGTGAATCCATAAAATACTGACATTTAATGTATCCACATATAAAAGCACACACTGAGCCACAGTGTCAGTATAACAGCCTGTGAAGCATAAAATCTGCAGCCACAGAGCTTACAATTGTCCAAAAGTGATAAGCTCAGATCTAGAAGCTTTGTTGCAACATTCACCCAAGGAGGCCTGTGAGCTCACTCCTGGATAACTGACATTTGAGGGGATTTCATTATGCCACCCTAGTGTCGATTCGAATATAAGCAACTTTGTAGAAAAACAGGGTTTTTATTGAAGTGTACTGCAAGAATAAGTTCTCAAAGTAAAAGCAAGAGCTTTCAGGAAACTGAGGGCCTTTATTTATTTATTTTATATTTTTTAACAAGTAACTGGGTTTGCACATCTTTGGTACAAAAGAAAAATTTCCATTAATTGTGGAGGTCACCAAGAGACAACAGATTGCATCTGCGTTGCTGTGCTCAGAGCTTCCCATTGCAGCATTCCTTCCTTTGGTTTGCTCCTTTCAGTCCAGCTTCAGGACTCAGAGTTCCAGGATCTATCCCATTTTTATGACAAATATTTGTTCATAGGATGAACAGAAAGAGACGACTTTGTGATATCTTCCTTTGTTTCATAATAAACTCGTAGCAAAGAGTAACAGCTTTGTAAGTTGTGTATGTGTACACCGTCTAGTGACTGCATAGGCCTTAAGTTACTTGACCCTTCATAGGAGAATATTTTGTCCTTCACTTTCTCATGACATTTAATGTTTACTCTATATTTATTTTAACATCTAAGATTTCACAATCGGACATTTGAATTCTGAATGTGCATTTGAGGAGATGGTGGTCTTGGACACAAAGATCACGCCTTCATCTAGGAGTGTGAATTTAAATTTGAAACTGCATTTGATTCATAAGTCTTATACATATTTCCATTATTTTTTGATAAATTTTGCCAAAATCCTCAGCAGTTTTCTGGGTACCTGGGCATATGGAGGCAGTCTTAAAACCTTACGAATTATTAAAAACTTTAGAACACTAGAATATTTCAGTCTATTATCAGTTCTTATACCCAGCTGGTGTTCTATACATAACAACTATAACGTGCTGATAAGAAAACGCATGCTCAAAAGATGTATGTTTAACAATGCTACTTCCGCATAGTTGGTGAAATAGTCCAACAGTCATCATAAGATTTTTGTGTTCCCACTGCAGTCTAGTCTTAAATAAGATTCTAAGTGCTCTCCACTTCAGATACTTTATTCAAGAGCCTTAACTGTTCTATAGAACCATCTTGTTCCTTCTATAGGAACCTCCTGTAGTAACCTCAGCATTTTGTGGCCTCAGTTGGTATGCAGATTTCTCCTTTCTCTCCTTTGGTAAAAGTGACCTGTAAGGGAACAGAGCGACTCAGACTCCCCAAGCAGGTGCAAAAGAGAACTCCTTTATTGCAGAAAACCAGGCCTTTTTAAGCAGTTAGGCTTTTGTCAGTTACATACTTTTAAAATACAACAAACATAATCCATCAACCACCACACCATCATGTGAACATGAGATGGTTATAAAACTTGTTTTTCTACCTCTAATTCAGCTGAGTCATTCCCATAGTTCTTTTCTACTTAGCCGAAGTAACAGGAGTGAGCCATGATTTTACAAAGGTAACAAGGCCTTAATTTTGTAAAGTTTTACTTATCTGCAACAGTGACCAATTGTCTTTCTGTCCCTGTTTTACTTTCAGGATATCTGGAACAAGCCCAGCTCTGTTGCCACTATTCTGAATACTTGTAGAGTCTTCTAGGCTGGAGAAGAGGCTGAGGGGAGACCTCATCATGGTCTACAACTTCCTCATGAGGGGAAGAGGAGGGGCAGACACCGATCTCTGTGGTGAGCAGTGACAGAACCCAAGGGAATGCCCTGAAGTTGTGTCAGGGAAGGCTTAGGTTGGATATTAGAAAAAGCTTCTTCACCCAGAGGGGTGGCTGGGCGATGGAACAGGCTCCCCAGGGAAGTGGTCACAACACCAAGCCTGACGGAGTTCAAGAAGTGTTTGGACAATGCTCTGGGGGATATGGTGTGACTCTTGGGGATGGTGCTGTGCAGGGCCAGGAGTTGAACTTGACGATCCTTGTTCCCTTCCAACTCAGCTTATTCTGTGGTTCTGTGGTTCTGTGAAGTTTTTTAGACAAGTTGCGTCCTCACTGCTCTTCTTCTTTTTGTTCTCATCGAACCTGTGCGCACAAGATGTTTCACATTCTTCTTCACAAAGGGCTGTGGCAACTTAGCTGTTGTAGTGCTTATTCATCTCTGTTAGCATTTGGAAGGTCAGAATCAAAGTTTCTTGGGCTCCTTAATGTGCCATCTTTGCATTTTTCCTATAAAATTATGGAGGTGAGAGAAGAATTTGTGGGATTACATGGGTGAAGTTGCAGCTTTACTACAGCACTGTGATTGTACTATAAAATGTTGTTTTCTAGTGAAGCCAACACATTATATTCTATTCCTTTATTTATATATTTATTTATTTGCATCAGAGAAGGCAGTGATGGGGTAAGATGGCGAAAATAAATAAGTTGTATTATTTAAAATACTGTATGCATATGTTTGTGTGTTCTGCCATTCGTATTGAACAGCTGCCAAGGTAAACCATGCAGTCACCCTGAGTCACAAGGAAAAATATAGAGTCCTCGAAAAGAAGAAAAAGATGACAGTCAGGATTCTCAGTAAATTACTGAGCAGTATACCTTATTCTGCAGTGAAAATGAAGTATAATTAAGATACTGTAAATATGATTCCTGGTAGAAAAGCTGAATGAAATATTAATACCATACCATATGTGAGGGTGGAAAGAAGGCAGATATTGACCAGAAATAGAAGGACAGAAAAATGCAAGATATATTTTAAATAAATATTTTTTGAAATAAGGTCCTGTAAGTCACAAATCTCAAAAAAAAAAAATTTTAAAAAATTTAAAAATTAAAGGGTACATTTTAAAACTCTGGCTGGAATTTCTGTGAAAAGCAAACAGTTTCATAACTACAGTGTAGGATGATGAAATGACAGTTCACGGACTGTGGTATTTTAGATCAGAAGCAGCAAAGACTACTTTAATTAAAGATGATTCCTTTGCATCTATATGCTACCATTGAAAGTGCAGGCAATGATAGCAATTTTCCCAAGAAAATTCCAGTGGGCTTTGCTGAATAGCCAAGTTCAGCTGACACAATTAAAAAGACCTTTAATCAATGTTGAAGTGTCCTGGAATCATGGATTTTACAATGTTTGATGTCCACAGATGTGCTTTTCAGACTATTTTCAGGATCCGAACAGATATTTTCACACTATTTGGAATTCCAACAGCATTTCCAGATTTGATTCAAACGTGGGTCTGAGATTTACTTCCCAGTCAATAAAAGATGAATCTGAGAGTTTGTGAAAAACAACTAGAGAAGAAATGGCATCAAGATCACTCAGGCAAAGATAAGCATTAGGAATGTTTCCATGTTCACATTTTTTATATATGGGGGTTTTTTCCACAAAAAATAAAAGCTTTTATGAACTGTCTTGGTGTAACACTAAAGGCATTCATTTAAAACAAAAGACAAAAGCAGGCTTGGGTTCAAACTCACTGTTTCATTTGCCTATTAAAGCTATACTTTAGAAGTGGCTGGAGTGGAAGTGAACAGTCTGGCATATTTTCATCCAGTTTCTTCTGCTTTCTCCTCCAAACAGCTGCCTCACGTTATGAGCTGAGGAAGAACAAGCAGTGTTTAGCCACACACCATTTAATGAATATCGGAGGCTCATTGTTTTCTCTGTTGGAGTCTGCATCACAGAAGGTTCATAGCATTTAATTTGGAAAATACACCTACAGGGTGTAGGTAACTGGTAACTAGGTCTGGATTGGTCCCTTGCAGAGAACTCAGTGAGCTGCATTGCAAAATAAAGTATGGGATTTTTCCTTCATTCCTGGGCAAGAAAAGTTTGCCAGTACTGTGGCTTCGTTTTTGTGGCTTACTTAATTTTTCTCCTGATGAACCTGTTGGAGAGGCTGCATGGTAGATTAAATGGAAGGGTTTGCAGCTTCTTCTGGCGAAAGGATGGCTTGGGAGATACTGCTTTTTTTAGGAAAGAAATATAATACACTCTGGTTCTCTATAAACCCAGAGGTCAGTTAATTGACAGTCCCATGAGACAAGTTGCCATGGAGATCAGGTGATTTAGTAGCTCACAGAGAAAGGCTTAGTCACATATAACTGTGAAATCCTGAGTGTGGTGGCGAAAATGCAAACACAGAGTGAAGTCTAGATGTAAAGAAAAAAAAAGTAATTCCTGGAGCACAATCTACTTCTCTGGAATTCAGAGGAAGAAGAAATGCTGATGAACTTTTTCAACATTTGGACAAATGCTGGTATAGTGTACATATGTCCATTTGATGTCTTCCATGGCAAGAAAATACACTTTAGGAAGCGGGAAGACCTGCCTCTGCACTGGCCTAGGAGCAGTAAAGTCTGATGGTTGTTGCTTCCTTCCACCCCCGTGGTCTGTACCAGGTCCTGTCCCAACCAGAGAGGGAAATCCCTGCTTTCTTGGCCAAGAGTGGCCACTCAGGGTCTGAAGCGGGCTTATATTTCTTTCTCTCTGGTAAGTGAGTGGGAAACTTCACAGAAGGGTCACATTATTGCGGTGGTTCGGCCCTGGCTGGATGCCAGGCATCCACCAAAACTGCTCTATCACAGCCTCCACAAGTGGACAGGGGAGAGAAAATATAACAAAAGCTTTGTGAACTGAGATAAGGACTGAGAGAGACCACTCATTAAATACCAACACGGGCAAAACCGACTCAAATTTGGGATATTAGCTGAATTTATTACTAACAAAATCAGAGCAGGATAATGGGAAACAAAATAAATCTTAAAAACAACTTTCCCCCACCCCTCCTTCCTTCCCAGGCTCTACCTCCTCCTCCAGCAGTGCAGTGAGACAGGGAGTGCGGGTTATGGTCAGTTCATCACAGGTTGTTCCTGCTGCTGCTCAGGGAGAGGAGTCCTTGCCCTGCTCCACCGTGGGGTCTCTCCCATGGGAGACAGTTCCCCACAAACTGCTCCAACGTGAGTCACTTTTCCGTGGCAGGTAGTCCTTCAAGAACAGGTTGCTCCAGTGTGGGTTCCCCATGGGGTCACAGGTACTTCCAGGAAACCTGCTCCAGCATGGGCTCCTCTCTCCATCCTGGAGGCTGCTGGCATTGGCTCTGCTGGACATGGGGGAAGCTTCTGGCAGCTTCTCAAAAAAGCCGCTTCTGTAGCCCCCCACTACCAAAACGTGGCTGTGCAAACCCAATGCAACTATTAACATAACACAAAAAAAGTGGGCAAAAGGACTGAAAACCTGAGAATAGGCTAAATAGAGCACTTGCTTCAGTACTAAAACCTAAAAATGGGAAACAAACTTTCCCGAATGTCTTCATAAACTGGGAAAAAAAAAAAAAAAAAGGAAATAGAGTTTTTTCAGGGAAAATTTTGTAAAGGATTATATTACCACCCTGAATCTTTCACAAGTCACTCAGCACAATTCAAATTTTTGTGTGGAGACTGAGTAATCTTTACTTCATGCTATTACCAGAACTTCTCGGAAGCAGCTGTCCCTGAATTTCTGGTGCTCTTTGTAACAGAAATTGGCATTTCACTCACCTCTTTGAGTACAGAATTTATTATTGTTTCCCTAGGACTCAAAATGGACTGTCCAAGATATCCCTATATCTCTTCACAAGTGCTCTGCAGAGATCATAGATGAAAGAAAGGTGTGAAGAAGAAAAGCAAGGAAGTAAAATAGAACATAAAGCAGGTCCTTGCCTGATGTGCCTATTATTTTGAGTTACAATTGGAATAAAACCTAAAATGTAATTTCTCTGTCTCCTTATGAAGGGAAGTAATTTTTTTAATTTTGAAGTTTTGACAGCAGGGACAGCAAAGATTGCATGTCAGGGAAATTTTTTCCTTAGCTCAAACTTCCTTATCAAAGGAAGGGTTTAGTTTTTACATATTTTCAATTTTTATTCCATTGCAGCCAAAGTTATCTTGCTTTTTTTTTTCTTTTTAAATTTCTGACTCCTCCTTTTCTCCATTTTCCTTGAGGTTTTTACATCCCTAGCACAAACTGAATTTATTCAGCTGTGATAGAATGGTACAATTCTCAATTCTGGCATCATAATCTACCTTGATGTTTGTAGCAGTATGTGAGCAGGTGATGGAGTTTCTAAGAGCGGAGCTTCCTCATTTCGTTCTTTTGAGGCTGTTGGAAGCAGCTTTTTGGGTGGAAGCAGCAGAATTTGAATTAATCTGGCAAGCACTGCTACCCTCCTAACAGGAGGATTGTAATTAATTCCTGCTCCAAGCCTGGGAGTGACTTTGGGAGACTGGAAATGGCAGCTGGAAAATGTGGAACTATTAAAACACATGGCACTGCAAGGAACTATAATTTTATTAAACTATTACGCACCAGCAGCATGGGGAGCAGTGGCCAGGATTTGTTGGGAGTGAGAGGCTCAAACCACTCAGTAGGAGAGATCATAGAATTATAGACAGGTTTGGGTTGGAAGGGACATTAAAGATCATCCCGTTCCAACCGCCCTGCCACGGGAAGAGACACTTTCCACTGGGCCAGGTTGCTCAGAGCCCCACCCAACCTGGCCTTGAGCTGTGGGAAAACACTCGCTGGCATAAATGTAGGCATGCCCTGACATGTAAGGGTGTGGAGGAGAGTGGAGTGCAAGAAAGCTTTTGATTTTCCCTTCCCAAGCCATTTACACCTTGGAGTCTCCTACTGGAGCAGGCATCAGGCAGTAGAAGGGTGGTCTGATTACTCCATTCAGCTGGACACAGCTCTCCCAAGTGCTTAAAGAAATGTCAATAAGCATAAAAGCTCATATGGGGCAATAAGGTGCTAAGGAAATAATTGCTCTTACATGCCATCTTCATTGTTCCCTGCTATCAAAACTTCAAAATGAAAAAAATTATTTCCCTTCATAACAAGACAGAGAAATTACTAAGTTCAGCTTTCCATAGAAGTTTTGGGATCTTTTCTATATAATCCTGAGTGTTTCTCTTCAGGTTTGGTTGACAAGTGCAAACTTTGTCTATTTGGGAGAAAACTCTGACTGGACTGTCACAGTACTGGAGAGCAGCACAGAAATTTTACTAATTCTAGCTGTCTTATTATAACTTTTTTTGCACTGCTTGTATCATTCCCACAGGTAAAAAAATATGATCACGGAGAATAGGAACTATTACATAAAGGGAAAGGAAAGCAGATTTAAAAAATCATCTAATAATAATGACTGCATTAAACTAGCTTTCACACACAAACCCACTACTTTAGCTTTTCAGTGATGAAAAAAAGAAAGGAAAAAAGGAAAATGACATAAGAAATGATGATGCATTGGGCATCCACTGAGGCTGAAATCTCCTTCTCTGGAATCAGTGGGAGAACTTCAACTGCTGCAGGTGTTAGTAGCTTTATAATTAGACACTGAAATATTTTCTTAAATAAGAGGGGCAGTGATACAGACACACTTAAATGGCTTCAAAAATCAGAAAGGGCTTGGTATTCTTGTGACCAGCAATGCATTGGGATTTGCAAGAGTAGATTTGCCTGGCTTATGGTTGAGTTATGTTAAACAAAAAATTCCACAATCTATATTCAGTGAATCACAGAGGAACCATGTAGTACTGGGGAGTGACCTATGGAATGACTGCAAAAAGTCTGACCCAAGGATTTCCACCAAAGCAACAAAAATATCAAATGGCATGAAAATAATGTTCAAAGTTTAGCCTAATTTGTATCATGAATAGACATCAGCCAAAGGCACTGCTAAAATTTCTTTTGTTTTCAAAGTTGTGGTGGTTCTCAAATAAAAATGCTCTAAAATATTGCTTAGAATACAGTTTGCACTGCACATAAAAGACATAAACATTCAACACTGAGACTGAAAAACTGTAATTCTATAATTCTGAAGGTCAATCGTACACAATGAACAGTGGCAGCAAAACAAAGTGAGCAAAAGTAAAACAAAGTAAAAAGGAAACCTACCAAAAGCCTCACAGCAAGAGACGCTTGTGTGACTCCAGTATCTGCAACTGGGCATAGCTGGATTAAAAAACTGGCAGATTTTTTAATCTGCAAGTGGAAAAGGATGTGTTTTAATTGTTCCTTTAACAGGCTGCAAGCATCCTTTAATGAAAGTAACTATAGCAAGGATTGCTAGAATTCAATTAGCCACAACAGGTGTATGCTAAAGATCTTCAAACCACAGAACACAACATGGTCCTTCAGAGTAACTGGCAAATTACCTGCTAATGACTGCTGTCAGGAAAACCCAGCTGGCAGGAATGCCCTGGAAGTGCCAGCATTGCCAAGGCTCTATCTGCAGGAAAGTAATGGGAGGTGCAAATGTTAAAATTGATGCAGGTTAATGACAGACCCAGTGGCAATGGACCAGATTGCCTTTTCTCTCTGGTAACCCCAGGGAATTCCATGCAGTTTCTGAACAATATTATCTGGCAGCCTTACTAGTGAACTTGAGGTAGACCTGAATGCTTTTGTTATCTGGAAAAAAACCTTGGTGATGGCAGTGATGAAGTCCAGTGCATCTCCACCTAGGAGAGAATCACATCTATCATATTTATGGCTGTGAATGAAGGAAGAGATGGGTTCTAAAACTAGAACAGAGAACTTATCTTATAAAAACTCATAGTGTGCAACTTCTAATATTTTCTTACTTAGAGGAGAGAAGAATGATAGAAAGCCAACAGCATAAGTGATTTGAGATGTCCTGGAAATTGTGTGATACCATATTTACACGTACTATTTTCATACAAAGCTTAATGGTATTTATTGTTCTAAAAATTAAGATTCTGTGCTTTTGGACCAAGACAAAGATCTCAGATCACTTATACTGAGGAGAGCGATTTTTACATGGGCAGATAGGGATAGGACAAGGTGGAATGGTTTTAAAATAAAAGAGGAGAGATCTAGACTAGACGCTAGGAACAAATTTAACGTGAGCACGGTGAGGCACTGGAACAGGTTGCCCAGAAAATCTGTGGATGCCTTATCCATGGAAGTGTCCAAGGCCAGGTTGGATGGGGCCCTGAGCAACCTGATCTAGTGGGAGAAATCTCTGCCCATGGCAAGCGGTAGGGGAGTGGGCAGTGGAGTGGCACTAGATGATCTTTATGGTCCCTTCCAAGCCAAGCCATTCTATGACAACTTTTTTTTAAAAAAAACCAACTTTTTCAGTTTGTGAGACAAAATCTTGGATATGTCCATCCAGACAGTACTCATACAGGCAAGTACAGAATGTCCTATTCTTTAAGCTACTCTCAGGACTCCTTACAGGCCCAAATCATTTCAGTTTCTCAAGACTGGCCAATGGCATGCTTACCTAAAGTTAAAAGCAAAGATGTGATTTTAAGAGACAAAAATAAATATATAAAATGTGTTACATGCATAACATGTGTTCATTTCCTCTATCTTCTGATTCTTAATTTTAAAGACAATGCTATGAAAGATTGAAAGTTTTGAGCCATATCTGATGACAAGAGTTATCGGAATGGTTTAATTCGTCTTCTGCAGAGATTTTGCTTTTCTCAGTAGCAAGCACAGAAAAAGAAATTGTTGAGATATCAAAACTGCAGAACCCTCAAAATATTTTTAACGGGTGACAGAAGAGTTCATGCTGTCTTATTTCACTGAATTCTGCAGTTTATGGAGAAATTTGAGAAATATTCTGAAAGCCTTTTTGAGAGGATATCAACACTTCTGTATGGAAAGGAAATTGCTATAAGCTTCAGAGTTCTGGATATTGAAATGACCCAGGTTATCATATGAAGGTGCTCTTTAACCATTAATCTTTTCTGTAAGGCATAGACTGGGATTTCTTAAACGGCTTTTTCAGCTCACTGAATTCATCAGCAGAAGCCAATAGACTTCAATGAGGACAAAGAGAGAACTGCTGCTGAGTGCTTTTAGAAACCCAGCTTCTACTCTTGTTTGAAGTAAATAAGTGTTGATTAATCTTAACAGATTGATGATCTGCAGGCAGTTTTATTAAAGACCATATGACCCATTTCATTTCTGTGTAGAAAAGCCAATGTGAAGTGAAAAGTTTTCAACTGAAACTGAGGCCAAGTATGTCATACTTGTTTGTTGTTCGATTAAGAATATGGTGGGCAATGGTTTTAAGTCGAAAGAAAAGCAAGAGTAAAAGGGTGACAAATGGGTAGTAATACAGAGATTTAAGACTTGTGCAGCTTTTTCATCCTACTGGTATTCAGCCACACTTAGAATATTTGAGAAAGATGACTGAAGTGACTTTATTTTCTGGATAATAGACTGATTAAATAACATTGCAAAGACCATTGAAAAATGCAAAGATATTTTACTGCGCAATGGAGAGGAAAAGGCATTCCTTCTGAAATAGCCACAATCCTGATCTTTACAAATCTTTACAAGTTCCACTCAACAGTGGTGAAAACTTTGCAAGGATTGCATGAAGCTGCATGGGATGTGTGCGGTTTTGACCTTTTCCAGATGACAAGTGCCCACCAAAACTGCTCTATCACTCCCCTTGTCAGCTGGACAGGGGAGAGAAAAATGTAGCTAACGGCTTGTGGCTAGAGATAAGGGCAGGGGGAGATCACTCAGCAATTACCATCACAGGCAAAACAGACTCAGATCGGGGAAATTAGTTTAACTTATTATCAATCAAATCGGAGTAGGATAAAGAGAAGTAAATCAAAATCTTAAAAACACCTCTCCCTCTCCCCATCCTCCTTTAGGCTTTATTTGTAGTTCTCTCTACCTCCTCCCTCTCAGTGGCGCAGGGCGATGGCGAATGAGGGCTGCAGTCAGGTCATTGCACGCTGTCTCTCCTGCTCCTTCCTTCTCAGAGGGAGGGAGGACTCCTCACTCTCTTCCTTTGCTCCAGCATGGGGTCCCTCCCATGGCAAATCGTCCTCTATGAACTTATCCAGTGCGCGTCCTTTCCGCAGGCTTCAGTTCTTCTTGAACTACTCCAGTGTGTGTCCCTTCCATGGGGTGCACTCCTTCAGGAACAGGCTGCTCCAGTGTGGGTCCCCCATGGGGTGACAAGCCCTGCCAGCAAACCTGCTCCAGTGTGGGCTCATCTATCCCTGAGTCTTCAGTTCCTGCCTGAAGCCTGCTCCAGTGTGGGCTTTGCATGAGGTTACAGCCTCCTTTGGGCACCCACCTGCTTCGGTGTGGAGTTCTCTAAAGGCTGCAGGTGGATCTCTGGTCCCCCATGGACCTCCTTGGGCAGCAGAACAGCTGCTTCACCACAGTCTTCCCCATGGGCTGCAGAGGAATCTCTGCTCTGATGCCTGGAGGATCCCCCCACACCCCCTACTGCTGCTGCACTGACCTGGGTGCCTGCAGGACTGTTCCTCTCGCATGTTCTCACTCCTCTCTTCTCTGGCTGCAGTTTGTTTCTGCACAGTAACTGTTCTCCCCTTCTTAAATCTGTTATTCCAGAGGCACTATCACCGTTGCTGATGGGCTTTTCCTTGGCCAGCAGCGAGTCTATCCTGGAGCTGGCTGGCATTGATTCAGTCAGATACGGAGGAGGCCTCCAGCAGCTTCTCAGACAAGTCACCCCAATTGCCACCCCTGCTACCAAAACCTTGCCATGCAAACCCAGTATGATGGGTCAAACTTGGAAGGCAGCAGAAGCAAGAGAAAAAATGGGAATGTGCTTGTAAGCAAAGACAACTAATATGCCTCAATCTTCAGAAGCACCAAATGAGTTTAAGAATGTGAAATTACTGTTCTGATGAAAAGGAAAAAAACCCAACCCAATTCCACAGTCCTTTGGCCCTTCAAGTCAGGGATATCATCAATGTTAAGACTTTTACGCTACTACTAAAATCCTTTCCCAAACTTACTGATGGCTACTGCAGAGTGAAAACTAGATTTTCTCTTCAATAGGAAATGCTGGTATTTCTGCAGGGCACAAAAGGAGATTAGAAAGTGATGAGACTTTCTTTTTTGATATTTTCCATCAAAACAGAACAAGACTTTCATGAAACGGAACAGTTCATGCTGTCATTTTTTAGCTTAATATTATTTCTGCCATCTTCCTAGAGTTTATTGGAAAATATTTCTTTTCTAGCAATTTCATCATTAATTTGCATCTTTGTTGCTGCCTTGTCTCAAGAAAGGTGGAATTCAGGTGTATGTTGGAGACTGTATCTCTGCTGGTGCATCTGCAACTGCATAACACGCAGGACATCTGGTCCTACCAGATCAGAGGTTGAACCGTCCTGTGCTTTCTAAGCCAGGGACCAGAGAAAATGTCAGTGCCTTGAGAAAATACTCTATCAAAAACAAATGCAAATTCAAGTAGTTTAAACTTTACTATTACAATTTTTATATTGTAGTGAAAATATCAAAGTTGGAATAGTGCCAAGTGTAAAAGTGGGTCTGAAAGAAATTTCCTACCAACGATACTACCAAAATACTGTGTGACCGAGAAATTTGAGGGTACCAGATTTTTTTCCACAAGTTGTGATTCAAATTTTTGTTACAGGGCTGCAACATCTTAGTCAGCTTAATTTTCAGGTCATTAATGGTGCCCTGTGCTGCTTTCCAATCACAATACACATATTCATTGGTTTATATGGCAATTTAGATCTGTTCATTGAAGTTTTTAAGCATAAATGTAGTGTCATTTGAATGGGTCTTATTTCAACTGAAATTTCTGGGTTACTTCCAAAGTACAAATTTCCCCAATTTAAACTAGCAATTCCCCAGTAGACGGACCATAAAAACTCAGCTGTGTTCCTCCACTATATCTAGATTTACTCTAGTAATTACATTGGCCTAATTTCTTTTTTATTAAACTCAAATAGAAAGGAAATAATTAGATCTGATAGCTATCATGTAAGAGAGTATGCTGAGGGTGAAGTAATTAAACTGTAATTGTAGTAAATTACGTTTTTCATTAAAATTATAAGAAGTCTGTTAAATGATTAGCTAAAATGTTTAGGGTATTTGAAGTCCATTCAGCTTTTGGATTCTGTAGGCAGATCAGAGGAATTTAGTCTGTGAAAGTATGTTTGGATACTGCACTATCTCATGCTATTAATACCAAATTGTTTCCCAGCTAGTTTGGTTCTCCCAAGTATTGTTCATTATTGATAGTGGTACAAATGTGTAAGATAGTTTTCCAAAGATGAAATGGAGCTGCTGCACTCTGCAATCTAAAACCTATCTGGATATTTACAAACAATCTCAGTGGCTCATTTACCTCAGGAGAATTCTTTTCTTTATATAAAGTTAATCCCTTTATCTGTCCTGCTTTCAGAACTATCTCCTGCAGAATTGCTATTGCAAAGAGATGCTTGTCTGCTTTGAGTGGTATGATGCTACACCCTCAGTGACTCTGCAAGTGAGCTGTGACTGTGCCTCAGTCACACTGGTCACTGTAGAACATGCCTGAATACCCTGTTTTGGTTTTTGGTTGGTTTTGCTCTTTTTTGTTGGCTTGCTTTTAGTTTCCACTGAATTCACAGCAAGTTCAGCTAACAGAAAAATAACCCAAGTACTGTGTTTAGAGCAGATAATGAATCTCCTAAAGAACATTAAACCACCAATCTCCAGGTCACTGGAAGTTCTTTTCTACATGAGGTGAACATGTAGAAAGGTAAAAAAAACCCAACACTCTCCAGGGAGTTGCATGCATCAGGTAATTTTTTGTGTAAATAATTAAAATCTTTTCTGATGGCAACAATGGTTACAGGGAAAATGCTGACTCTGTAAGAGCAAGTATTCCACAGCTGCAAAACATGATAGACAAAGACTTTGAGCATAAACCCTCCTGGTACAGTCTGCTGTAGACAACTGAAAAAGCCATGGCACTGCACAGACCACATGGAAAGAAAGAGGGAAATGCTTTAGAAAGCGTTAGCCTTGGAAAAGAAGTAAAGTTTGTCTCAAGAAGGACCTTCTTAACAAATTTGGAAGAGACATGTCTTAAGGGTAAGCTGAAAGCAGCCAAAAAATTACTTCATGGCATGAACGTACAAATAGACATTCACCTTTAGAACATCCTAAGGAGCTGTAAAAAGAACTATTGCTTGACAGGGGGTGGGAAGGTGGGTGGGGGCTGGGGTCAAGCCTAAGGTACTAAAAGGATCAAGGAATGAAGAGATTTTCTATAATTCAAAGTTGATGAGCTAGTTAAGAGGCTGCATTTCTGTCTGGGACCCTTGGATGTGGACTGCCTTACTGGAAACAGCCAGCTGTGTGCCTCCTCCACTTAGCTAGAAAAAAACCCAGTTAATTTCTAGGCTGCTGAATAGGAGGCACTCTAATGGCAAAACTCTAGAGGTTCCTTATTTGACCTCTGAGCTATGGCCCCATAGTTTCTTCTGTATTCTTCCAGCATTAAAGCTGCTTTATGCATCATGAAAAAAATCACTACCGGAGGAATGATAAAATGTACAGACTTGTCTTTTAGAGACTATATCTTCTAGACACTATTTCTCTAAAATCACAATTTCAACATTAGTTTGGCTTTTCTAAGGCAGAAAATTGCATAGCATTGCAATCCTGTAAAAGTACCAGGCTTTTGGTCATAGGAGCCTAGTTTTCCCCCTAAGCTTTTCAGAAAGTGAATTTCTTTGTGTGCAACCTCCTAAAACCAATAATTGTTGCTTTGCAGTAGCAAAAAAATGAATCCTTTTTTTTCAGAGGAAAGAAGATCATGCTAAGCCACTGCAGGGTGAAGGTAAAATTGGTTAACAAGAATTCACAAAGGAGAATAATAGCAATGGAGAAAACAACCTTCTTAAAGGATACTTCAGGGTTCATGTGGTGAGAGCAGGGCTGAGGCTTTTCCACCGTGTTCTACAGATTGTGTGGTAACTTCATCCCTCCTTTGTCACTTGGGCCCCAAGGGCTGTTACAGGCATTGGGAAGGGGGGTGTGTGAAGGTGTCTGGCTGGTTCCAGAGCCTCCTTCCAGTCTGAAGTGCTTAATGTTGATGCAGCAGTGTACCTGGCACAAGTACTCTCGCAAGATTTATATTGGCCGGCTCAGTGAACCTGTGTAGACAACATCCTAAAACTGTCAGCCCGTTCTGTTTCTCTAGCAAACAAAGAATTGGAAAATAAAACTAGGGCCAGTCAAAAATGGGAAAAGCTGTCAATGAAATTTAAGATTCAGTATCATTCAGGAAACACTGAATGAGAGAAAAAAGTCTGCTCTGTTAAAAGAGTATCTTTCAGGCAAAGATGGCTGTTTACTTCAAGGTTCTAATAGTTACATTTAATGTATTTGTATGTATTCATTTATCCTACAACTGTAGAATGTTGTTCTCAGTTAAACACAAGCATTAGATGATGATGCTAATAATCCTTTTGACAATATAAAAGTTTGAAGGGAAAAGGAAAATACTTCCTGGCAGAACTAGGCCAAATTATGGCAGAGTGAGATGAAATAGCAGAACACAAGATATCTGATATCTATGGTGCCAGTTTTTACCCTTTGGGCCTGGAATAATTTTGCAGAGAGTTTAGAGTTGTGTTTCTCCCATTTTTTAAAACTGTATTATACTTTGATATAAGACATTTCGAATTGCTAGCCCTCCAAATTTGAAAGCCACCGTAAATGGGTGACAGAGAAATGTCACTCTCACATTCTTATAGTTCCCTCTGCCATTGTTATTGCTTGGTAAAAATTAAAAATCTTTGATGAAAAATAGTTTTAAGCTTTTGAAATTAAATGAAGCTTATTAGATCACTATTCCACTGCGCGATAATTTAATCACAAATGCATTCCTTTTGAAGAAGTAGTAATTGGAAATATTATTTTATTTGGGTTTCCATATATTGTGTTATTGTATGAAAAAAATTAATTCCATTTATATTTTTTCCCAAACTTATCTGTAAAATAGCACTAAAGCTTTAAAAAAAACCCACAGAAAACTGGAAGCATTGGGCAGTGGAAAATTTGATTTTTAGGTTTTCCCTACACAGTAACTAGGGTTTCATGCTTGGTCTGATGAATAATTCCCTGCCTTTTTAACACATTTTGGGAAGATTTACCACTCTGAAGAGCTGGATACTGTGGTACAGGGGATCTTAAATTGATTTAAATGAATAATTTAATATTTTAAATGGATTTAAAGAAACACTAACACAAGGCTTTCACATTTCTCATAATGATGAAAGATTTAATAAGTTGGTGTGCTATTCTTTTTTCTCAGTTTTAAAGTTTCATTATATTTCTGTTTCTTTATGACATTTTAATGTCCAAATGACCCAATGCTACTTGTTCAATGATACTTATAAATTGTACAAGCAACAGAAAGGATCTTTCTGAATAATAGAGAAAGATTATCTGTTTCTATGTCAGTGTCAAAATTCAACCTGCCTTCACTAGTGTTAAGATTTTACTGGATGAATCTAACTACATATTTACCACATAGTTTGGTGTAGTCACTGAAAACTGGCACATTTTAAGTTTAAAAAAAATGTGGAATTTTGTTAAGATGGAATTCATGGAGTGATCCGAATATCTTCCTTTTCTAAATGCAACTAGTGTCTGTATTTCTATGTCAGGCAAAAGTTTACTGCTGAGAAATACTACAGTAGATGTTCATTAGTTTTAACTTTTGTTAAATTGTATGTTACTAGTGTTACCATTATATGTTGCTAGTTGTTAGTTCATCTATTTCCATTTCAAATGTCAAAGCATTTTACATAGGAAGATTGCTTTGCCTACTCCAATTTTCTGAATGGAAGCACTGAAGTTTCAGAAATGTGTCAAATTCAAAACGGCCACATGCAGGGCCAGTGACTCTGTATTCAAAACACTGTCAGTCCAAGACTATGATCACAAAATACACTTTAACACCTTTGAAAATTCAAGTGATTTCATTATATAGCAGGGAATGACAAGATTTTATGCAGGGCTTGTCACTGAATGACACTTTGTTCTCAGAATTCAATTCTGCAGTCTGAAGTGGTGAGAGAAGAGACTTTCTCAAGTAGTAACCCTATTAACTTCTCATTTATGCTCTTCAAGTTGAGAAAGTATAATTAATTCAGGGGATTTGGTTTACAAATATCCTGTACTGGGAACAGGAATTTGGGGAAAATTTGCCAGTAATCCTTACTAGGTATTTAGGTAAATGATACTTCTCAAGATTGTTATACCAAAACTATTGTGGTGTTTTCTTTTTAAAAGAAAACTTTTGGCATGTATGTGACATGCTTCATATATTAGTTTTTTCCTGGAAGTCTTGTCTGTGTCCTCCTCATGTATTTACTTAAAGATCAAGAGGTTTGCTAAGAATTTGGGATAAAAGCACCATTCTTCCATTTTCAAACCTTTTTCAAAGCAAATATTTTGAATACTTTTGAGATACTTTAACTTCTGCAGATCACATAAAGTTCTTTCCTATCACACCAGAATGTCCTTGCTGTCTTGAGAATGTGTGTTTCTTTTCTTAATTACTTTCGCACAAGAATTTACTATCTTTGTGAGTAGCCTGGGTCTGCACCTTTCAGCAATCCTTTTCACTTGGCTTAGGAATAGCCTTAATCACCTCAAAACGAAGGCTTCAGTGAGCATTTCATAATTAGAAACTATCTGAAAGGCTTAGGGAGGTGAGGGGAGAGAAAATATCAAAACTTTTTCTTCTCCCATGAGTGCATTTTATTCTCAAACTGCTGAAGTCAGGAGCTCTGTCTATGTAAACTATCATGAAAAACATCTGTCTCATGCATGAATGTTGCCATGCTGGTGTATGTGACAGAACAAATAAAATGTCCCCAAAGCTCTGAAGTGGTTATTTACAACGCTCATTTAACAATAAGTTAATCCTTAAGACAAGGGTGTAGCGATTGTAGTGAACAGCTGGTGCTTGTGGTATTTACAAAAGAACTTCAGAATAACATGTTCTGTCAAGAGCAATCTGATATACACACATACACAGAGAGGGGTTTCATTTATGTGTCAGGTTACGACACAGACAACCACCTGGAGAGCAATGTTCACCTATCAGTCGGCTTAAAGCTGTCAGTGAATAAACTCTTTGCGGGGGAAATTTAAAAGGATGGCTGTGGAAGAGCCTCAGATTATTAAGGGCTTGGAACCTAAACCTCATTAAATCAGGAGCTTTAATAAACTAGACAAGCAAAATATGTAGAAAGCAGTCTGCTCTGCTCTCCGAGGTGCTATGAACAGTGACTTGATGTGCTTTTCAGACCTAATGCTCTAAGCCAGACAGATGAAAAGACTCCGTTTCCAGGCCTGGCGCCTTGTCCTCCTCTGCCCTGGTTGCGAGCCATGTTCCTGGCAGCCTGGTCAACGCAAGGTGCCACAATGGTATCAGCAGGCACGGCTGAGCCCTCAGGTCAACCCCTGAGTACAGCATCATGGTCCCTTGCAATGAAAGAGTTTTTGCAAAGATATGTTTCCCTCCACACACTTATGTCAGCTTTAGAAAAACTATTGCCTGGATTCTCCTCCAAAAAACTGACTGAAAGAATTGTGTCTAGGTAGGTCAGAGATACCGATTCTGTAAGACACAGTCAAACTGTGATTAGTACATCTTAGTCTTCGTAACACTTTTCCGGTGTCCATACAATACCTTTTTATTTCTTCACAGTGGTTATAACTCCATCTTGCAAGGAAATTATGGGTGTGCTGTCACTCTCCTTGCTTCTGTCAAGCCCCATATGGCACACGGCCCAGGAAAAAAGCGGGTCCCTAACCATATGCTCCGGATTAGGTGTAACTGCTGCCTGGAAAAAGGCTGTGTGCTTTTGCACAGTTGTGTTCGGGATACCTCCTCCCACCCGTACTCAAATGTGTCATGGGGCAGGACACGTCAAATAAGCTAGGATACAGACTGCCTTCTCCTTGCACAGCTGGCTCCTTGCATCTTGTGCATGGGCCAGAGGAGCCAGAAATTGGCACCACACTGGACTGGTTTTCTGTTCTGGGACATAAGAACAAGAGATCAGTACTAACAGAGCGGGGTGGTGCTCTGCTGACCTACCCTCCATTTATGTTTCCTGAAAAAACACTACTTAAAAAGCCACAACCCTGTACTGAATAAAAGGCTTTGGGAACACAGATTGTTTCAATTTCTTGCTGAAACCCATCTAGACAGATTCATACTGGGCACTAATGGTCTCGGTTCCTATAAATGAACCTCTGGGGAATGAGAAAGATGTTCTCAGAGAACAAGCTTCAGACTAATTTCTCATCTAGAGCCAAGACTGAGTGACGGAAAGGCTCATTTTCCAGTTTAGATATCTTCAATCCCTAGTGAGCAATTGTGGCTCTAAGTAAATCAAAAGGCATATTATTAACAGGTTGAGTAAAAGCAGAACTCTACAGCCTGTAATATAATATCACAAATGACGTAATTTTGAAGAATTAAAAATTCTTTATTCTTTAGATGACAGCAAAAGCTTTTTTATCTGTCTTAATAGGAGATAATTAAATCATCTGTCTCCTGCTGCAGAAAATAAGCTGCTCAGACAGAAGAAATGGAACCATTTACAGGTTCTTTAATAGTGTTTAATGTCTAAATATTGTATAATAGGGCTGTGGCTGAAGCAGCTTTGCTGGGAATGACCTGGGATCCTTGTGGACAGCCAGCTGACCATGAGGCTGCAATGCATCCTTGTGACAATGGTGGCAAGCAGCATCCTGGGCAGCAGAAGGGGGATCATTTCTAGCAGGTCAAAGGAGGTGATCCTTCCCCTTTATTTGGCACTAGTGAGGAGCATCTGGAATGCTGGGTACAGTTCTAGACTTCTCAGCTCAAGGGAGACATGGATATACAAGTCACTCTAGCTAAGGGCCACAGAGATAACAAAGGGCTTGGAGCATCTGACATATGAGGAGACACTGAAAGAGTTGAGACTGCTCACTCTGGAGAAGAGGAGGTTCAGGGGGAATTTTAGCAATGAGTATAAATATCTGTTGTGGGGACTAAAGATGACAGAGCTGAGCTCTTAGTGGTATTCACTGAGGGAACAAGGGACAGTGAGCTCAAATTGAAATACAGGAGGTTCTGTCTGAACACACCGACATATATTTTTACTGTAAGGGTGGTAGAACGTTGGATCAAGTTCCCCAGAGAGGTTGTGAATCTATTGAGAGATTCAAAACCCAACTGGAAACGGCCCTGGGCAACCCCCTCTAGCTGAGCCTAGCTTAAGCTCGGGGAGTGAACAAGCTGATCTCAAGATGTCCCTTCAAAACTCAATGGTTCTGTGATTTCTTTTCTGTGCATCTGCATGGAGATATCTATGTAGGTCCAGGATCCAAATAAATATCATAGAACTTTTATTATTAGCTCAGGAAGAATATAACAAGTGTATCACCAAAACCCTTTCCTGGCTTTTTTTTTTTTTTTTAGAGTATTGCTTATTCCTTTCCTTTAATGCTTGGGAAGATACACTGCTGGAAACTGTCTATTATAGCTTGGTTTGGCCAGGTTGTCAAGTAGTTTTAATGTAGTGGTTCATTGCTGTGAACTACATGCTTCTGGAGGGAGGAAGAATGTTTTAGGAAGGCAATGTTCAGCAGAGTGACATTACTTTTTATAAGTACCATATCCTTTAGTCCCTTAAAGGATTTAGAAGGATTTAGAGCCCAATACTGCAGCTTGAAGCATGCATTGGAGAGGAAGCAGGCAACTAAAAATACATGGAGATGGAATAATGAGAGGCAGTTGGTTCTGCATTTGGTTTTCTCAGATCCTTCACTTTACAAGAAGCACATAAATACCATTTAGAGAAGCTTTTATTATGAAAAAAAGATGTCACTTTTCTTCTTGATGTTTCTGTACCCTCCAACTTACACCAACAGTGTTTCTCTGGTTTCTCTTAACTCCAGAGCATGTTGATAGAGCCTTCTCCTCTAACATCTGTAAGAGCTTTACTTTAGAGAGTGTTGAAACACACATTTATTGGGAAGATGAGATTCAGACTAGGCAGAATGGCTTATATCCAGTGATGGAGTGCAGCCTGACATGAACATCCTGACAAGTGCTGCAATAGACCACAAGCACAATCAAGAAATCCTTCAATTCTTTGATTACCAACATTTTTCTTATCCTCCAATCGTACCTCTCTATCTTGTCTATAAATCATGAGGCCTGAAAAGAAAGAACTTGCTGGATAACTAGTGACTATCATGCATATTATCTACTAACTAGAGTAATCAGACATCCAGGGTTTAAATGTCTCGAATCATAATACAGTTGGGTGAGCAATTTAAAGGCATTTAAATTGTGAAAATACTTGTTTTACCTCTGAAAATATCAGATTCAATAGATTAATTACAACCTGTAAGCACAATCAATCTGTTAAGAAGCCTTGCCATGCTTCTATTTCATTGTTCATCTGCTCCTCTCAGGTACCACAGAGCTTTCACCACACTGCTGCAATCAATATGTTGATGAGGATAAATAAACAATAGTGTGTAAAAATAATCTGCAGTCCCAGTCCTTGCAATGCTTTTAAGGTAATTCATTATAACAGTTCATTACAACAGTTTTTACCTTCAGGTGGCAGTACTTTCGGAGTGAATGGCAAATGTCTTCACTCAATATTTACAAAGAAAATATGCAGTTAACCCAGTAAATCCATGCAGGAATTCCATTCATTCCTGCTGCTATAGGGTAGATAAATAGGACTTTGGTTAATTCCAAGTTTGTTTCCCAAATGGAGAGAGAGGCAGCAATGCAATGATCAACCTCCTTTGCTTCTAAACTTGCAATAAGGTTCATTAAAAAACCAAAGATCATCATAAAGCTTGTGTACTCAGCGATTTTTTTAAGGTTTTCTAAGATCACATGTTCATGTCAACGTGTTTTTAGAGGTTTTGGTCAGGTCACTCATATTGGCTCTGTAAGGTTGTATTTCTTCAGAAGAAGACGATGAAATTGTTTTTCTTCAACCGAAGAGCAGCATTACAATGGGTCTTTCAACACCTGCAGGTTGTTCATGGTGCATCCAGGACACTGGGTCCTTCAGAGACATCATTACCTACCATGGTGAATCACTCCAGGCTCTGACCAGTCAAGCTGCTTTATCTTCTGTCTTTTAGATCACAAGTTTCATTTACATAAAAACGTGTTAAACATCAAGCTTTCTGTATATTTTTCATAAAACAAAGTAAATTGTGATCCCCAACTTTAATTTTCTGTAGCAAAGGCCTTTTGGGAACCATCTGCTTCAAATGTGTCCTTATCATAAGCATAATGCTTGCAAACACAACTCTTAGGAAGCTTTTTTGCACATGCCATTATTAACTGAAAGTACAATTACATGACTGACTTGTTTTCTCTGGAAATCATAATAACAATCGAGTCATGCTTGGTTCCTGGAAACTTCCTGGCTGTGAATTCACCTCATTAAATCTGCCTGTTATTTTACTGTCTGTTAGATTTGGTTTGAACCACGCTGGCCACATTAAAGGCATTTTGCTGTAACTTACTGACATGCTTGGTGCTACAGCAGTGATTCTCATTAATTTGTTCTCTAAGCAAAGACTATTATTTGTGGAGAAAAATAGAAGGCTGTGGTAAATTCACCGTTTATCTTAATGGGAAAGTCCTATTCCTTTCATGTGTATCAGTATTTTTCCAGTAGAGTGCATGGGATCATTTTGGGCATAAGAATTTCACTTGTTCTCAAATCGTGTTCTTCCTCTCTCTCCTTGCACCTGGTATTCCATGAGTCAGTGAGACACTGGGGATCTTCTGATACGGATTGTACATACCTTGCTTCCAACGCCATTCCTCTGGGTCTCATCTAGCCTTCGTGAAATCAGTGATATTACCTGGATGTGAGCTGGGGCAGAATTTGTCCCAGCATGTGTAAAATGTTATGAAGCATTTTACAATCCTTTTGCCCAAGTACTGCTACACTAAAAATCAATTGGGTTGCCTTCTGTAACCATGTGAATTATCGACTGAAAACATATGACAGCCACCGAAATCTAGGAAAACCTATTAAAAATTCATCAGTCACTTCTAACCTTTCTTTCCCAGTACATGGACTGCAGCAAGACCTTGTGCAAGAATATAATAGAAATGTTATTCCTTAGCTCTTCTATTTGTTTCTGTTGACCTCGAATGTGGTTATCATACTTGAATGAAGAACAGAAATATTTATAGTAAATAGAAAGAGACATCTTTTTGGCCTTTTGATGCAGGAAGTTTGGTTCATCATAAAAAATTACAGTTATTACAACATCTTCACTCTCAGTGTTTAGGGGACCATGAAGTCCTGCTTTAGTGTCATTATTTAAGGAATGGAAGAGAAAAATTACTTTATGTCTTACTGTAAGGAAGAAAAAAGCAATACTGCTTAGTTTGTAAAGAAGGCCTTTCCTGGTATTTCTATCTAAATGCAGATTTTCAGTTTTCATCTCTGTACAATCTATGTAAGAAATCTCTCAAGACAAAGATGCTGAAAAGAAATGAATATTTAAATTGAAAAGTTTTTTTCTAGAAGGAAGATAAATTTCTCAAGTAAGTTCTGCATTACTTTAGCAACGAGTTGAGTTTTCTTTATCTCTGGGTAGCACTGAAAATTTGCAAAAGATGAAATAGGGGAAAAAAAGACAAGCATAGGATTGTGTTTGAAATATGATTCTTCATTCTTGTTTTGTCTACTTCTGCAAGCACAAAAGCAGAGAACTCCTTCCAGCATTTAAACGAGACAGACTCATTTTCCCTGAGGTTAGTATTTCTTCCAGTTATGGGATAGCTAGTATAAGTAACTGTTTAAATTGCTCTCCATTTGTGTAGGGATTTGGAGAGTAGTTTTACTTTTCTACAAGAGAAAAAAATTAAAGACTCTTGTAGGGTGTAGGGAACTCCAGCAGGAAGAACAAATTTCCAATACAGTGGACTTGACGACACGGTGTTTAGGATCTCTGGATTTGTGCTTTATGATTGTAGTGAAAGGAGACTTCTTCCAAGAAAAAATCAAAACAAACCCATTAGCTAAGTAGAGAATGATTTTGTTTTATCGATTGGTGGATTGACCCTGGCTGGCCACCAGGTGCCCACTAAAGCCATTCTCTCCCTTTCCTCCTCAGCTGGACAAGGGAGAGAAAACGTAATGAAGGGCTCATGGATCAAGATAAGGACAGGGAGAGATCACTCAGCATCAGTTACTCAGTTACATCATTCAGTTAGTATCATGGGCCAAACAGACTTGGGGAAATTAGTTTTGTTTATTACCAATTAAATCAGATTAGAGTAATGAGAAATAAACCCAAATCTTAAAAAACCCCATTACTAACTGCACCCTTATTCCCAGGCCCAACTTCACTCTCAATTTCTCTCCCACTTCTGTCTGAGAGGCACAGGGGTGTGGGAAATGGGGCTACAGTCACTTCGTCACATGTTGCTGCTGCTGCTCCTTCCTCCTCAGGAGCAGAACTCCTCACACTCTTCGTCTGCTCCAGCGTGCGGTCCCTCCCATGGCAGATCGTCCTCCACTGATTTATTCAATGTGAGTCCTTCCCACAAGCTACAGTTCTTCACAAACTGCTCCATTGTGGGTCCCTTCCGCAAGGTGCTGTCCTTCAAGGACAGGCTGTTTCAGTGTGGATCATCTCTGGGGCCACAAATCCTACCAAAAAGACTGCTTCAGTGTGGGCTTTTCTCTCCATGCAGCCACAGATCCTGACAGGAGCCTGTTCCAGCACAGGCTTACCATGTGATCACAGCCTTCTTTGGGCATCCATCTGGTTTAGTGCCCCTCCAGGGGCTGCAGGTGGGTCTCTGCTCCCCCATGGCCCTCCATGGGCTACAGGGGCACAGCTGCCTCACCATGGTATCCACCATGAGCTGCAGGGGAATGTTTGCTCCAGTGCCTGGAGCACCTCCTCCCTGTGTTTCTTCACTGACCTTGGTGTCTGCAGAACTCTTTCTCCCACTCTTCTCTGGCTGCAATTTGTTTCTGCAAAGTAACTTTTTAAATCTGTCATCCCAGAGGTGCTACCACCATTTCTGATGGGCTCAGCCTCGGCCAGCGGTGGGTTCGTCTTGGAGCTGGCTGATGTCAGTTCTGTTGGACATGGGAGAAGCTTCTGGCAGCTTCTCACAGCATCCACCCCTGTAGACCCCTTTTACCAAAACATCACCATGCAAACCCAATACAAATGCAAAGATATAAAAAGAGATTGACAGTGTTCTGAGAAGGAATTTGGAAGGCTTAATAATAACAATACAAATGTTTCTATGTTGTTTTAGGATTTCCTGCAATAGTGCTGTAAAATAATTGCAACTCCACAGAAGAGCTGTTGGGTGGGCTTTTGTGTGATGCCAAGGCCTGGGATCTGGACAGCATCTCAGACAGATTCCACTGAAAAAATCAAGAGCATCTCCATATCCTAGCAGAACAGTACCCTGGAGGCAGGGACTGTTGTAAAGCTGGTATGGTTATGGGAAGATGAAAGTACTATATAAGTTCTGCTTTGCTTGCAAAGACAGAATGTTTTTCTTGAAAAAAACAGCAAATTGCTGAAGGATTAAGCAATTCATTGATATGTGCAGTACCGAGATGCACAGATGGTGCAAAATGTCAGCTGAAGTTATCACTCTTTTGTAGTGGTTGCAACTCTAGTTCTTCCTCTCCGTATTTGAGAATCCAGAGAACACAAACAATGAATATTAAAAGCTTAAGATGAGACACGAGGGTATTACTTCCACCATGATTGATTTCCAAGATAAAACTAGATTTATATTTTTTCAAGTGAAGGTGAGGTGCTTAAAATTTTCTATGTGAAATCTGCAGGCTATCATCCTAAAGGGTTTGTAAGAATTTAGTACTCAGAATAATTTTTCCTTTTGTTAAAAGTACATCCTGTGTCAGTTAATCTAAAAAATCAACAGTTCCTCATAGTTTTGCAGTGTTTTCTTATTTGCTGCTGATGTCTTTGCCTTGGATACTGAGCGGAGAAGCGTGACAAAACCTTCTCCTTTCTATAACACCGCTGCTTTTCTCAGTCCTGCAGGTACTTGTTTTTTCAGGACTAAGGAAAGCTACAAAGCAAGAAGCAACAAAAATATTTCTTGAGACAGAACAAGGTGCATCTCTCTCCTTTAACATGTGGCATCATTGGTGTTACTGATTACATAGGCACTTTCTCTGAGCAGAGGACAGTTTTAAAAATTCGAAGATGCAATATCCTTACCATGGAAATACATACATATTTCTCTGGCTACAGGCATTTCTACCCTTTTATTTTTCAATCAATTAGTAGAAGTAGCATGCACTCAGAACAAGCTGCTGATGAAAGTATCTGTTTAATTATTACAAGAAGGTGAGAGTGAAAATCATGCATTGTCTAACTTGAGGAATTGTCAGGTACTACTTTAAAAGAATTAATCTGGAAGTTCCTGGCTTATGGCATTCACATTAATACCTCAGGTGAAACAGTTTATTAAAGTATCTACACGTGAGTAAGAATATGATGCAGTCTGCACCCCTGAACATTTGTCACCATGACTCAACGTATACAGAGAGGCAGGAGTAGAATGTCTATATATTTACAGTGGGATTACACGCCTAAAAAAATTCAACATGAAATGAGCACTATTTGGCACAACTGTGTTGCAAAGGTGTCCTTAGCTACTCTAAACCATACAGATTTTCCTCATCTTCATATGCTCTCACTGCACATACTTGACTTTGTTAAAATGAAAAAACTGAGCTCCATGCATCTGAAAATTGTCTCTTAAAGGATCTAAGTTGTGCCACTGTTAGCTGATAGATGTTTCCCAGTCTATTTGTAACTGTTCCACTAGGGTTTTTGAGAAGAGATTAAAGCCAATGGTTTAGAAGCCCAAAAAAATCCAGTCTTCACAAATCTGCTGCTGCTGTTCCTAATTAAGGAGTTTCCCGGACTTCGTAACTTTCTCGGTATTTGGCATTTTAGCACCTGCACGTGCACCAATTGTTCTAAATTTTGAGCAACTTGAAATCAGCCTTTACACTTTATCTGGCTGTGGATCCAAGCGAGTAAGCGCTCTTTCCCTGAAAGCGGTGCACCGGCAGGTTTCCTCGTGTCCATCTCCCAGAGCAAGCCTTGCTGCAGTCACTGTGGCAGCCTTGCCGTCCTGTAAAACAGCCTTCCTGTTACCTTTGTCACTCTGCCATGTGATAGCTCAGTGGGAGAGCTTATGTCTGAACTGCAGGGATCCAGAGTCATGCTTGCTTCCATTCCGGGGCATGCTCTCAACTCACTCCAGTGCTCTCTGCTCCGGATCCTTCCACTCACGCTCTCTCCTTCCTTTCAGTCAGTAAGTTCTGCCCAGAAGATGGCAACACATCATGTCAGAGAGAAATATGTGGAACAGGGATATTGTCCTGAGAATTTTTCCGAGTTGTTTACATTGCAGTACTAAAGTTCACGTTTTACATTAGGGCATGCTCAGAATGATATTATCTTGTGCTACTAGAAAGAATAACATAAACTCCATCGCAAAGGGGTATTTTGATGTAATCATGAATCATAGGAATTCTTAGCTACTACTTGGATGCCTAAAAGTGAAATAAAAAGATCGTAGAAATTAGCTATAAAATGAGCACTGATCACTAGCACCATGCAATTTAAATACTGCTTTGTTCTTCCTGTGTTCTCTGTAGGGTCCCTATATTAATAACTTCCAGCGCTGTAACACCAGCATGCAGCTGTCCCAAAATTAATGAATGTACTGATTCCAGTGTGCCCAAGGTACAGAAGTTGTCTTTTATTTTATGACAGAACATTTAAAATTTACACCATCTCTGTAGCAAAACAAATAGTTTCTGCATGAGGTTCCTTTAAAAAATTGGGTGTCATGCTGAAATATCAATAGAGGAGTACCTGTGACCTTTGTCACACATCATTTATTTCATGAAAAAACCCACCCAGCAGCAGATGGCATTTGGATATAAACAGATTTTGAAGTAAAGTGCTTTTGCTTAGTCTGATATACTTAATATATGTAAAGCAATTTTCTTGAGGCAGCACAGTATGGTTCAGAATAACTTGATATTTCAGAAATTTCCAAGTGATAAGCTTCAAATAGATCCCTCATGAATCAGAGGCAGGGTCTTTGCAGAAACCTTGCAGATATCCTAATCCACATAATGAAAGGAAGGAGGGACAGCTGGAGGCTTGAAGAAATTCTGGCTGGATAGTCCCAAAATGGGGAAAAATGGAGATTTCTGACTTCTGACAGAGGAGCAATGTTCCTTCTGTGCTCTCAAATTTGACCCTGTAGTATTAGTAGAGTGCCCTAACAGACAGTGGAAAGGATCAAGCTCCGTTGAGACAAATTCCAGAAGCCTACTGAGCCTGAACCAAAAGCCAGCACCACAAGTGGTTGGTGAGGATGGATGCAGGGAGACAAGCGGGCCTGCTGTCACTGGAGGTTTGGTGCTTTCACATGAAGATTTGCCATGTTGCAGAGGCTGCCAAGCCTTGTCCAGCCCTTTATCTCATGTTTCTCAACATGTGCACCAAAGGCACTAAAGATCCTGTCCAGGGTCATATGGAGCAAATTGAGAGAACTTATAATGAGCTCTGGGAGAAAAAATGAGATGCCACGACTCAGCTGATTTCCTCCTGAATCCTTCAGGTCAAGAAGAAAGGCTCAAATGGGAATGGATGTACCTTGCAAGTTAACAGCTGGGAGGACTGCCAGTATTTCAGACACTTTCAGTGTCTTTGCTTTTTTGACCATGGTGTCTCATTTTATTCAGAAAAGAAACAGCAAACTACTTGTTAGAGGCCTTTCAGTACTTCAAGGGGGCTTACGAGAAAGCTGGAGAGGGATTTTTTACAAGGGCATTCAGCGATAGGACAGGGGGGAAGTCATCAAACATAAAGAGGGCAGATTTAGATTAGCTATTGGGGAGATATTCTTTCTGTAAGAGTGGTGAGGCACTGGAACAAGTTGCCCAGAGAAGCTGGATGCCCCATCCCTGGAAGTATTCAAGGCCAGGTTGGATGGGGCTTTGAGCAACCTGGTCCAAAGGAAGATGTCCCTATCCATGGCAAGTGGGTTGGAACTAGAGGGTGTTTAAAGCCCTTTCCAACCCAAATCATTCTATGAGTCTATGAAAGTAAGAAATGAAAATTCAGAATAAGGTATTTAGCCACAGATCATTAGACAATAACCAGGGAAATACAGTGGAAACTAATGTTGGATATCAGGTTAATAACACCCACATGTCAAAATTACCCCTTTGTTGACTTATATTTGTATGGATTATCACAACAAAAACCAAACAAGCAGTGGAGTTACTCCAAATCTGTCCAACAAAAAACTATCTACCTGAGAACCACATCTATGAACAGCATGCTCAAAGCAGCAAAATCTCCCTCAAACTGTCAGGAAAAGTCCTACATTCTTCTTTGAGTGCAAAGACACTCAGTGTTTTGATAGTACTCTCAATGGTCCAAGCCTTCATCATAGAGAAATATGGCATGGTGTCACGAAGATGTTTATTTTTTTCTAACTGACTCACGATAGCTGAAATGAAAAGCTGACATCAAATAGTTTTTGTAGAGGAATTACTTTTGTGTATGCTCTTTTTGCACTTCACACATTTTGGAAAACCCTTCTCAGAACAAAAATAATCTTTCATAGGCACTTCATGGCTTTTGCCTGTTAATCTGTTCTAGGCCATTAAGGGTTATTAGTAATGAAATAATCAATGTTACTGAGACAAAGACAAAATAATTTATTGATTTTTGTACAATATGGAATATAAGATCACTGCCTGCAACAATATCTACTTCAAAGCACTAGAGAAAGTTTGAGGTGTGTTTGAGAGTTCTGTGACTTGGGAAAAGACCAACAAGATAGAGCTGCTAGTCGTTCTCCAACAAGGTGATGTTAGTAAGTGTCAGCTTTGTCCTATGCTAGAAATTACATTGTTTGTTAGAAACAATGGTAAGGAAAACAATGTCAATACCATACTCAGGTTAATCAATTCTCCCCTAAAAGCGGCAGGAAAAGAAAAGGCAATTTGCTAGTGGGAATTGCCATGCCCTCAGAATTAGTATGTACAGCTCCATCTTTTGGTTCTTTCACTCCAAGATCATTACATTTACATCTGGACAGCAAAAAAAGGAAGACTTATAAATCATACATGTTCATGGACTTAGGCATTTCCTCTTGTCAGGAATGGCAAGTTTTGTAAGCTATTTGAAAGGCACGTCAAGTTAACGAAATAACTATCAGTTTTAATTAGCACTCCTGCAAGCTGTAATGCTCTCTTACCTGAAGCTGAGAGACATCAAAAGATATGAAATTCTTTCTTGCCTTTGATGTTTTTTCCCCACCTAGAACACTTCTTCTCTCATCCATGCAATCCTTATGCCCATTTCATAAAGCAAATGAAGGACACTGATTGGAACCAGTCCTTGGTAGTGATGTACCTAAAGGGTCATGAACTGAATTACTGCTAAGAAGAATATTTGAATACAATAAATAACAATATTGTCCGCATGGCTTTGGCTTGGTTAATTCTCAGATGATCAGTCATGAGGAGAACACATTTTCAACATACTTGCATTCAAAATGGCACGCATTTAGATACAGACAAGGACACAAATACACACAATTATTTGCTGTAGCTTTTGAGGACAGAACCCAAAGATGTGTTTTTCATGTGTCTAAAGGGAGAATGAAATGCAAGTTGATCCAAACATGGATGTGAAGCTACCATAAAAATTTCTGTAATGAAATTTTTCAATACTATGTGGTTTTACAGATGTTTGATATTGCAATACACATGTATTTGAAAAAAACCCTGAAGAATTCTAATTGTATTTAGAATTACTGATATACAGTATAATATAAAGCAATTAAATGAAATGACTTCTTGCCCATTTTAAAGTAATAATTAAAAAATTAACACAGCAAGCTCACTGTAGATTGAGTGTCAGGAAAAAAAAAGAAAAAAAAAAGAAAAAAAAAAGAAAAAAAAAAGAAAAAAGAAAAGAAAAGAGACTCAAGGAGCTTGCTTCTATATATCATTTCCATAAAGTTTATTGGGATTGTCAAGGAAAAAATCAAAGACTTCAGAATGCAACATACAGGACTGGTTTTATGTTGATTTGTTTGTTTGTTTGATTGATTTTGGTTTAGGTTTTGTTGGTTCTTTTTGTAATCTTATGAGCTGAGAAAATTTATCTTAAAAGAAGAGAAAAATAATCAAATTAAAATTCTAACAGTCCTGCCCTGTGCTGAAGGAGTTGGTTCTCTTTCGGAGAGCAGGATGTTAGAAACCATGTTGGTTTAGCTCCTATTTTGCCATGTCTTTTCTGGTTTCTCCTGCTACTATTCTCTTAGTCTTGTTCTAATTAAGTCTCACTGAGTGAATTCTCACCCCAGGCAGGACTCATCTCATGAGTGTAGAGAGCCGCATGGAAATGCTCTTCTTTTTCCTAGCTCCTCCCGGAGCAAGCCAACCTGTCCCTCTTTTTCTCCACAAGGCATTCACCTCAAGTGCTGTGTGCAGTTTGGGGTACCACAATGTAAGAAAGACATTAAACTATTGGAGAGTGTCCAGAGGAGGGCAACAAAGATGATGAAGGGCCTTGAGGGGAAGCCATGTGAGGAGCGGCTGAGGACACTTGGTCTGTTCAGCCTGGAGGAGATGAGACTGAGGGGAGACCTCATTGCAGTTACAACTTCCTCGTGAGAGGGGAAAGGGAGGGGCAGGCACTGATCTCTCCTCTATGGTGACCAGTGACAGGATCCAAGGGAATGGCCTAAAGTTGTGTCAGGGGAGGTTTAGGTTGGATATTACAGAAAGCTTCTTCACCGAGAGGGTGGTTGGGCACTGGAACGGGCTCCCCAGAGTGGTGGTCGCAGCACCAAACCTGACAGAGTTCAAGAAACACTTGGACAATGCTCTTGGATATATGGTGTGACTCTTGAGGATGGTTCTATGCAGGGCCAGGAGTTGGACTCGATGATCCTTGTGGGTTCCTTCTAACTCAGCATATTCTGTGATTCTGTGACTTGCACAGTGAGTGCTGCTCAGGAAGAGGCTGTAGTAGATTTCTAGGGAAGTAGAGAGCCAGCAGAGACATGAGGGGTGTTGGAGGCTGGAGCCATCCCCCTTTTTCATGGGGAGCTTGTGGGAGTTAATCTTTGCAAACCTTACAGAGTCTTTTAAGTAGCCATTTTGTTTGTTTCTTTCCTTTAAGAGTGGGGGGTAACCCCTATTTAAGGTTCTTTTTTTGTAGAGTTTATTAACCCTTTTCTTACTTTCTTTGTGGTCTTATGAAGCTGAAGTCCTTCCTCATCCATTCAGTACAAAATACTAATGTATTTATGATTCCTGGATAAATGCAGGATTTTCTCAATGAAGCCTAAGAAATGTTTGAGATTATTCTTTATCCAAAATTATATGTTAGCTTGCTCCCTTCATGAATGTGTATTGCATAAAAATATAGCATATATTTTACTTATGCAAAATTTCTGAAAATTCTGAAAAAATATTACCTATGGCTTTAAGTTGTTCTAGAATTACTGGTATAAAATACTATTAATTCAGATTCAGATAGGTTTATTATCTAACAACACACTTCTATGCAGACAAGCTGCAATGCTTTGTTTCTTGAGTATTGCTTGCATTCAAGACAATTTAAAATATTTATCTAATGATAAATGAAAGCCTTTTGGTGTCCAATTATTATTAATCTCCTTTATTATCTAATGGATACTTTACAGCAATTATCTTGAAACTCAGTGGGCTTGACCTTACTTTCACTGAAATCAATGGCAAACCTCTCACGGAGTTCAATGGACTATGACTAGCCTTGCTATGTAATGAGCTATTATTAATTCCTGATTTTGCTACCATAATTAGGTCTTGATACTAAGCATATAGTTTCATACTAAAAAAAAAAAAAAGAAAAAGAAGAGGAAGAAGGAAAAGAAAACATTAAAAGGCCCCAGTAAAATAAAAATTTTAGCTTTCCCATAGGCATTCTTCCTGGAATATTAATATTTATATTTATATGGCATATTTAATAAGGTAGAACACACAGGTTACCAAACAGGTAACAGGATTAATTACTTTCCGTGGATGATCTATATTTATGCAAACCCTTTAATGAACTCCATGAGTTATGGAAACTACACCACAAGGGACAGGAAGACTTAATAACTTGGCATAAGTTATTTAGGTATTTTCCCCATGAAGAGAATTAATTCAGAGTCTCACTCGGAACTTATGCATTCTATTGATACCATTTACATTTGTATTTAAGTTGTTAATTCTTATCTTTTTGGTTATCTGCAGCTAGTTGAGGAGGAGAATAACAAATAGCAGATTTAAATGAAACTTGCAATTTAAATGTGGGTCTACTTAGAGCTTTGTTTCTTTACATCTGCACTTGCAAACTACAGAACAATATATAACAGTAAAATGTTAACAGGCAATATTCACACATAAAAGACTAACTCAGAGCACAGGGAGCTGGAACAAGCTGGACACAACCTTTGCATGGGCGGATCTATTGTTCTTGGGAATCCTCAAGTTCTTTGTTACACTTATTTATTTATTAAAAAGCACTGTGGGTCAATCTCATTAAGTTACAAACATCTTGTTTTACGAGTGGTCCTTGGGGAATGTAGACATGTCAACCAGAATGTTGAGTATTCTTTTAAAAATTTCGTAGTGTCAAGTACGTCTGTGGTGCAATATCTGGATGGGTACCATATATTATTTCCCCTCTGGCTTAATGAAGGTGGGCAATGTTTTAACCTTTATTCCAAAACATAAATGGAAAGGGTTACTGTATTTATATAAAAATAAGTAAATAAATAAATTAATTAAAAACTTCCCTTAAATACTAGTTTACACAAATTCAGCGTGACTCGGCATAAAGAAGACACATTCTCACTGTAAAGCTTAGGAAGTTTATGGCTATGAATTCCATGCTGGCTGGCAAGATAATGGATTTTTAACTCACTCTGCTCTTCCTCAGAAGTACCATGGAGCCTCTTCTCCCCTGATACCATCAGTATGGCTCAGCCTCACCTGATTATTGGCTTTCTTTGGCTAAAATCTTGTACACTGGTTGCTTTTCAGCATTTACCTGTACCGTAAAAATTCAGTGCAGATTAGAAGTAGACTATTCTATTATTTGTGAAGAGCAAAATCTGTCTTTATCTTTCTTGTAAGACCCTGTTAGATACTGGAAGGCTGCAATAAAGTTTCCGTGGAGACACCTCACCAAGGCTGAACTACTCCAATTCTCTCAGTCTTTTCTTATAGGAAAGACGTTCCATCACTCTGAGTATCTTACTGGCCCTCCTCTGGATCCACTCCAAAAGGCCCATGTTTTTTCTGTGCTGAAAATAGCTTCTTCCATCAGAGTTCTATTGCTTTCACTATGAAGATTTATTAAATCTTAAAAAAAAACAGCTTTAAATACTTGAATGCTGAAGCCAAACATTAGATATAAAACTGTGTTCTCTATATGTTGTTGTCAGGTAGTTGCATTAGTGAGTAATAGAAAAGCAACTTTATGATGTATTGCACTAACTCAACTCCCTGATGATGGACTAGAGCAACACATATTCCAAAAAGAGGCATTTTGAAGATCAGTTCCTCAAGAGACGGAAGAGGCTGAAAATAAAGGATCCAAGGTAGTCAATCAATAGTAATTATAAAACTTAATGGAATTTTTGAGGAGTAGTTTGGCTGACCATTAGATGGAAGAAAGAGACTATAAACAAATGAATTAGTAAATTGTTCGTCAGCCATTAACATTCTTCAATGACGTGGTCTGTGAAGGTCTAGCCTTCAGTTACTTTTGTCCCTGTTTCTTTAGAGATTTCAACAAAGGTCCTTAAAAGAAGTAGTCCCAAGACTAATTGAGTGGATGTGCACTGCTGTATCTTGCTTTGCCCACTTTAACACATTCTTCTTTTATGTCACCAGAGAAGATAAACAACAACCTTCCATTACTTTGCTGTTTCTTTTCACTTGTTTTCCTGCCAATATTTTTGTAGGCAATTCAGCTGTTGGTTTAGAGCCCTCGCTTTGTTAATGGCTGGCCCACAATAACTGGACTAGTAACTTCTCCACACTTAGTTTCCTTTTTTTATAAAATCACAGAATCACAGAATGGGTAAGGCTAGAAGGCATCACAGTGGGTCATCTGGCTCAGCCTCCCTACTTAATTGGGGTCATCCTAGAGCACATTGCACAGGATTGTATCTAGACGGTTCTTTCCCATCATGGGGGATGAAAATATTTCTGTCCTTTGTCAGGTTGTAGCTTCTAGAGTTGTATATATTGACTTACAAAAGTAGTAAATGTTTAGACTAATTTTTACAATAAGGAAGCTCGGCTCAGCAAGGTCTAGAGGCACTTTTAAAATGAGGAGCTGTAAAGAGCACTCTGCTTATCATTGTATTCAAAAGGAATTGAAGAGAGAACAGATTTTTTAGTGTTAAAAGAACATAAGCAAACGATGAATGATGCTGAAATAGTACTAGCACCATCTTAGCATGCTGGTTTGTTGACTAAAGGTTATTCAGTAAGTGGAAGTGTGAACCTGGAAGTCATTGTCAAAACAATCTCTTATTCAATCCCCTGTACACTCAATCATTGTTATGTCTTAGACATAATGCACAGAAGCAGTGAGTTCAATTCCATGTTGGCCTACCCTCTCTATTGTACCCTAAGCTTTCTTCCCACACCTAAAGGAGTGGATTTTGAAGCATGGTAATGCTTATGTCTTTGTAAGTCGGTGTCTGTAGATAGGTGGTAAGAGCTATTTTAGGCAGGTTTCTGGTGCCAACAAAACAAGCATAAAAACCGCCACATGAAAAACTTCTGAAAACCTCTGATATGGTGGCTCAGATGAATGCTTCCCATACTCCTTTCGTCTCCTAGTCACAACAGGTTATTGTTAAGTTAATAGATCTAGGACTACTGAAAAGAAGTTATGTTAGTCTGCCAGAAAAAGTTTATGGAAAAGTCAGTCTGTCTCCAGCTCTTCACAGAATTTCTCTGAGCACAGAGCAAATAGTATGTTTTCCACTTCAATTCTTTGCGTGAAAAGAAAAAGGAGATCTTTTTCCGTATCCTTGCTTCTCATCCTTTGCCTTCTCTTGCAGCAGCACACACAGGCTGGACACCAGCAAATTCATGGCTGAAATCTCTCTTTGGCAGACAGTTTGGCTATAGCCAGGATTAAAGGAAACATATATTTTTGAAGAAAGAAGATTTCTAAACTGGGACCTAGGCAGAATGTAGAAGTCTGGAGCAAACCTGAATAAAGCTTAGATATGAGCTTGGTTCTGGACATATATAACCCCTCTAGGAATAAACCTGGGAACAGCAACCAGTGTCCCAAATTTTCTGCTTTCAACCGAGTGCCCTAATTTCCAGGCTATAACAGCCACGCCCTTCAGGCGGCCTCTCCTTGCACATCACCATCAGGTCAATACTGCTTTCAACACACTGGCATATATTCAATAGGAAAAAACAGGAATTCCCTAATGACTTAGCCGTGGTGGTGAGCATGTATTTCTGGAGAGATATATTTGAACCTCTGCAGGTGGAGAGAAGCCACACACTGTAAATACCTGAGCTTTCACTACAAATGTGTAATATTAAAGGTAACTACTGCTGTTTTAGAGAAAGAAAGCACAGTTTTCAGTCATCTGAAAATTAATGCTAAGTGGTCTTCAGTCCTGGGTAAAAAATTCATGTTGCCTGCACTACTTCCTTCCCCATAGGAAAGGAGCAGTTCATGCTTAACAGCTTTAATAGATCCCTCCACACCTTGCTGATATTTTGAAATGACTGAGACCCCTCCCTAGGCCCCACAGGGTGCCATGAGGGTGTTGTCCTCCTTTCCATGATGTCTTCATGGCTCCCCTCTCAAAGCAGTCCTACTTTGGACAGGGGGCCTATAGGGAAGAAGTGAGATGTAGTTATAGGACCAGTGTGGCTGCAGCACCTTGCCCCCAGCACAGCTCAACTTGTAGCCCCTTTTGGGCACAAAGTCATCACAGCCTTCAGGATCACAGAGCCAATTTCCACCTGTCCTCACTCCTCTTGAGGACCACAATATCTCACCACAACAAGAGAGGAGGGAACACTTGGACCTTAGGACTTGGAACAAAGGCAGACAGAAAAGGACTGGCCCCAAAGATGCTAAGGTGTAGAGAACAAGAGTGCAGACAGCCAGTTTTGGACTCTGTTTGGAAGGGAAAGGGAAATCAACCAGGCTGACATGTCTAATTTGCAGATCTAGTCTGGCTCCACCACTTTCTGAGACTTCTGAGCATGTTACTCTTCATGACTCTTGGAGATACTCCAGGAGTATTGTTGATAGTTACTATGCTGAATGAACTGCACTTTATTGACATGCATTCCTTGTTGTTTTTTTACCAGTTAGTGATATGTTCAGAGACTGCAAGAGGCATGCACTTCAGAGAAGGAAGATAGAGGTGGTTGAACTGCTGCAGGTAGAAAATTGACTGAGTAGGAAGTGTAACTCTGGATTAGTTTTTGAAAATGTTAGGTCGTGCATGTCAATGCTTATGAAACTACCTATTTACACTACAAAAGTCTCTGAGAAGTATGGAAATGGCATTAACAAACTCTGCCAGCCCTTTGAACATTTTAAGGAAGGGATAACAAGATTTTAGTTCTTCCATTTCTTTGACAAAGTGGAGGCAAGATGCAAATTATTGTCGTAAGTATCTCTGGTATGAAAGAACCCAACATACCTTATAGGTCTCTAGGTCAGTGGTGGATAAACACATATTTAACTCCTAAAGAGCAAAATAAACAATATCTTTAAAGTAGTGTTGAAAAGTATAAATTGGTAACAGTGACAAAATGAGCATATGACTTTGCTAGTTTGTGAACTCCTAAATAATACTCAATAATCCTGCTTCAAGGTACATGCCCCTCACCAATAACATTATCTATAAAAAGTGACATGGTGTAAATTGTATCGCTCTCACAATGCTGACTGCTTAATTGCCTGTATCCATTGCAACAAGTGCTGCCCTGTCAGCATGCTAAGTAATTGAAAATTGTTGCATGGTAGAAGATCAATACACCTCTAACAAGAAACAAATATGATAGAGTACTGAAAGCAAGAAAATAACCAAATTTAGCAATTGTGATTATCTCTTGAAGATGCACAGGCATTGATTGGTGTTTCGTGGGTTCAGCCAATGGGTTTTCAAATGTTCATATTTTGAAAATAGTATTTCTTCTGGCAGGACCAGATTGGAGACATGGCTGAAGTTGTTGAATTTTTTACTTGAAAGCCATCTATTGTCTATTTTTAATTAAAATAGCTAATGGTCTGTATTGATTCCTTAAATGTGCTGTCCTAGATAAATCATTTGTACTTACCCTTAGTTATTTATGTTTAAGCATTTTAGGGCTTTACTAAATGCTTTCACAGAGAATATTTGGTGAAGCAAGATCAGCAAAATTATAATAAATTACTTAGCTTCTCTGAATATTTTAAATGTACATTCAAATACACAGAGATGAGCCTTTCAGTATTTTTACTTGCAAAACGGCGAAGGCACTGCCGTTCAGCCAACATACTTCTTCTCAGAAGTCAGACTTGCATAAGAAAATGTAAACTCAAAATTAATCTCTTAAGGTAAATTTATGCCACTTTGTCTCCTAGGTTTTGAAATTTATTACAGATTCACCATATTATGAGCTTAAAGGAACATTAAACATCGATTACATATATATACACACACCTATATATATAATTTTTTTTTTTTAATTTGCCAAGGATTTACACTTGGTCTTATAACTTAGAAACATCGTAACCTTGTGTGATGCACTCAGATAGCAGCCAGCAACTACATTTCCTGGTGAGTTAAGGCTGAGGATTTAAAAGTCATTCTGGCCCTCTGGAATTAAAAAGAGGTACTGAAACACATTTGCAGGGAAGGTATGATGGCAAACCAGAGCTCATTTCTGTCACTTTTATGTTCCATGCAAATCTCTTGTCTTATTTAATTCCAAGATACTTAAAAGTTATGTAAATTGTATTTTAGCAAATATATTTAGAGAAAATGTAAAAGCAAGCCCTTCCAAAAATTATTATACATATTGTTTTCAAAAAGTTTTATTATATTGGTTTAACAGTCCTGTGGAGGTCTTTCTGTTTAGTTTTGTTTTGCTTTGAGAACACTCCAACCAGTTAATATATTATATGATCATTTTCACAGAGATAATTAAAATAACTTGGCTTGCCAAAGACAACACAAGATACCAGACCAAGTTCAATATGTGATTATTAAAAACGGTCCACAGAAAAAATCAGATATATAGCTCATATTTTTTCTCCATAGCAGTCATTAAATGGTATCTATTTCTTCCTAATCCAATAGGAAAGACTAGTCTCTTCATTTAAATTTCCAGTTCTTACAGCTATTGGTATGTACAAAATCCATGTTTCTCTTCTGTCAAAACAAGCCATCCATCTTTCCAACAGCAAAAAACAAGTGAATGATGACATATTTACAAAGGCCACTGAAAGGATTTATTCTGGCTGAGCTTTTTTTTTTTAAATTGTCTTCCTGAAGACACACTAGAAAACAAAATTAGGAAAGTTAGCATAAATAGACTTGAAAAGCAGTTGGTCTATGACTACTCCTAGCTATCTGAGACTAAATCAATAGAATCAGAGCAGAGATAAATTGTCCATGTCTACCTCTGTCTAGGGCAGATATCACAGAACCCAATCCTGGCTTTATCTGAGTCTAAAGCATCTCTTAGACTATCTCTTATTTCCCAGTCCAAAAAAAAAGAACTACAGAAACTCAAGTGACTGTAAAGAACTTATTCTTATGGGCAAACACTACAGTATTACGGTGATCATTTAAAGCAATTGTAGAAGTGTGGCAGATCCTCTTCATTAGTCAGGGAACCATGCTTCCATATTTCACAGAGAGTAACAGGGAAGAATTATGTAGGACAAAGGAAGAAAAAGACTGTTCCTATATGTCTTCATTGAAATTGTACTGACATTTATTTTTAGTTGTTGTGGAGCCAGAGCCAGATGGAGTCTTCCACCTGCAGCTGAAGCACGCCTTGGGGTGGGAGAGGAGGTGAACTCAGAGCTCAGATCTCTGCCTCTTCTACCATGCAGCAAGGAATCCTTGGGGTGGGTAACTTACCATTTGTCCCATGTGAAATTTCCGGCCACACTGGGCATTAGCCAGCAAGTCCTCACCCATGCTGATCTGTTCTGGCCTTCCTCCAGGATGCACGGTAAGCATGGCTGGCACAGATCGTGGGTTTGCAGCTGTGGCGTGACTGCGTTTTCAGCTGCCACCAGCAGCACAGTCTAGCACATACCTTTGTGAAGCTCAAGACCTCTACTTGGAGGCTATAGCTACAGTGAAGAAACCAAGAGGAAATACAGTGTAAAGGGAGGGAAGAAGAAGGAATATGGGCCTGGAGATACGCCTCCATCTGTGACGGTGTAGTTGTACAATCAACATAAAGCAGCACCAGTTGGCTTCTTGGGAGACTGTTATGTTGTACTCCTCACATTTATCTACAGTCAGATTTTTGTAATATATTGCAGTGGTTTGAACTTGGCTGGGTGCCAGGTGCCCACTAAGCCACCCTACCTTTCCCCTTCCCAGTGGGGCAGGAGAGAGAATAAGATGGAAGACAACTAGTAGGTTGAGATAAGGCAGCTTACTAAAGCAAAAGGAAAAAACAAGATAAAGTTTGCATGCACATAAGCAAAAGGGGAAAAAAAAAATAATCTATACTTCCCATCAGTGAGAAATGTTCGGACACTTCCCGGGAAGCAGGGCCTCAGCACACAGAACTGTTGCTCTGGAAGACAAACATTGTAGAATAATGAATGCCCCTCCATTTCTCCTCTCTCCCTTATCTTTTATATCTGAGCTGATGTCATATGGTATGGATTATCCCTCTGGTTAATTTGGGTCAGCTGGCCTGGTTGTGTCCTGATGGGGGAAAGGAATGTTAGAGGGAGAGCGCTGCTCAGCAATAGTCAAAACACTGGTGTGTTATCAACACCCTTCCAGCTACCAGAGCAAAACACAGCACTGTGAGGGCTGCTAAGGCAAAAATGAACTCTATCTCAGTCAGAGCCAATACATATATTCACAGAATCACAGAATATGCTGAGCTGGAAGGGACCCACAAGGATCATCGAGTCCAACTCCTGGCCCTGCACAGAACCATCCCCAAGAGTCACACCATGTGCCTGACAGCATTGTCCAAATGCTTCTTGAACTCTGTCAGGCTCGGTGTTGTGACCACTGCTCTGGGGAGCCCGTTCCAGTGCCCAACCACCCTCTCAGTGAAGAAGATTTTCCTGATATCCAACCTAAACCTCCCCTGACACAACTTCAGGCCATTCCCTTGGATCCTGTCAGTGTTCACCACAGAGAAGAGATCAGTGCCTGCCCCTCCCTTTTCCCTCACGAGGAAGTTGTAACTGCAGTGAGGTCCCCCCTCAGTCTCCTCTCCTTCAGGCTGAACAGACCAAGTGCCCTCAGCCGCTCCTTGTATGACTTCCCCTCAAGGCCCTTCACCATCTTTGTTGCCCTCCTCTGGACACTCTCCAATACTTTAATGTCATTCTTACATTGTGGTGCCCCAAACTGCACACAGCACTCGAGGTGAGGCCGCTCCAGTGCAGAGCAGAGCGGGACAATCCCCTGCCTTGCCCGGCTGGGGATGCTGTGCCTGATGCCCCTCAGGACAGGGGCTGATGGCTGCCAGGGCACTGCTGACTCGTGTTCAACTTTCTGTTGACCAGGACTCCCAGGCCTCTTTCTGAGGCACTGCTTTCCAGCATCTCATTCACCGGTCTGTGCATCCATCCAGGGTTATCCCATATCTGCAGAGTGTGAGTGTGTATGTGGATCTGTTACTCTAATGAGCAAAATAAACAAGAAAATCAACTCTGTTAACAGTAGTTATATCCATCACATATTCCTGTTTCCTCAAGGATGGTGTAAGGATCTGTAATCAAAAAGAGGTTAGAAACTGCAAAGCTGTGGGACATTTTGCACTTCTGTAAATGCTGTAATACTCATTGTGGCTCCCCCTACTGCAAATCTATACCCTGAACAGTGATGCGCACTCAATATTACACCAAGGTTTAGGAAAAGGTTTCTGTTTCAAATCTGTATCGTATGGATAATTTTCAAGTAAGGAGGAAGGAGAGCATACAAGTAACAATCGACAAAATCGTATAAGGTGAGCTGCATCTTATTTCACATAGTTTTGTTGAGTGAAATATTTAGTTACTACTTCAAGGACCTCCAAGGAACTGATAGAACTGAAATGTGTTTTGCTTAATGTTCATTAAATCTAATCAACATGAGCTCATGATCGTCTAACTGCAAAGAGGTTAAAATTAAAAATTAACGTTCTAATTAAAATTAAAAATTAAAAATCTAATTAAAATAGAAACCTTGTAATTAATTATTTTTTTTAAAGTGAAGCATCATAATTTTGATTAGGCTGATGGCTTGTTGTCATATTTTGAACTGAAACATTGACCAAAAATATATGCCATAGTTAATTTTATGACCTCTGTAACTTAGCATGCATTTATTGATTTTTTTCATCCCACTATTTCTAAATCAGTATGAGAATACAATATTTTGGTGTTAGTCTTACTCTATCACACTTTGAAATGTTCAGTCAAGCAATCTAATACAGCATTTTAGGAGAAGAATAGAAGTATATATTTCTCTTACTTAAGTGTTCAGAAGTGAAAAACATGACTATTTCTTATCCATTAAAAATCACTTAATGTCATTGACATTACACTTTTCTGAGTACAAATTTCCTGGATAAACATCAGGCAGTCTTCTTTCTCTATGCTTTCTTTCCATTCTACCAGGTTTTATCTGACTATTTTTTGTCTCAGTTTCACCTGTCTGAAAAGGGGTTCTTTTTCAACACAGAAGATTGATACACATTGCATGAAGAGTTCTCAAAAAGTTAGATGATAGCAGCTGGAAGTTTTCAGTAAAAGTCTGAAAGGATTTTTAATGGTGACTGAATAAGAAAGGATGCCTTGAGCCTTCTCCTGCGGAGTAATTAATTACTTGGGAAGTGTTTAATGAAATATCTTTTACTCAGTTTCACTGTAGCTTGAATTATAAAGCTTTGAAACATGAATTCAATTTTCTGGACTGTATCTATATGAAAGAATTATCACATTCAAGAGGTTGTAGCAATAATAAACATGAATGCAGTGTACAAGCTATAAATCACTATGACAGACACCCTTTGTAACTAGATCTATTGCACACAGGAATATGCAGAAAGCAAGCCACTGCTGAACTTCCCCAGTGTATAGCACTAACTTTAAGTATGGTGATCAGAGGCTGGCAATTGACACTTGATTTTAGTCATAACATTAAAATACAATTTTTCTTGCAGCTTTGAAGAAGCTTTCCTAGCTAAAACAATGTAATCATTTATTCTTACAACTCAACCATCGTCGTCCTTATTCTTAACCAAAACTTTTCTCTGTGTTATCTCCCCTCCAAAAACATTAGTTTCTCTAAGGATTGCACTTTTTCCTGGTTGCTTATCTGGCATTAAGTAATATCCAGCAAACCACATCAATCAAGTTAAAATGTGAGCCAGCATCCCATGACTGGATTTAAAAGCTATAGATATTATGGAACAAGCTTGGGGCTGACAGAAAAGGAAGAAATTTATGAAAAGCTCCAAGCTTTTCTTCCCGCACACTGTTCAGCAGAGACCAAACGTAGTTTGAGGAAGCTGGGAAGAAGCATTGCAAGAGGTGTTCCAGTCCTTCCAGGACATTTCTTCCACTGCTTTTGTCTAAAAAGTACAATAAAGTTCATGATGATTTGCTGAGAAGTTTATTGCAGTTTTCTCTTCTGTACAGACCTTCAGCCAAAAAGCCTCTGTAAAGTACTCCATTAATTAAGGATTCAGGAGCTTTCATCAAGATCTATTGAATCTTCCCAAGCAAAGCATCCTGTATGTGCACTAAATCCATAAACCTCACAGAGATAATATTGTTTGGCAACATTTCAAAAGTTCATTAATAATCCCTATCATTTGAGATTTTCAAATATATGCAACATATTCTTCATGCTAATTGTCATCTTTATATCTACCTAGAGTTTTAACAGCTGGTATGAAACACTAGTTTCAAAATGTTTAGCATTAATAACAATATATTGACTACACAAATAGGTAGAAAAAGGAGCTAAGTGAACTTGTCTAGGTAGCAAATGAAAACAAAAGATCCTAATAATCTCACATTTCATATTTATTAATGCATTAAAAAATTCAAAGGTCTAGATCAGATGAAATCTCATTCCACTGTGTTCTTCCATGAGCTTTTTATTTGCACTTGAAAATTGCTTTCCCCTCAGCTTTCAGTGATTACCATGGTCATTAAGATGATATTCAGTGAAGGTCTTACAAACCGCATAAACACACATAAACACTTATTCCCCATAAACATAGATATCTGTGTCAGTGTCATAGTAAAACAACAGGCAAAGGTGCAGCTCTCACAAATTACTTCCCCTTTAATTTCCAGCCTGTTTCAGTGGTGATAAGAAAAGTAATGAAATCTATAACTAAAATTGTTTCCCTAAACAAGTCTGAGCTTTTCACAGCTTTTCACATCTTCCTGACAGATATTATTGCTGACTTAGGTATTGTTACTTTGCTTTAGAGTAGAACTCTTTAGCATAATATGGTTTCCAGCATTACCCCTCACAAGTCTTTTGCAAGTATTTATTTTTAAACACAAGGTAAAGACTGTTTCTTCTGAAAGAAAAGACGTAGAAGCCAGTGGGCATATGGACAAGACACAAAGAGATGTAATAAAAGTAAGTGAACTACAATAAATTAAATAAAAATATTATTTGAAAGGGACATTTGAGCAGAGAGACCTGTTACCAAATATGTGTTCATATTTGTGGACATGTGCCAGATGAGTCTGGCAAACTCATTTTGAGAAACCTTGGTGAGCCCATCTAAAAGCATTAGGTTTTTACCTTACAGTCTGATCCAGCTGCCACAACATGGCTGCTACATTCAGGAAATAAACTGATCCGCTAGGCTCTACTGGGACAGAACATAATCCTAAAGTTGATGATGTTTTAAGAAAACTGTAGCATGCCCCAGAGTAAGCCAGTGCAATGTCATTTAACATCTATTCAAAACCACTTTCACTCTTAGCTCTATGATTACATCTTTGTAGCTCAGTCAAACAAAAACAAGCTTTTTAATCAGAATAGAAAAGTACGATCAGTACAAATTTCAGAAAGATAACCTAAACTAATACATTGGGCTTATTCAGAGGAAAAGCTAATCTTAGTGAGTTGATGCTGGCTGACTGTCAGGCACTCGTCAAAGCCGCTCTCTCACTCTCCTCTGCAGCTGGACAGGGGAGAGAAAAATATAGCAAAGGGTTCATGGATTGGGATAAGGACCTGGAGAAATCACTCATCAAATACCGTCACAGGCAAAACAGGCTCAACTTAGAGATATTAACTGAGAGCTAAAAAAGTCAGAGCAGGATAATGAGAAGTAAAATAAAACCTTCAGTACACCTTCCCCCACCTCTCCCTCCTTCCCAGCTCTACCTCCTCCCCCAGCAGCACAGGGAGACAAGGAATGGGAGCTAAGGTCAGTTCATCACAGGTTGTTTCTCTCGCTGCTTGAGGAGGGGAGTCCTTGCCCTGTTCCACTGTGGGGTCCCTCCCATGGGAGACAGTTCTCCATGACCCTCTCCAGTTTGAGTCCATCTCATGAGCAACAGTCCTCCCCAGACTGCTTCAAAGTGGGTCACTCTTCCATGGGCTGCAGTCCTTCAAGGACAGGCTGCTCCAGCAGTGCCTGTTCTCTCGATGTGCATCCCACGGGCTCACAGCCTCCTCTTAGGCACCTGCCTGCTCTGGTGTGAGGCTCCCCCACAGGCTGGAGGTGGATCTCTGCATCCCCAGGGCCCTCCACGGGCTGCAGGGGCACAGCTGCCTCACCATGCTCTGCACCATGGGCTGCAGAGGAATCTCAGCTCCCGGCCCTCCTTCTCCGCTTGGTACCTGCAGAGTTGTTCCTCTCACATGTTCTCACTCTGTTCTTCTCTGGCCACAATTACAACAGTGCAGTAACTTTTTTCTTCTTCTTCTTCTTCTTCTTCTTCAATACGTTGTCACAGAAGTGTTACCACCACTTCTAATTGGCCCAGCCTTGACAACTGGCACGTCCGTCTTTGGAGCCACCAGCAACTGGCTCTGCTGGACACAGAGGACGCTTCTGGCAGGTTCTCACAGAAGCCACCCGTGTACCCCCACCACTACCAAAGCTTGGCCATGTAAACCGAATATATTAATCCAGAGAAGAAAGTACATTTTTCACTCCCTCTCTTAAAAACCAATCACCTACTTTTAATTCCATTTTCACCAGTCTGTCTGTGAATGTCAAAGGCAGTGAAAAATTTTCCACTCCTCACTTAACAGGGGTCTCTTTGAAGGAAAAATTTAAAGGTGTGTTAGATTTTGAGTGAATGGAATCAAGAAGCTGATATGAAGACATAAAACAGAATTCCCCTCCAAAAGATCAAGCACACATCATTTGATGTGGGAAACACGGTATGAAGTTCTATAGCTTGCGCTCTGCCATAACTCACACCAGATGATCATGAGAGTCCCTTTTATTCCCAAACAAGTATGGATTTATTGCCACTATAATAAGTCCTCTTCACACTACTTAGGCAGTGTAAAGTGCCTTTTAAGTGTGCATAAATTACATTTACTCTCACTTAAAGAACACTTTATTCTGCCACAACTGTGTTAAAGACCTGTGATTTATGTTAAAATCAGCCCTTAAGTATTCTAGTTCTAGGTTCATAGATTTAAGATCCAGGAGGTACAGATAATGTTCCCAGTCTCACGTCCCACACAATGTGGACCATAGAATTTAATTAAAATTATTTCTCATTCAGATTTGATTCGGTGTATCATTTATACTTCAAAGACACATCTCAAGCTGAGTCTTACTGAGACCAAGTGAGTTCATCATAGTTCCCACGGAGTGGTTGCAGCAACAGCCTGCCTAGAAACCTGAACCTTAATTTCCAGCTGAATTTATCGAGTGTCCACTCCTAACCAGAGTTTTGTATTATACATTGTCTGCTAAATGAAAGAGCCTCTTACCGTCAAAAACCTCTCTGCAACCTCTCTGCACAGATAACTGTCAACCCCTTCTTAACTGTCTCTTTGGTAAGTTAAATAGATTGTGCAGATTTAAGGTCTAACATACAGTTCAGGATTCCAAGGCCTTGAACAATTTCTTTAAACGCTTCTTGATTTTCAAGAGCTGCTATTAAGGCAGTCAGAACAGAAATAACTGCCCACAATAATATTAATCTCCTCTACATGATATTGCCTTCCACTTCCTGAACGTAATCTGCCCAACTTTTGCGTTCCAGCACTGTTGTAATCAGTATCTAACAAAATTCAACCCTTAATGGACAGGAATATGAAAAAAAAATGCAAAGTTCTCTGTTCAAAGCACCTTGCTTTTTATTGTAATATCCATGCCAAGAACAGAAAAGATCACCCTGTACAACATATTCCAAGTGCTTAATTCCACTTTCAGGAGACTCATCTGGTGCTCTTCCAAGAGAAGATTAAGTAAGAACTCTTTGTTTTTCTTTATTTTTTTATTTCTATTTTGGGTGATACAATTATTACCCAAATTATAGAATTTCTGTCATAGAAACAGCAAAAGGCAATCTATATTTAACATATTGAGCACAGACAAAATGCTTAGTAAGGACGTGTGGTTCTATGTTCTTGGGAAAGCAATTGGTTTTGACTCCTCAGATCACATTTCAGAAATGCTGGAAAAATTATTCTGCTCTGTACCACTGGGAGAGTTAGAAAAGTCCTTGAAGGATTCATTTTTACTTAGTCTAAGTGAAAGAGACAAGGTGGTACCAGGTAGGACAAATGAAACAGCCAAGGTGAAAGAAACAATTAAGCAAGTGAAATTTCTTAAATCCCTCAGCAAGGCAGCAAAATTCTGCTGGCACAGCTGTTTTTTTTAATAAGTTTGTTCTCTGTTTCCATGTCCTGCACATATCTGCAAGAACAATACCAGTATCACTTATCTGCAGTCTGTGCTGGAGACGTCAGCCGCTCCAACTCATCAATGAAAGAAGAAATTCGATGAAGTACATCTTGCAAAGACCAACTGTGGTATAACAGCATAAATCTACATGTTTTTGCTGGAGTGCTGGTGGCAAATCAGGCAGTAACGATCCTCAATTATAAAATGTTTTTGGGAAACACTGATTTCACATTGTTCATCGCCATCTGTCAGAGTTGCAATGGATATCATCAAAAACAGCTGCTGTCTTTTCCATTTCAGGCTCAAAGTATATTAAGAAGTCTAAAGATGTGCATTGTCTTGGCACTGAAAATGAAGAATTTAACTTGTGTGTTTGATACATAAGTTTTCAAACCATTCCATACATAATGTTAATGCACAAGTGCTGTCTTCTCCAAGTTATACCACCAATGAAAATTTATGATTACATACATCGAGGCTCAGAAAAAAGAGAACATTTTCAAATGAAAACACATGCCTTTATTTGCTGACATACTCTGATGATTTGAAATATTCTGAGTGTTGGTAATAGCTTGCTGTACTGTTCCTTACTGCCATTTAAAGCTATAAAGCACCATCTAGATAAGGTTATACTCCTTCTACCTCTTGGTCCTCATTTTCATTACACCATCAATGTTTGAAGGAATGCTTTATATTCCTTTAGGAATGTCTTTGCAGCCAGGAGTAATTGTATTTTATAGTTCTGATAGGAGAATTACAATGTGATTTTCCTGTTTTGCTAGAGGAAAACAAGATGGAAAGAAGAGAGTTAGTATTCATTAAGAACTGCAAAGGAATGTTGCAGTTGCAATTTTCCATCCAAGATTAACTCCATCCCCACAGTGTTTCTGAACGATGTAACTTGGGACACTGCTCCAAACTGATCCAATTCAAGTTTTGAAGCAACTTTGCACAAAAAAATTAATAAATGTCCCACACTTCTTTCAGGCAGACTTTAGTTTAGTGTCTGGGTTTTCCTGCGACTTCTTCAAGCACCTTCGTGTGAGAAAATCTTCCTTAAATAACGCTGTGATGTTATCTAAGCCTAAGATTTTTCTAGATACTGAGAAAAATTGGCAAAAAATAAGGACAAGGCCCAGGAACAATGTCTATATTTAGGCCAAAATAAAAATACAAAGAAAAAAGAAAAAAAGAAAAGAAAAAAAAAGAAAGAAAGATAAAGCTACCGAGGAAAAGTAAAAACTTTATGTAGATTGTTATGAAGCCCGAATTGCCCAAGCTTTCTCTGTTATTTACTCCTCATTATTTATTTGCAGAAATATTTTAACTAAACTATTTTTAGCAGTGTGCTAGACCTCTCTAGAGCACAAACCCTGCTGAGACATATTACTCACTGGCTACAGATGTTCTGCTGCACACCGGGCACAGCAATATCCTGCATGTTTTCATTGCTGGAAGATTGTGCTTTGACCAGGCAATGTTAATTAAAAGATGCTCTTTGAACACCATAAGGATGTTGGAAAGTCATAGACAAAGAGGGGAACATAAAAAAAGATTTTTTCATTTCTTTCTCCAGGAAAATTTAATTTGTAGGAGAAAGTCCATGGGGGAATCCTGTTACAGACCATTATTTTTAAATATTGCAGTTTCTCCAGTTTGTACAACCCAGTGACTATACACTGCACAGTCTAATTGAAATTTACGCTTAAGGAACAGGATCATTTTCTTCTCTTTGATGGTTTGTGCTAGTCACAGAGAACTCTACAATAACCCAAGTAAGACTGGTGTAGGCATTTGCAAGCTAGGAAAACAACCTGATCCACAGCTACAGGTGGCTGTTTATTTTTTAGTCTAGGTTTTACGGTGAAGAAAAAAGCATTGCTATGCACAGAAAAGGCATATAATTCACTAGAGTGACCAATGACCTGGGGACCAAGGAAGAACAAAGATGAAAAAAAGGTGATGCAAACAAGTCTGCAGTTATTATTACTTTTTAATTTGTAGGGCTTTCTTACAGCCTTTCATAGCTGCCAGGCTAATGATTTGCAAACCTGATTAGATGTGGAAGATAACTTATCTATCTTTAAATCACTGTACAGAAAATGTAGCTTAATGTTCTTCAGATCTTCTAAGCAAATCAGTAATCTTAATACAGCAAAAGATTCTTACAGGCAGTCTCTGACTTTGCAGTGCTTGCAATGACCATTTATTCTGTGGGCCAGAATGCATCTAGCTTTCTCTCACTGACTTCTCAGGTTACACTAGAGAAGCACTGACAGCAGTCCACCTGCCATGTCTGAGATGCTTTCAGTGAGACGAGCACAGGAAAACAAACAAGGAGACACATTCAAGGAATGCAAGTCCCAAATATTAACTATTAAAATAAAATCACAGAAATTTACACCATCACACATTTGAAACATTCTATTAAACTATTTTCCCTTTCTATTCATCTAGTTAATCAATTTTTTCAGAGTTCCTGTGACAGAAATAGCCTCAAAAAGACTTTGCATTCCAGAGTCAGATAAATGGAGAAAAAATGTGCAGGCAGCATGTAGAGTCAAGGGAGATGGACATTAGAACTGAATGCAGGGAAGCCTCTTTGCTTTCTGCAGTATGTCCTTTTTCCCAGCTTCATGATGATATCAACAATAAGCAGAAAAAAATATTCAAATTGTGCAGAGAAGGCAGGGGAGTTAATTGCAGAGTATCTGCGAAGGCAGAAGGAAACACAAAGCAAATTGTTTTATCCTTTCACTCCCAAATCACTGAGCAGGCATGCTAACAAGTCTCTTTTTTACTGGTTTCAGCTTTTACAGTAAGAGGTGTGATTATTATGGATGAGGATGGTCATGATGACAGTAATAATAATAACAACAACAATAATAATGATAGTAATAATAATAGTGACATAACAGTAGAAGAAAAAACAAATGAGAAGAGTACAAGTTAGAATTTTGAAAATATCCATGCCCTACCAGAAGGTACTGACGTCTGAGCACATATTTGGCGGGTTCTGGGAACATTCGTTATCAGGGAGTGCACTCAGCTCTTTGTCAATTCATTGATATGTCCCACTTTCATTTTCCAAAAAAACCACTTTTGGAGGATGGCTTCTAAATCTTCTCTCATCACTGCTCTCTGTGTGCTTGCTCTCCTCAAAACCAGTTATCCATCAAGCAGCAGCTGCTGAGGTCTGCAAAACTCAATAGTGGTGGCCATTCATTTAAACGAAGGGATGGCCCCCAAAGTTGTATTCACTGAGAGTGGAATAACAACACAAGCTCTTCAGATTGGGCTCTCGCATTCACAAATATTGTGCCTGTTGCTGTCCATCCCACAGACAATGCAATTTCCACCTTCCACCACTTCTGAGCTCACCTGCTGCATCCAGAACTTCACATGAATGAGGATAAAAGCAGCTGTAGCAGGGAAGTCTACCAGAATCTCATGGCCCTTGTCCTCTTCCCTAAGGAATGGACAGTCAGGAGGAGTGGCATCTGTTCCTCCAGAGTACCTCCGTGGAGCACTAGCCTGGGTGCACAAGTGAGGCTGCAATTCCTTCCAGATCTGCGTACCATGACCATGCTTGGGACAGCAAACCTGGCCAACTTCAGTATAAATTAAGGCATTGCAGAGGACATAGAGTAGATGAGGGATCCTCCACACAAAATGCCTTGTATTCTGATTAACTCCTGTTGCACTGTACCACTTGCTAAGGTAGACGTCGACTAACTTAAGGAACTAGTCATTTCCCCTCAGAGGGGAGAGACGAGGCACTGGAAAATTATGCCTGTCTAGGCATCAGATTGTCCTCTGTGGAGGCCATGGCTTCAACTGAGATCTTAAAACAGGTATTACAGTCTGGTCTTCATTAGGTGCTACAAAACTAGGGTTTGCTGGGAGAATTCACACAGCAGATTGAGAGTACATGAAAAGAATATTAAGGTGCTCATCTTGGAGAGTGATGGTACTCCAAGATATTTTTAATTTATTTTTTTTAACACCAGAGTCTGTCCTTCTTGAGTTGCAATGAAGATGTGTTTGCCAGGTCAGCAGTCACAAGGTAGTAAAACCAGGTTAATTCTCCTTACAACAGTAATGGACATTTTAAGAGACCTCCTGCAGTCCATTTCCTGATTAACAACATAGCCAACACAAGGGATATAGATTACACCTAATATGACTTTGAAGTCACAAGTGGCTGCAGCTGAGTCTTCACTAAAAGCACTGAAAATGGAAAATGTGACTTTAAAAAAAAAAAAAATTCGTTTAGTGTCTGAGACAGAAGTGAGACATTTTCATCCGTTGTGGCTGAACACCCAGTGAGACATTTGCATTTCATAACTCTTATCAAGAAGCTGTGTAACCCCTGCCAAGGAGCCTCCATCTCTGTCGTGGTTCCTTTACTCTGCCCCCAAATCTGGCTGTATGTTCCCCAAAGAAGCGATATAAGAAAAAATAGCTCTTTCCCTTTTTTTTATAAGAGAAATTTCCTGTGTGTTTGTTGTACTAGCTGATCTTCCTTCTGCTGGAGGTGGCATACTGCTAATAGTGAGTAAGTTTTATTTACCTTAGATCACAAATCTTAGCAATGACCAATTTATTCTTGCATGTGCTTGGAGACCACTGGATCTCTGAACCACAAGTCAGTACAGAATTTAGTGCAGCTGTCAAGAAACTCTTGGGGGTTTCCAAATTATTGCATGGAGGATTAGGTGGTTTCAATTCTGTGCTCACTGCAGCTGAGTTGGCAAAATCCTCTCTAAACCTCAAACTTTGAAGCAAGTCTGTAAGCATTGGTTTTGTGCCAGATAATGCAAGCTTACCTTGTAAGTAAAAATCTGGCAGATGCAGCAGCTCCTTCAGAAATTAGAACTCTGTAGTCTAGGAATTAGGTAGGCTCAAAGACTAATAAATGACAATATTATGAAATATATAGAGCAGAGTGCACAGATAAGGACATATCATAGCATTAGAGAGGCTAACAAATTCATCTCTTCCATCCCAAACCAGAACTTAACTACACCTTAATTCATACTGGTGGACGGTGTTTACTCAACTTACTCTTTAAGAACTTGATTGGTGGATTCAAGTCACTGCCAACAAATCCAGTTATGGCAAAAATATGTATTTGCACTGATACCCCTTTCTCATCCAGGCAAAAAGTAACCCACAGACATCCTTTCTATGAACAATGTAAATGAGCTAAGAATTAACATAAGGTGTCAGTAAGGAAACTAAACTATTTTTAAGATTAGTGTGAGTACATATTTTAGAGGGTACTAAACAGCACAAATCACTGCTTACCCCAGCAGACTGTCTTTCAGCGGAAAGAGGTCCAACAATGAAATTTCTTCCCCCTTGTCCTACGTGACTGGTGAACATTCCTACCTTACAACTGTCTCGTGCAGGAAAGATTTTGCAAATATAAAAGTTTCCTTTATATTTTTAAGTAGCCCATATTGCCATGCATTGACATTGAAGTTTTGAGAATTGGGGTTTTGAGAATTTTTCTGCTCTTCTGGAGAGACTTTTTAGCTGCTTTTAACTTTTATGGATATTGTTATTGTTCTAATCATTCCCTCATAAATGCTTAGAAGAGGAGAGAATCTTCTTTTGAGAACACTCTGACTAATAGTTTGAGATTCAATATATTTTTCAATTAGAACTGTGGGCACTAGGGCAGCTTAAACAAACTTGAGAGTCAGAATAAAGTCCAGAGGGCTTTGCTAAAATATCCTGGAAAATCTTAAACATTAAAAATCATCACCAGTGTTTAAAAGTTGTTCCACATGAAAATATCTTTGACAATAAATGAGAAGAAAGACTGAATCTCAGGTATAAATCAAAAGTTCTGCAATCAGAAAGTAACATATATGTTATGGAAAGAGCAATGAATTAATTTATGCACTATTTATGCTAATTAGAATATGTCTCATTTTCTTTACTGGGTTTTATAAAGACACTTACCTGAACAAGTACAAATTACTATCAGTGATTCCTAAAGACATAGAAATTACCATATAAAATAAAATCTGACGTCTTCTGAAACCAGTACTTTGGAACACCTGGGATAAGTACCAGAGGCATATAGCTGGTAGGTGTAGATCTAACTAGAACATTTACGATTCAAAAAAATGCATAAAGGTGTTTCATTTCTTCAGATTGCATTTAGTTATCAAAATGCCACCATCAGTTTCACCTATTTCTATATAGGTTAACTGCTGGCATAACAGATTTATACATGTGGAATTGAATTTTATTATTGATATAACTGAGAAGAGAACATGACCTGTCAATATTCATAAATCAAAACCACTTTAATATAAAAGCTGCTCGGCACAAATAAAGTGAAAAGTCTATGTGGAAACCAATCTATTACCTAAATAGCACTCACTAACTGACCTCAATGAGTAACAATAAAACCAATGGGATTTACTGTATCAGGCTGATTCCATATTGTCAGCACCCTGGTTTCTAAATGCTGCCAGGCTCAGCTTTTCTGTTCCTCTCCCTCAGGTTTGAATTTGCAACCAGTCTTTCCTTAAGTATTGTCTCAGAAATTCACAAGAGATTTCTGTGTTGACAGTGCTGAAGTTGAGAAGGGACGAGGTTTGACCTGCACACCGAGAATCACAGATATGTTTTCTTTCCTCTCTCTCATTATAAACAGTCAGTAAATTTAATTAGTTTAATTGTTTAAGTTTTAATGACACCAGGATAGTTTCTCTCTATGCTGCAGAAGAAGTCACTTAGCACCTTTTAGCCTCTTGCAAAGTGCTAAAATTTGGGAGTAGAGATGACTTCTCCTATTCATTGGTTTCCTTGCTCTGACATGCAGCTTGTTCCAGGAGAAGAAAGAACATAAGCTGTGGCCTGTTCAGATTTGACCTTTAGACTTACCCTTGATTTTTTCAAGGGTTTATTAAAGTTCAAAGAAAAACATTTAGCTTTTCAAAAATAATTTGTTACTAGAGTTTGGTCCTTCCTGTGGCATCCAGAGGAATTTTCAAGCTGTAGAAATGTGCTGACAAATATTGTTTCTCATTGCTTATTTAAATACTGGATTTTGTTAGATAACCATGCTTTCAAAATACATTGAGTGAATGCCTAGGGTAACACAATACATCCACCTTTTGATTCACCTGAATCTTTACCCTCAGTTGAAAAATATTCAGAACAGCTGGTAGAAAAAAAAAAATTTGCTCATCACAGAAAATGTTCTAAGGCTTTTTGTGCAGTACAACCAAATGTTCCAGCTTTCATCAGCTTGATCTTGCAGCCAACTGATGGAAAAATCTATGAGTGTTCTTGGTCAATTCAAGCATTTAAATCAATTACAACGATTATTAACACATTGCTTCAAATGTGCCTTTGTGAAATGTGGTTTCTAGTATCTGTAATGAACAAGCAGGATGATGACACCTCCTTTATTGCCCAAAGGACAGGAAAAAACCCAAGCAAAACACTCATGTGTGACAATTTATTAGTTCCACTGAACTTCTGTTATTATGAAGTGTTTTGACCAACGCATAATTCAATTGAATTGTTTGTACTGAGCTCTACTGCCTGAAAGCACCAAGGATATGTAAATGCTTTTGAAGTTTAATTAAAATGGGATTTCATATAACATTTTCACAGTTTCCTCTTAAGAAGTGTGGGAAACCACACAAACAGATGAACTTGAAAAAAAAAAAAATTATGGTCAATTATTTTGGTAGTCATACTAGAATATCTATCATTCAAGATCTACCTAGAAATAAATTGTGCCTTTATTGCTTTTCAAATGGTACCATCAACTTTGCATATAGATTAAAATATATATGTTATGAAAGTATTGATCTAAGGGGAGAATCAATGTATTTCAAATTAATATTCTGTGACTGAAATATACAACCATATTACTCCTTCAGACTGCTGTGAATATAGATATTAGCTGAACTATAACATTAAGTTATCTTTATAAAACTCCCTTTGCCACAGGAAATATTTTAGGCCAGAACTAGATCTAAAGTTATTTTGGAAGAGGGGAATGTACTTTATATTTTTAGCGTGTCTATAGTTACATCATATTGGAGGAAGTTAGAACTCATCCCAGCAGTGTATTATGGCTAGAAAGCACAATCAGTGTAGAGGGTTTTACCAAAAGAACTTAGGAGAAAGTAATGCTTTTTTTTAATCTTCCCATTGAAGAACTCCCTGAGGAAAAAAAAAATCATAATTGACATAAGGAGTTGGACTCCGTGACCCTTGTGGGTCCCTTGCAACTCAGCGTATTCTATGATTCTGTAATGTTCAGAAATGAAAAGAACAAACTTGTGAAAGAGTTTGACAGAAAAGTGTAGACTAGAAAATGTAGTGGGAAAAAATCACATATTTCTTTAAAAGACAGAGGGGATATGTTTAGAGGATTACAGTTGGTCTACTTGGAAGTTTATGTCTAACGCACTTCAGAAATGACATATTGTTTGTATTTTATTTTAGTAAGTAATAGACTGGAGCTTCTTGATACTCCTGTGATTTCTGACACCCATCTTTGTTATTGATAGCAGATAAGCAGGTAAGACTCAAGCCCTTTGGAACACAAACTATGCTTGTATTTGATTCTGTAACATATTTTCCAGAATTTGATCTATTTTCTGTTGTATTTGGAATTTTAAAAAGAACCAAAACCCCCACAGGAAGGGATAGTAACTGATATAAAATTTTCTTCTTGGGAGTTAAAATATATGCACAAAAGGATTAGAGCAAATCTGAGTAAAAAAATCTTTCTCTCAAAATTGTTTGCACTTGTTTAAATTATGTTTTGCAAGCAACCATCTTATTTCAAGACTCTATTTCAATATATTGTTCCAGTGTGCCACAGCATTGAAATGAACCAGGTGTATGGAGTGTGATTTCCTCAGACGAGTCTTAGCTATGTGCTGCTGGATTCAGATGTTGTTTCATGACAGGTGTTTGTATAAGCATCCCACTTTTTTGGACCTAAAATTGCTGATAAGCAGCCCAATGCTCTCATACTGCTATAAAAGTTATACCAACAATTAGAGTCCATTTTGAAGCAAGGAAAAATCTGAAAATATACGTGCATCCCTTGATGATAGCCAGCCATGGTTATCTCCTCCTTGCCCTAGATGGACCCCAAAGCCATGGAAGCCAATAGCAGAGTTCGGTTAGGCTAGATCCGACATGTGAATGGAAGTCACCTACAAAGGTACCTTTTATTTCTCTCTTCGAGCTTCTAGAGTCTTAAGGCAGTCTAACACTGCTTTGTAGGGGAAGGAACTCACATTTGCAAGTGCTGGACTCAGATGCGCAGAAAAAGGACCTCAACTTTCAGTTAAGTAGTTTCTTAGAAGTGACTGATAATGTTAAAATAGAAGATTTGTTTTGCTGGAGATGTAATATGAACAGTACAAAGCATTCCCAATGAAGACTGATGAAAGGAGGAGGAGGACAAGGAGAGAGTGTCACCCTCTATGCCAGTGACCAGCATGGAGCTTCACCTGGAGTTGGACAAGGAGCTGATCAAGAGTTTACAGGTTAGGATTAACGGGAGGGAGAGCAGGGACTGGTGACATTGTAGAGAGGGTAATGGCATCTCTGTCCATGGCAAGTGGGTTGAAAAAAGATCTTTAAGGTCCCTTCAAAAAAAAACCATTCTTTGATTCTATGACCTAATTCAAAGAAGGAAACCAAAATTACTCTTGAAGCCTCTCTTGGTTCATGGATCAACTTTAGCCCAGAGTCATGGCTAGACTTCTAATGCTCAGATTTCTGCTCTGAAACATTTCTGCTCTCTGCTCATACTCCTTTTCAGTAAGAATAAAACTCAGCTGTCAGCCTGGAACAAAAAGATAAGAACTTCCCACTTTTCTCAGCATTTTGACAAAACATTGACGTAGTTTTACGCTGACCATTTGGCATTTCTGATATACAGCTTAAGGAGTCTCTTTCCCAGACTTTTGAACAGTGCTAGCAAATACCAATAGCTAAGGCATACTTAAAAGTGGCTGACAGTCATTCAGGAACTTTAGGGGATTTACTTTTAACACCAAGAGAAGAAAGAAGTTTTATTTCTGGCATGAAAGAACTCAAAAGAGCCCCTCCTCCATTCACCTCCTAACTGTAAAACTGTTGGGTTTTGTTTGCATCATAATTGCATTCAAGGACCACAATGAGGCGTGCACTCTTGTTGTGTCACGAACAATGTTAACAGGCAAGAACAAATGGCCTGGGAATAATTATTTTAGTCTAAGTTACAACACAGCTCTGTGCTGTAGCTTACATGGTAGGTGCAGCATAGGTAGAATTTTCTGTCTGTGCAAACACTGCAAATGAATACTCTGGACTGTAGCCATACAGTTAAGTCCTGTACACTAAAGTGAAGCACCTAAATACAGCAGGGTCTTTCTCTGGAGAACTGGAGTCACTTCTCTCCCTGAGCATTTAAGATATCTGTTTTCGAAGAGCCTTATTTAGGTCTTTAGACCTAAGTGATGACCTTAAATGAGGTGAAGTGATTCCCAGTGTATGTTTCTGATGTATCTTACTTGTAAGTGATACATTCATGTGTCTTAATGAACCACAATTTATCCCATTTTTATACTAAAGTACAATTCTCTGTTCACTTGATGTTAATACATCACAAATGGTGCACTGTGAAGCCAATTGCTGTGGCCAAGTACTTATTACTGTCCAAGAAAGCAAATTCTTATGGAAATAAAGAACAAGAATGAAGGAAGGGAAAAAAAAAATTAGGTTTACTTTCTATGTGAGCAGGATAGCACAGCCTAGGAGAGTAAGATTCTGTTCAAAATTAACACATCCAATTCCACATCTTGGTGTTTACAGGCACATTAGGGAGCTGAACTCCCACTATAGTGTTTGGAGGTCCACTCAGTAGAAAAGTGCTTCTGCTAGAACCAAAGCAAATGGCTAGCGAGCTTGAAAAATCCCTAAATATACTTAAGACCCAGTGGTGAGTTTCATAGTGTAAACACAGGCAAATTATTGAATCAAAGAATATCCTGAGTTGGAAGGGACCCTCAAGGATCATCAAGTTCAACTTCCGGCTCTACACAAGACAACCCCAAAATCACACCATGCATCTGAAAGTGTTAGCCAAACCCCTGAACTTCAAATTCGGGCAATCTGGAACTCACCTCTTTCTAATTGCCTAGCCTGGGAATATCAAACTGGCACATTTCCCAAACACTTTACCTGCCTCTGTCAGAAACTTATCCTGAAATGGAAGTGATAGCATAGGGTTAAAATGTTTCGAATTATAGTAGCAAGAGTAGGCCCGAAAGCAATATGGACATTCTGTTCAGGCAGGTCTGCACCTGTATACTGAATGTTCATTTAGGGGAGGGCAGTAAGAAGTTAAGATAGATGAATTAATTGTGTGACTGCACCTGGGAAAAGGGGGTTTCAAGTTATGCTTGGGTTGCTTGGGTAAAAACAAGTTATGCTTGGGATGCTTGGGTAAAAACAATAATGAATAAATGATTGTTCAAGGGTTTCGAAAATCATGATCGAGTAAATGATTAATATATGATTATATAACGGAAAGGTATATAATGTAAGCACCTGAAAATCATGTTGGGATTGATTTGGGTTTGTGCCCCTCTCCCCCGGCGCCGCAATAAAGAGCACCTTGCATATAACCCGTGTGGTTATGTGTTTCTACGCTAACAGAAGTAATAAAACAGCATTTATTTTATTTAGCTGACAACAGCTTACTTTTTCATTTTGTAAATAACTTCTTCAAAATCTCTTGCTCTGAGGCATCTTTTTCCATATGAGTTTCATCATGTATTTACCATCCATTTCTGATGGCATTTGTATTCATTTTTTCCCCACATCTTTTGTGCTCTTTAATCTTTACTTTATTTGACTTCCTGTACCATTCTTCTCCTAAAAATCCTTTTCTATTTGTTTCTGTAACCACTGCCTCTCACACATACCCTCTTACACATCCCAAAATAGTTTTCATTGCTCATGCCTTTCCCAAGGGCCTTCCTCTCCTCCATGCACTTCCCTCATTTATGCAGGGAAACAATGCTCAGACTAACATCCAGGAGATCTTATCCTCCAGCAGTTTGGTGGGTCGGCTACGCTCTTTTCTGAAGCGAGAATCAGATAAGAAGCTCTCCTCCCAAGAGACTGCTTAAGTAGTGAACCATACCAGCAGAAATGAATTTACAGTACATTTTCTACTTTGACTAACACCCACCTGTGTCAGATACTTATCTTCGGAGAGGATGAATCATCCCCCAGAGTCTCTTTGCTCTCTGCTGTCTGTAGATGGGAAACCAGATGATTAGTTTAGAACAGCTGTCTCACAGAAGAAAAGCGAAAAAATCAGCAGGCAAAGCCCAATCAATGCCAGAGGTCAGAAGTTCCTTGCCCAAATTGAAGCTCTTCACTCCCAACTTTGCTCTCAGAGAGAATAGGCAACTCCAGTGAAACAGTTTGTCTCACCTGTCATAACCACCATCTGAAGATAAGTGGAATTGCCTTCTGAAGCAGTTTTGTATTTGGCTGCAGAGGGAGGGTGAGGTGCTAAGCTTAGGTCCCTAAGGCTAATTTTTTAAACAAGGTATAAATGTTAAAGCACGTATGCTACCACACAGTTTATGTGAGGGTGAAGATATTAATAAGTAGCAATTCTGCATTTACTGCACACCAGAGACCCTAGTAAATTTGGGTACTGGAAGTTCTCCTAAGTGTGACAGCGCAGTGACTACATTTTGGGACTAGCATCTGGCCAGTCTTCATCACAGACAGCTCCAGAGTCAAGATGATCTCCTTAGAGCTCTCGATCTGTTTGCTACTGCCTGCATTACTTATGTTGAAGATTCAGGAGCTATTAAAATTCAGACAGTGATGACAAACATGTAATCCATTAGTGAAGTTTATTACTTCTTTCTAATACATGATGTTAAGGATAGGAATTATTTATGACCAGCATTCATGCAAATCCATAAGGAAGCATTTGTTTCCCTCATGAGTGACTGAAGTGACAAAGACGCACTTCGAAACATGTTTGAAATGTTATATCCTGTTTCTGCATGTTTTCACCACTCTCAAAACAAGAGGTTAATTGCAGGCAGGCTGGAAAATAATGAGATAGCATCACCATTTACAAACAGTGACAGCTGTAATATGTTAAATAAGTATGACAACTGAATGAGTAATATGCTCTTTCACTCTGAACCCTGTACAAGGTCTTTCTCTTACAGCTTAAGATCATTTTTCACTCTCTATAAGAGAATATGGTATCTTTATCCAAAGAAAGCATTATAATATATTAAAAAAGCAGATATAAGTAATAGAACATAAAAAAGAAGACTTCTGTTTTCTTTAAACACGAAGATATGACTGGGACTCAGGGGAAGAAACTGCACATGTAAATGCCATCACTATCTCAAAAGCAATGACTTACTCTGCTACACAGGGTACAGAGTAGGCTGTAGATCCAGCTTCAAACACCAAAACTTCTCCTGATACTAGTGTTTGAATTTTCCATATTTTTACCCTTATTTCTGAATGATGCATAACTTTTTTTATTACCAGTTCATAGACAGAGTTCTTCCATCATTTTAATCAGATACAGTCTCCTCAAATATGACAGTCTATGCTTTTAATTCACTGTGACAGACAGCTAAACCCCAAGAATTTTCTATTTTCACTGGGGAGAAAAGGCACAAAACAGTTGGTTACACTTAACTTATCATGTGTGTAATGTGAATGTTTACATTATCCTAGCAATAGCATGAACAACCAAAGTGTGTCTGATTTAAAACTCAGTTCCAGATGGTTTTCAAACTGAACATATTATGAAGAAAATTAAAAGTGAAAAAAGATAATTGTTCTTATGTCTATCACGCATTTGAATAAGGAAAATCCCTCAGAGGATCTGTTATCAGAGACAGTTTTTACTATCTGCATAAGCATGACCTTGATTAATGAGCATAGAATGATACGTATCATGTGAGTTGTCAAAACATGAAGCGGATATCTAGTAAGTGTTTAATGTTGCTAAAATTTTGGCAGAGACAACCACTTTGAAACTGTTCAGAGGATGAGATAGTGAGAGAAATCCTAACAGCATAAAAAGGCAAAATATTTCTCCTTTATTCAAGCATATAAAGAGCCTGGCTTGCACATGACCCATAATAAACACAACACAACTCTTCGATGAATGTCTATTGGCACTGCAATAGCACTGAGCTTTCTTAATGACCATTGCGGGCTTTCAAAACCAAAAATGCTTGGTAGCAATGTAGTCATTGTCATATAAAGGGATAAAAGCCCCCAAAAGGGATTGAAGGCATGTTTTCTCTTATTCTCCATAGTATAGGTGAGGCAAAGAGGAATTAAACTACTCAAGCAAGGCAGTGAGTGTTGTAAATCCAACCCGGGAATGGAAGCTTCATCTTTTTGCAACCCTGACCAGATCCAGGAGAATAAATATCTTCCTGGAGGACTTCAGAACAGTTAGCCACATTTTACTGATGGATAAGGAAGCAGCATTCAGCTGAAGGAAGAGTGCTTCAGCAGAAAACCAAACCTACAGCTCTGAGGCAGGTATCTCAGCAGACTAAATCTAACCCATGGTATCTTAATGAAAAGACTGATGAAATGCCCTGTTGCTAGATGTGGTCAGGAGGGCTATGATTGTCTTGATTGATAGGAAGAGGATCTAGGCCATCCTGTCAAGTTATCCTTTCTCATGGCAGGACATGCTGTAGTACACAAATCCTCCCTTCACCTCCTGCAGAGAAGTGTGCCTGCGTCCTGTGCCACTGGGGACATCTGTCCCTGACTCAGGGCTTGTTGCACTCACCTGACAGCTGCTCTGGGTACCTTCCCTTATATCCTGCAGTATGGCTTAAAATATTTCCTGAAATATGGATATGTTATGACTTTCACACCCATTGTAATATATACAAAAATATTCGAGCAAATCTCTGAAGTTTGGACTTGCAGTAATGGATCTATGCTGATTAGCTTTTATTAAATTATATATTTTTGAGCTGTCCTGTCTAAAGGAAGATTGAAATCAGACTTTTAATATTATATTCAGTGACAGTTTGGGATTTTGTTGTTCCTTTCTTCTTGTCTTACACTTGGGAAACTTCATTTGCAGTCTTCTTTCCTGTTGTATTGTCCTTCATGCTTCATGAGTTATCAAAATCTTCTTCAGTGGTACTTAAATTCCCTCAGTGCTTCCTGCTATGTAGCCACTGATATACCCAGCCTTGCAAAAATGTATCATTCTCTGATTGTGATATCTTTGGACTTCAGCGTTTATTCAATGTTAAATTACAGCACTATGTTTTGCTACAAATTAGAGAATTCAAATTTATGTTGCAATAGAGTAGCTCATTTGTGTTTTGTTACTCTCACTTATTAAGTATGGAACAGAACAGTACTCCCAACTCAGGAAACTGAGTCATGAATTACAAGACATAAACTGCAAGAAAACCCATTTCACTGTATGAACAGGCTGAGCCTACGAGATTTGTTTTCCTTTGACAGCTTTGTGTCTGCCCTACTTCTGGTTGCCAGAAATACTTTTCATGTCATGGTGCCCCATGCTCCTTCCTCTCTTTCGACTGCCAAAAAATAAGCATAACAAGATTACATCGAAAAAATCACTATGGAGGGCATATACTAATCTGAAATGTGACCTCTACCTCCCACCACCTCCACCAGACTGGAGCAAGTGGAAAGAAAAGAGCGCCAGAAATGAAATGGGTCACTGAGCTCCAGACACGGGTGCTGAGGCCTGGCATGTAGAGATTCACTGAGCCCCAGTTTGATTTCCATGCTTGTGGATATTTTACCCCAATAGCCACTCCCCCAGAGCCTGCCGGCAGGGCTGTGCTAACCCTGCTTTGGGACAAAGCTCATCCCATGGCATCGGAAGGGTTCAAGCCATGACAGCTCAAAACAGGGAGGTCTCAGTAGGATGTAAAAAAGGTGTTTACTTTTAATTTGTAAGGATGTGGTACTAATTCTAAGATCAATTTCTCTTTAAAGTAGCTAAGCAGACTGGTACCTCTTATCTCAAGGACTCTGTGGAGGTAAAAATTATTTATAAGTTTTATATAGCAATTTTTTTTTCTTCTCTTTGCTATAGTTTTCTCCTATCTTCTGTCATCTATCTTTTTATTCAACTAAATGGCATGTAATTATTTGCACTTACTACCTGGACAAAGAATGAGTTCTCTGTACAAAGAAAAAGCTTATAATGTTTCCTTTGAACAGTCAGCACTAGCTTTTTATCATGCTGAAGTGGATACAAAAAGTTTCTCTGGTCAATTACCTGCTCACCATCAGCAACCACCACAATTGTGCTGTTTCAGAAACACATGAAGCTAACATCTTCTGGGTAATAGAAAATGGATTTCCTTGTTCTGAAAAATGACCATAATGAATTTGAAATCTTAGTCGAATGGATAGCCTGTGGACAGCACTTTCAACTAACCACTGGAAGAGGTGTTATAAAAACAATAATAATCAGAATCATTTCTGTAGGATCTAACCAAACCTGTCACTTAAGGGCATATGTGCCAGGCTACCAAATGCACAGGATAATAAATTGCTTTTCCAGATTGTGCCTTTATACACCACTGAAAGTCTTTTAAGGATCTCTCTAGTGAACCAGCTTTTCTCAGTATTTATTTCCAGTAGTTTTTTCTGATATTGCATTCGTTACGACGCCTTGGAGGACACAGTGTATCAGGGTGATTCCAGGGGTGCACCATCTCATGAAAATACGCTGCTCAGAGTTCCCAGAGTACATATGCTGCTAACAATTATTCATGAGTGCCAAAGACAGTGCTTCCATTAGGATACATCAGTAGTACCTTTTGCCTCTGCTCCCTGTTTCTTGAATTTTCACTAAAGAATGCAAAAAAAAAAAAAATCATTTTTCTTTGCATATGTGTGAGTAGCGAGACATTGAACTATATGTGAAACCACAATCAGCAGAGGGGGTGCAAGGACATCTGCTTTAGTGCACTGACAATGACCTCTTTTAACACTTTGATTGCTTATGCCTATGTGAAATTAGCATCTGTAGATTAATATATGCCGCTACCTCAAAATAGACATAGAAATCTTTTTTATTCTGGGAAATTGTTACTATACGTTTCAAGAAAAGAGTAAAAGGGAGTTTAACGTTGTAACTGTGAATAAGTTAGAAACATATGTGTGATCTAATTTAGAAATACCTACACAAAGTTAACTTCTAAAAGGAGTTCCTTTTATAAAATATTAAAGTTTTTTTAAATTTTTTTTCACTGAAACAATTGTCAGTCATGTTTGTATAGCATAATGACATTCTTCAAGCATGGCAGAGTGTAGGAATGCCGAAAAGAATATGATAATGATTCAGGAAGCCTAACAATTTAAAAAAAAGAAGTCAGGCATTTGAACGGATGTGAATCACTCGAGTGAACTGCTGATAAGACATTAGACAAGCTAGCTGTTTACAAGGATTTACAAGCTAATATGCTTCACAGCAAGTACAATATACACAACCATAAACAATGTTTGTATCAAAACTTGAATTATCACATTCTAGAGAAGCAAGTGAAAAGTGATGCAAATCAGAAAGTTAAGTCCTTTCATGTTAATGTATAATGTTAGCCAAATTCTCAGATATGTAAACACTCTTGATTTATTAACAAAATAAAAATAAATCTTCTTAAGACTCAGTGGAGAAAAAGTGATGTCAACACCCCACCCAAAAATAGTACACTCTAACTTCCCATTTTGCTAGAGGTACAGCTGGGGAAAAAAAATGGCTTTGCTCTTGGCAAATAAAGGAAGATGTTTAAGGTGAAAATATAAAGTGAGAATGAAAATAGATGGAGTTATAAAGAGCTCAAAAAGAGTTTTTGAAAGACATCTCTGCTTAGCGGATGATGACAAACAAAGGGATTTTGCAGGCTGGTCAGTCTGCTGGGCTGGTCAGCCTGCCAAGAGCTAGCACAACATATTAGTCATTGCTGTTCTCTCATTCAGCAGAAATTACTTTCTAGAATAAATAATCAGGTACATTATTTCATAGCTTTCTCTGTGCGCTTTCTATCGTAAAGGACACATGCAATACCCTGAGCGCTGTGACAAATGGTTCATAAAGCAATGATCATGCTGGCCAAGCTGGTTATATTTACAGCGAGGCACACAGCAGCTCTCATAGAAGGAAGAGCTATCTGGCAGGCAGACCAGCTTCAGGCTTTGTGCACAGAAAGGTAAGGGCTCAAGTGGAGAGATGAAAAAAAACACGTGTTCTTTCCTAGGAACTGACTGCAGCAAAAATGTGGAGACCAGCTCAAAGAAATAGAAGTGGCAGAAAATACTGTAATCCCAGTTAAGCTTTAAGACTCTTAAATAGGTGTGAAACTCAGCAGGTCAGAGGCCTTTTTTGTGCCATGACTAAGTGCACCAAAGAAAGAGAAAGTAATAATTTGGTTTTACTTAGAGTATAAGTGATGAATCTCTTCATGGCACAGTGTGGGCTGACCTCCCAGTACATCTCCCGAGGAGAAATGTGCTTTGAGATAGATGACCTTATATAGAAGAAGGAGAGTCCTTTGGCTTATCTGTTTAATTGAGTGATACTAGTTATTGTTTGCCTAGGCCTATGACAAAACACACTAGGGCTTTAAACACACTCACAAAAGCCTTTTCTTTGCCATACATGATAGCATAATACTGGAAACTAATTAAAAGAAGTAGAAGATGGGTATGAAAAACAATGAAAGAAATTTTTAAGAGCAAGTCTTAGAAACATGAAACACCATCTTATAACCATGGTGACGCAATTTACAAATATTTGTCACTCACGTGACCTACCTGTTTTATTCCCAGAACAGCTGGGAACCCGGCTGATGAGCAATAACAAATGACACAAAGGGACTGGGTACTGGTTCTGTCATTAAGTAGAAAGGAGGATGGCAGAAAGGCAGAAAATGATGAGAGTTCAGTTGTTACTAAACCATTATTTTGTTATGATTACATCTGGCTTGATCATGTCCACTCATCAGAGACAAAAATCAGCCTAACCTTGATCTTCAGAGGAAAAAAGAAGAGTGATAAAATCAATAGAGTATTAGGATCATGCACACTGCAGAGCCCTCTGTGGTGATCTAGTCCCAATCCCTTTCACGACAGGGCCAGCTTCAACATTTTTCCAGGTTATCCAGATAGAAACTCCACAACCTCACTGAGCAACCTGTTCAAGTCCTTGTGGGAACTCTTGCTGTGAATTTTTTTGCCTTTTGTCTAAGTGCCTGTACCTGTTGTCTCTTGTCTTTCTCTTGCACACCTCTGATTCTACATAAGGTATAGACTTCAAAATTGAATAAGACTGATGAGCCTCATTGTAAAGCATTTAGAGAACTGACTGAAACAATCTCAAACAAAAACCATCAAGTGTTCAGAGTTCATGGAGAACTGATGTGGTCCAAAAGACTGCAAATGAGCAAACATATTGCAAGTTTTGAAGAAAGAATAAAGGAAGTGCTGGGAGTTAGACACTAGCAAGGATGGAGTTTCAGGGAAAAAAGTATAGTAATAAATACTCAAACAGTAATTTACAGACACCTGGATGATGACAAGAAGACCAGACAGTTTAGAGTTTGTAAATTTGATTTAAGTGTTCCATGAGAGAAAAAAAGCAGTAGCAGTATGTGTCATATCCTCACTTTAGAAAGATTTGACACCTTTATATGATATTTCTGAAAACAAGTTAGGAGAAAAACCTGTCAGACAGAGATTTTTATGAAAGAGTATAAATCTTGAGCATTTGGTAACCACTAAAATTGTTTATTAATGGTTGGTGTCAAAATGGAAGATGTGCCAGCTGAATTTTGAAGAGGTCTCTCTTGAGATGGCTCCTACTCAATGTTTCTGTTAAGAACTTTCACAGCAGAATATACCCATGAAGTTTGCAGATGGCAACTAAACTGGAGTGGGGGTGATGAAAGAACAGGGAAAAACAGGGTTAGAACTTGGGATGATTGTGTGAACGTAAGAAACAGCGCACAGTCAATAAAGACATGAAAGATGTTACAGTGTAGGTAGGTAGGCTGCATGTGCAGAAGGCTTGGTAGTAGTTCTGAAGGAAAGGATTTGAGCTGGAGAGGAAGGTTTGATTCTAAGTTGAATATTAATGAATTTAGTCATGCTGTTAGGAAAAAAAGACAAGCACTTTACTAGAATATACACACACACACACACATACTGTCGCATATGTGTACACACAAGAATATAATCTACCAAATACAGCAGGCTGTTCTCTGGGGACTTTTCTTGCCTCAGCCATTAACTGAGTAGTGTCTCCAGCAGCAATATATATGCTCAAAATAAAAAAAAAGGGAACAAGTGTAGAGAGTTCAAAGTAATAAAATTGATCTTATAGAGAAAGACTGGATAATTTCAAATGGCTTAGTCTAGAGCGAAAGAATTTAGAGACCATATATCAAAACATAACAACCAAAACAGTGATCAGTTCCCCATGCCTTTGAGTGGATATGGTATGAAGCAAGTAGCTTAAACTGAAGCATTATGAGGAAAATCTCATAGGATGGATAATAAAGCATAGGAGTAGGCTTGGAGGGGTTGTGTGATAGACAGTTCTGAAAGTTTTTAAGAATAATAGGTTAGAAAAACACCAGTAAAGAATAATAAAGGCATGAGAAACCCTGGGGAAGGAGAAGAACAAGGTAACATCCAAAGGTATCATGTCACCTAGTTTTGCCTGAATGACTGAGGAAACCAAAAATTAATGAGACATCTCTTACATTCAAATTGTTTCAGATGATGAAATATTAAAATTCTGAAGTTTATTATGGTGTTACTCCTCAGTGTTTAGTACACTGAAGTAGCAGAATAAGGTATTAGCAAATAGGGACCTAAATCTGAGACAGAGAGTACAGATAGGCAGGAATCTGGTGTCTGGGTAATTTACCTTAAAAGATCTATCCATTTCATGAGTATAGGAGCTAGTCCGTAGTATTTGGGCTCATTTTCTCCCCCCTGACCTGTGCTTTATTCTTTCATGCATAAAGCACAGGTGTGGATCTGAGATCAGCTCCGTACCCCAGGATATGCTATCAGCTGGTAGCATGAATCTAATCTGAGAACATACAGTTGTAGTTCCTGCTCCAACTAACAGTTTTTTAGGCACAGGAGTTGAAAGTCCAGTCCACAGAGGAGCTGGATAGGGAGGGAAGGGTCTAGAACTTCTCTCTCTGTCCTGAGCGACAGTTCTTGGTAAAATAGACTCCTGGGCAAAAGGGTAAGGCATCTTCTGCTTCCCAGTGTGTCTCCCTTTGTGGCATCTTAGGGTAGGTAGGAAACACCTGACACCAGTCAGAGCTAAACACATGGCTTGGAGAAGTCCTTGGTTTCCATAGCCCCTGAAGGGTGTGCATAAGCTGGATGTCAAGCCGCACTCAACACCAGCTGAATAGTGGTGCTTGGGAGTGTGTTGAGACAGAGCCGAGGCAATTATGTTCTCACCTGAGATATCAGGCACATTCAGAGCCCAAAAGAAGAGCTTAGTAGCAGTACCGATGACTCAGATTTTACACTTAGAATTATATTTCATGAATTACTTAGGTTCCTCTAGCCTTTGGTTGATTTTCTCCGACTCCAGTTGTACTATGATATATTTTATTCTCCTTTGAGTAGCTATCCTACAAGGATATTTCAAAATCACTAATTCAGTGCAGGTTCTGAGAAACACCATAAATAACAGATGATACATAAAAAGGAATATTTCATATTCTGCACAGTTTTATTAAGTGTATATTAGCTGACCTTTAGGTACAACCTAATTCTTTAGCTCAACAAGCTTCTTTTATTATTAAATTAGAAGAAAAAAATACTCTTAAAGTTAAAAGAATGTTATAAAGGCTGAGAAGTGTTCGATGGATAGAAAATGTCAAGATAGTTATGTTTTCTGATATAGACAAAAAATTCAAGGTTACATTTTCTTCACAGGGAACCCCTTCCTACTTCAGCACAAGACATGATTTGTTTTGCTTCGTATACAGAATTTCCATATTTTGCAGTGTCTTCTTGCTATGTATTCTGTGGTGCTTGTTTCAGTGTCTGAGGGTTTCACAAACCAGGGTTTCCTAGCAATCTCTGGCACGAGCACAACCTAGCAGAAAGACCAGAAACAAGGCACAAATAATTTTAAAAATAAGAATATATCCTCTAGCTGTGGGTACTATTACAGTAAGCTAGGCTCATTTTAAAATCATTTTTCAGAAACCTCAATAAATAAAATCTCCTTAGTTCAAAGTAAGTCACCTGATTTCAGCTGTCTCAAAGAGTTACCAAAACTTCTGCAAATGAGACCGCAATGATTTAAGACCATAAAACTGCTAAAAGGGTTATGTTATTTACTCCTGATACTCTTGGGAACTGTGTTTACAGGAACGGACAGTAAATACTCTGGAACAAAACCGCTTTAACCATGATACCATGGGAAAATGTTACTTCCCTCTATTCAGCCTTTGTGAAGACACACCTGCAGTATCGTAACCTGGCTTGGGCCCTCCAGATCAAGAGGGAGACTGGCAAATGGGGTGAGGCCAGTGAAATTCTGCTAAAATTATTAGGGACTGGGGAGCATGATATGTTAAGAGAGGCTGAGGTAACTGCATTTGATTAGTCAGGAGAAGAGAAGGCTAAAGGGAAGGTAAATCAAATCACTATCTTCATTCAGGAAGATTCTAACTTGCATTAGGAAGTGTCTCCAGCAGGTCACAGGAGGTCTTCCTTCACTCTGTGCTAGGCAGGAACCCAGAAGAGAAAATTTCAATCCAAGTATTTGTCACTAGTAAGAAGTAGCTGTAAACTGATGATTCCAATCAAAGTGTCAGGTAAAGAAGAAATTTGTTCCAAATTATGCAAAGAAACCAAGTGCAGAGTCTTTTTGCAAGTGTTTTGCTCTCGCCCTGCATTGTCTGTCTTGCGTGTTCTTGCATGCAAGGATGAAGTCACTAATCACAGGTTAATACAAGGAGGACTGAGACAACCTGTGTGCTTACGTTTGGTCCCCAGGCAACTTCCAGAAGGCAGACTACTGAATGGGGTGGATCTTTGTCCTGACACAATCTATACCTCTTACATGTATACAGATCGTGATCACACTTTGTGTCAGCTTCCTGTCATGCCTAAAGCAATAAAAGAGAAAAGATAAAGAAAAAGCCCTTAGTCTCCTGCAAACAAGGAAATGGCATGCACAGTCACATTTCCGAAGCTAGCAATTCCTTAGCCCAAGTCACAAGCATTGGCAGTGAAAAGCTGAAGAATGCATAAACCTCTTCTGAATTTCAAACTTCCAACCTGACTGAGCACTTAGACATTCTTTTATTCTCAGTGAGGGATTCTTTTAAAAACAAATAATTTTCCCATAATTATGGAAAAAACTAGTGTTTAGTCCTTGGGAAGCTGGAAAACCCTGAGTGTCCTACATGCACTGGTATAGAAACCTCTAAATTGCAAGTGTAGAAAGTTTTGATACCACCTGTGTTTTTCACTTATGAACAAATCAAAACATTGTAGCCTATTTTTTTGTCCAAAAATTTCTTTCATTGATGCACAAGGGAACTCAAGCCAACACTGTCATTGAGAGAACATGAATTTTGTGCCATCTCTTCCAAAATTTCTGCTCCATCCACCATCCTAAATGATCCTACTGCATCCAGAGGTACTTTTCCTCTTAGAGCCTTGTGCTGTATAATTGTGTAGTAAATCTTGTGCAGGATACTTGTAGCTGTGCCTCAGGCAAAATTCCTGAAGTACTGAGATGACTTCACTTGGATTGCTAAATAGAGCAGTCTCTCAATTACAATAGTGCAGCAGTTGATACGGATTAATGAGCTCCAGGTTTATTTACACTCCCCAGAGTGTTGGTTTGGTTTGTTTATAGACAGCATTAGCAATGTTCGATCCAATTCTGAAAGATGGTTCTCACAACCCATGGACTAGAAAACAAGGTTTTTTGCAAACCTCATTGTCACATAAATCAAATAAATACTGCAGTGAGAAAGGTCTAGGGCTGTACACACAATTTCTTCATAGAAACTAAAAACTGATGTTTCAGCACTCTGAAATTTCTATCCAAGCAAGAGTATTTATGACGAGGAAAGGGTAAAGCCTTTGCAAAATTGATATCTCCTAAAAGTACAAGGTACAATCCCATCAGGGACTGAAAAATGGAACCTACAATGCAGACTTTGAGCCACTAGCGAATACAATGTTATATATTCTCTGTCGTCTGTTTAGAGCTAGGATCCTAAATCTAGCATAGCCTAGGGTTTCCAAGGACCATTATACTCAAGCCACAGGGAGGTGATCAAAAATATAGTTACAACACTTCATGGAAATAGTCTTTGCTTGACTCTCATCAGATGGAAGTCAATATTCCTTGCCTTATTTCTCCCCTTGTGCATTGTTCCTCTCAGGATGGCTAGTACTGCAATGACAATGTATAGCTGTTGCTATTTTGGTTCTTAGGAATTTGCAAGGCAGATGATAGGTCTCTTGGTAGAACTTACACAGAGAGCTAGAGTCAATAGAAAACCCAGAAATATCTAGAGATAGCCTGCGTAAGTGGATATCTACATTATTTTGTCTCTAACTCGCTATTCTGAATTGAAAATATTGTGAAAATAAACTAACACATAGCTTGAAAATCAATGAACAAATTAGCAATTACAGTGTCTAGTAATGTGTCTCAAATAAAGGCTAACAAAACATTTTCCATAGAAAAATAGTGTCAGCAAAAAGAAAAAAACCTTTAATATTTAAGCAGATTGTGCAGTGTTTGAATAACACAGTTAACAATGTGGTTATTTAACTTATATTCAGAAGAATGAAAAATTCACGGTGCATTGTTTCAGCCATTCAATTTCTCTTTGACAATATGGAATTTAGTTCATGAAATAAACACTCAAATTAAGTAAATTTTATAAATGGAAGGTTATAAATATAGGATGCAAAAACATCAACACAAAGTGAATTCATGGAAAAGAATCATATCACAAGATTATAAAATAAAACTTACATTTGAAAGTTATGTCTTAGTTATCCACAGATACAGAGAAGTAACAATATGATAATACTATTTCTGATCATTTTAATCTGTCAGATTTCTTCTTCAGAATCATAACTGTGGGATTTTTCTTATTCTTGGAAGACGTGAAGTCTCAGACTTAATTCTGGTTGGGGATTTTTTCCCACTGGCTTCTTCCTACTTTTTCTTTTTTACAACTTTGTGGAGAGAACTTCTGACTTCTTCCTGAAACAATGACCAGCATAGGACAGAAGGGTCATATTGCTCAGGAAAACAGAGGTTTTTAGAAAACCATGTCAATATATACCAGATTCTCCTTGCCACCTGCACTTCCCAGCATTTCTGCATGTATACCTCAAGCCCTCTTCTTCTACACATTTAATTTCCCTCTCTTTATAAACATAAGTACAGGTAACCCACATGTCCCAGCCTCAGTCTGTCTCCTAATTCCTGTGAATAGGCCTTATAGAATAAATTGTTTTCATTTCTTTTTTAAATAGATTTTTCCTAAATCTTGTGACATGTGTCCGTACTAAAGAAAGCCAGAATGCAGGGCTTACAGTTTATCTTCTACGCAGCTTTAACTGAGATAAAACATGTGGCTCTAGAGAAAAGGAACTGGGATCTGACTAAGAAACTACTTAGGGAAACACAAGAGATGGATTCAGATCCATTTAAGTCTATCAGGACATGTGTGTCTCTGTCTCTACAACCATCATCCAGGACAAGATAGTTTTACACACTTGCAGTAAAACGAGAAAAGTAGGTACAAGTAGATGCAGGTAGCTAGTTTGGTTTTGTTGGTTTATTTGTTGTTGTTTTTGTAAGGAGAGGAGAGTGTAAATGGCAGATATACCACAAAAATGACAAAAGGAAGAAAGGAGAAAAAGGAAAAAGAGGAGGTGGATTTTGATCTGAACAACCCTTTTCTTTCATTTTGGGTGCATTCACAACAAACAGCAAGCAAATGGAGACATAGAAAACTGTCTGTAGCACCTTTTTCTTCCCCAACACACAGGCACGGTTCCTGGGGCTAAGGTACACACCCCATTCAGCAGGCAGAGGCTGAACCTCTGCTGATTCAGACAGACTGCACAGAAACCAGTGGGCATTTCCCAGCTCTGTCTTCAAGGACATGGAATCTGTCTCTCTTTTTTTTTTCTTTTTCATTCTGTGACAGTTTCATTCAGTAAAACTACGGGTGTTGACAACTACAGCTCCTCCCAGTCCTTGAGACTCTGCAGGTAGCACTGCTCTCTCTGTACCAAGCCACTTGCATTTCCAAGCATGAAAAGGATCTGAAAAGGATCATATAAAAGGAAAGGAGTGGTGGTTAATGACCCTTGAGACCCTGGTTTGGGTGCGGGGGATTGATATTTGCAGGCTAGGATAATCTGGACCTCCATATCCTCGACCTTTTTCATAAGTGAGAATACTTTGACGATTCATAAAGGGAAACGTTTTAAAAGGAAAATCAGAAAGCTCAAACAATTTTCATCTGTGATTTCAGCTTATAGTGTTTGCTAAGTTCAGGATACATTTGAAAATGATTTTAACGTTTGCAGAATTAAGGAATGGGAACAAAATATGCCCCAAAACACATTATATCACAAGACTCCACCTTCTCTTCAGCATTGTAAGACTCACAGGCTGTCAGATGGAGCTGTTGGGGAGCATAAATGGGCCAAAATCTAAAAAACTATTCTAGAAATGTGATAAATTCTCACACAGGAGTTAACAATGGCCCTGCCTCCTGGAAAAAACAGGCACTGGAGGAAAAAAGATGTCAGAGACACATATTTTTCTGGGAGTAAAGAGTCTGGGGCAAGGTCTTCAGAAGCAGAAAGAGGAAACCCACTCATCCAAACAAGGATTTTCATATTAAACAGCTAAGGGACTTATGCATCTAAACAGGTACTACTATGCATTTAATTTCATCTAGAAAACAGGAATTTGTTAATTTTTACTCCTTGTTCAAAAGGAAAATGTGTATTTACTCTCATTATAAAATAAGAATATGTGTTAAACTCAAGTAGTTTTCTGAGGTGGTCTAGATATTTTAAGGAACTTGAAGGCAGTTTTCTCTTGTTCAGGAGTACCTGTAAGTGCATTAAAGCATTATAATAATTATTTTTAACAAAAAAATAAAGTAGATGTTTAAATTGCATGAAATGGAATACCATCGTTCCTTAAAAATTCATAGAAAACAATTATCTAAGACTGACTGGTGTGAAATAAAAAGGCTTTTCACTACACTTTTACTTATATTGGCACTGCTGAGATGTTTACATACACAATAGTTTGTCTTTATAGGAGGCGTCAATTATCCACTACCTATGGTTAATATATATTACTTTTCTTCCTGAAACTCTGACAAAGATAACCACCCGGAAAGCTGAAAACAAATTTCAAATACAGGATGATTTGTTTAAAGACGTAGACATTTTAAAAATTTTTTTGCCTCTAGTCAAGTAACTGCAATTTTGAATGCAATTATTTTTCCCTGAGATCGTACTTGCAGATATGAGCTACATGAAGCCTCTTTTAAAAGTCTTGCTTTGAATATGGATGAGTGAGAACCATTTATGCAACATGTATCTGAAGGTCATTTAATTTTTTCAGAATTAACCCATAACTCCTGGGAAATGACACTGCATTCTAAATTAATGTCAAACATCCTGGAGTGCTATCAGGAGAAGATTCAGCTCTGTATGGTGTCCCAGGCTGTATGGTATTACATTTCAGAAGCCATTTTCTGTTATAGCACAGGAACATGGCAGGAAGAAATACTATCAGAGTGGCTATAAGTATGTAAATATGTGTGGGAATGGCACCAGTTAAAACTAAAAAACTCCAGCCGAGTATTTTTTTACTAACAAGATTTTGCTATGGCTAAGCTAGTGAGTCTACTTGATTTGTTTAACTCATGGAGCCTTGAAAGTTTGGGGTGATTTTCCTTTTCGTATTAACATTATATTTACAAAAAAATCCCTAATGAGCCATGCTGCAGCTTCTGGTCTTTGAGTTCTGTTTGGATAGCTAAACATGCATAACAGTTATGCACTGCAGTGCAGATTTTCCGGCTGAAAACAAAAAAAACTTAGTGAAAACTACATTATTCTCTGTTTCAAAATTAACAACGGCAAAAGGAAACAGCTCTAAAAACCACACTCATCTGCTTGGGGCAAAAATAATAACAGAAAATATTAAACCAAAGCTGTTTTGCAGAATCACTGTAAGATGTAACAAAAGAAAAATGTGAATTAACTAGTTAATTGAACCTAGATATTTTCTGCTTCCCCTCACTACATATATTCATTGAAGCTTAATGTTTTTCCTGAAGTATTCTTCATTTCAAATTGTTAACAACTTGAATTGTTTTGCAAAGGCAGATACTGAATGATATACTCTGAATTATTAGGAATTGCAAGGACAGGTAAGATTAGATCTGTGCCTTCATTTCACTCCATAAAAATTCACTTAATAGTAGCAGTGAGGACAAGGGTCATTGAAGAGCTTTGCTGAGTATTTTAGAGAACTGTAACAGAAATATGAAGACTGGCATGAACAGAGACTCTGTGGGTCAGTCTGGCTGCAGGAACACCCAAAGGAACAAAAGGACCATAAGACTGGTGCATCTGGTGGCACTCAGGTGAACAGGTCACAGACATCCTGGTACAGCACAGCTACTCGCCATTTCTCAGGACAACTAGAAAGCCAGGAACAGCCAACACCCAAACTAAAATACATGAACAGTGATGGCTCCCATCAAAGTGGGAAGATAAAGAACGGACTAGAGTCCTAGGCTACTCAAAGAAAGGGGTAAAAGACAGTTAGGAAAACCCGTGGACTCACAAAGGTGTCATGGGATGGGATAGGATGGAGAGGGAAAACCCGTCATCAGCTCCTAAAGAGCACAAAGAAAGACAAAGGTCAGTCACCCTCCCCAAGCCGGGCAGCACGGCAAGGTCTCAGATTTGGTGTCCACCCAGAGGCGCCTGTCCTGGTGCTTATGAGAAATACAGCAGGAAAACGTGAGTAAAGTAAGATTTCTATTAAAATAAAATTACATTTTCCTCCCATAAGGGTTCATACGGAGCTTGTAGCAACAGTGTAGCAGCATTATTTTCTGCAGCATAGACAAATTGATCCTCCAGGTCCCCAGAGCAGTAAGATGAGCTCCCTCATGGAAACAACAGCAATGAACACTGTCACTGAAACTGCTCAAGTTTACAGGGGGAAAAGACAGGTAAAGACATCAAGTGCTTACCTGAGGAATTCTCTCCCTAAGAACAATACATAGCTTTTAAAATGCTGTGCTGTCCTAGGAAAAAAGGTGCGTAATCAGTGTCCAGCTATGCATAGTCCAGCTAAAGTTATGGACTTGGCTGTGAGAACAGCTGATGAAGAGTGCTCTTCTCCATCACCTGCAGGACTTGAGGTCCCTGCAGCACTACTGCACTGCACACGAGCTGAAGAACTGCCTGCAGCCTTGTCACATTTTGCCTTGCTCTTGCTTCGAACTTAACAACTTTGTGTGCACTAATTAAGTTAGTTTTGGGTGCTAAAGAAGAAACTACTTCTGTTTAGAGCATTTATTTGACAGATATCATTAAAGTATTCAGGGTGGTTCATCAGAAAGGACTTTCTTGTGCTATTTGTCTATGGAGTGCTCCACAAAAATTTGTATCAGTAAGTAGAAACAGTCTTTAATTTGGGGCTGGCTTGAGACTTAAGGCAAGCAGGGAGGTACCTAGTGCAGTAGCAACAAAAGAAAGATTTTTTTTGCCAGGCAGCCTTGGACCTACCACAATTTCAAGGCTCCTGTGCTTAAAAATGGTTTCTCCTCCCTGCTGCTGCTGCTGGTGTGCCTGTCACGGAAGCAACAAGCAGTTGTGCCATCAGTGACTTTGGAGCGTGAGGTGAAACCTCTTCCTTGCAGCCTTTCTCCTGCCACCCTCATGGCCCCTTCCCTCCAGTCAACCACTCCATCCACGTCCTTCCTCCACCAGAGTGGCTGCCGCCTGCTGGGGGAGCATGGGCTGGTACACAGCACGCTGTGAGGCAATTTATGGGCAAACTGATTGTTAATGGGCTTAGCTGCACCGTGTGAAGGCCTCATTCCTTTTCAATCAAAACATTCGATTCCTTCAGGGGGTTTGCACTGAACGTGATAGGGAGTTCAGTTGCTCTGCAGTTAATAAATGTATCCTACTAGTCACTGTTGTACCGAAGAAATATACTTTGGTTGTTTTATATTTCAAGGCACACGGTTTGCTTAAATTCACCAGCACTTACTTCCTCAACCCTGTTCTATATTCATTACATGCTTATGTTTCCCCTACTTCTATGCATTATAGGGATGCTTGCCATGGAATATATTTCCTTGGATTCTGGTATCTTCAAAACACCTCAGGTATTTTCACAGAAGTCATTTTATTTTCTTCCAAGTGAAGTTTATTAAAATATCCATTGCTACAGGCTGTAGTACGTGGAATGGAGCCATAACTCATACTTAACAACCTTTTCCCAGTCTCGCTACTGATAGCTGAATAAATTTAAACTCTCCTTTTGACTGTGCTGATTTTTGGATGTGGCATTTCCCTTACTAACCAGGGTCATTTTTTTTAATGGCCTTCAGTGTTCTTACAGGACAGGTGATTAAGGATCGTTTCTGGCCTCTCACAAGCATAGAATTCTTAGTGCTTGTCAGGTAGCAGCAACTGTGTTTCTGAAATGCACACTATTTTTCTATTAAATTCCCCAGCACTTTATCTTAATTACTTCCATTTTGTCTATTCTGTTTTCCCATTACTTACCAGCACAGCAAACGACGACCTGAGGTACTTAGAGACTGCCATAAGTGCTGCCATAAGTGCTGCCATCCAAGGTTAATTAATCTGTAACTCTGGACATAACCTCCAAGGCATACTTCTTGCCTCTTCTTCAGGGAAAGAGCTGTTGTCATGGGTTGACAGGTTTCTAGGTGAATTTCACCCTGCCAGGTCCTTTGGACGTGACAGGGTGTCGTGGGCCAATGACATTTAAGGTACGCCCTCTGCGAGATACAGTATTTAAGGAGCTGGACACTGGGAACTTCCTCTTTGGCTTCCGGCATTCCAACAGGTAACAGGGGAGGGAGAGGGAGTTTTTTGCCGGGCTAGGCCTTTGGGCCGGCCTGGCTGGCCCTCTCCCCTCTCCTCCGGCTCCCCGAGGGCCGGGGCCTGGCCCCCTTTTACCATCCACTGGGCCGAGCCCCTCCCGGCCTCAGGCCGGTGAGCCCGGCCCAGCCCCTGCCGCTCTGGGCTCAGGCTGGGTCAGGCCCCCACCTCTGGCCACCTCCAGCAGCCCC